>OZ023330.1:4117415-4122415 GCA_964007535.1 Brachyptera risi | reverse complement strand
GATCACATGGGAATCTGACACAAGAAGTCACTGCCAATTGGATTCATCCTCTTTTTTCTTTTGGTTCCATGCGAGCCTTCTTGATAATCCTTTGCAAGGTCTCAGCAATGATGAATAAACCGATATAATGAAATGCCCGCATTGCAGCAACGAGATTACAGCAGATCTTGCTCACCATATTCAACTGTTTCATTTGGATGTTTATTCCAATTCGTCACAAAGTCCGGGAGGCTCATCTACTATAGCTGCTGCGTGCCTCGTTGATGAAAGCCATGATACAAGGTCGGAAGTCACTGAACATTCGGATGAGTGTTCGGATGAACGGAAGGATGAAGGAAGAACAGCAGAATGTCCCCATTGTGGCATTTTTTTCAAGCCCAGGGGATTACCCATTCACATCTCTCGCGCTCATCCTGATTTGGCTAGGAGTCGTACGGCAAATAAATATGCAGATAAAAGCATAGTGGAAACACCAGTAGAGCCAAAATTATCAAAAAACTGCCAAAAACAACCATCAGAATCAAATCTTACAAATTATCCCGAATTGAAAGATGATGCCATGTCGATGTGGGAAGAAAAATTGATTACATTCTCAACATCACCTGTTCGTGACCCGCAATTATTCGACCTAATTGTTGAAGAATTGCATACATTCCTCGCAGGGGCCATTAATACGATTCGTGGGCCCAAGCATCCAGCGGTGAAACACTTTGAAGCGAGAAAAAAAGCAAGAGAAAATGTACCAAATCTAACATACAAGAACTCAAATAACCCTCAAAGAAAATCGAAGAGGAATAAAGAAAAGGTAAGACAGCAGTATAACTACGATGTTGCACAGTTTCATTACTATAATCAAAGAAAAAAGGTAGTCAGGAAAGTAATGGATTCGAACAGATCAGTATCTTGTAAAATAGATGTGGAAGACATACAAAAATACTTTGAAACAACATATTCTGTACCTAACAATTTAAGCTCTCATGAAACCAATATACCTAGAGGTGTAACACTTGCGCAAAGTGAAGAGACTTTTACCACATCTGTAACACTAGCCGAAGTAAATGCTGCAATAAAAGGGATGTCTATGGATACGGCTGCCGGACCGGACAGAGTTATTTTACGAGTAATTAAGGAACTCAAATGCTCCAGTGTTATAAGTAGACTAGCAACCATCATCATGGAAATGAATTATATACCCAAGATCATGCAAAAAGGAAGAACAATCCTCATTCACAAAGGAGGGGATGAAAATGAGTTGAAAAATTGGCGTCCAATAACGATATTTCCAATCATTAGAAGAATAATTGAACGAGTTCTTGACAAAAAGTTACGTTATTACGTCAAGTTTTCAACACATCAAAGAGGATTTGTTTCTACTCCTGGTACGTATATAAATGCATCCATTGTAAACAGCTGTTTGAAAGAAGCAAAAATACAGAAGAAGAATTGCTGCATTGCGTTTCTTGATGTCAGCAAAGCTTTTGACAATGTTGGCCACCACCATATACATGCATGTCTTAAAAACCTAAGAGTACCGGAAAAATTGGAGAATCTGATAATATCCTTACTGGAAGGAAATTCTACTCAAGTTGAAACAAATAGAAAGAGAACAAAACCGATTAAATTCATGCGCGGCGTTCCACAAGGAGCACCACTATCACCAACGCTTTTCAATATTGCAATAGACCATATAATAAAAAATTTAACAGACAAAAGCATTTCCGATTCCTATGGATACAGCTTGGTTCATGATCTTGACAATATTTCAGCCTTGGCATTTGCAGATGATATTGCCGTCATAGCAAAAGATGTTATTGGAGCCTCCAAACTTGGATCCATGGCCGAGTTAGCCCTAAATACTATAGGCCTACAAATGAATGGAGCGAAGAGTAGTGCAATCAATATAATGAATGGTATGCTTTCTGACTCGGTGATCACTCTCGACCAAGGGTCATCTATTCGCTCCATCACACGTGAGGAACGAATTAGATATCTTGGAATAGATTTCAAGAACGAAATATCGTTTGATCGGGCAAAAGTGATCGAACACCTACGTGAGGATATACAGAATCTAACAACATCTAATCTTCTGAAACCTGACCAAAAACTGAATATTGTAAATCAATATCTATGGCCTTCACTGATTTACCCCCTACAGTGTGCGCCATTAAGTCAACTATCAAAAGAGTTTCTTGAGGACATAGACCGGGTTGTACGCAGCGGTATCAAAGAGATTATCGGTTTACCTGGCGATACTCCTACAGGAATGCTATATGCGCCAAGAAAATACAAAGGTCTTGGTATAATGCGTGCTGGTTGGGAAGCATACCTGCAACATTATAATATATGTATAAAACTTTTGAAAGTACAGGATGACCACCTTCACCACTATGATTTTGTGAAGGAAATGAAAAACTGTTTAGAGAAGTTAGAAATGTTTCAAGTAAACGAAGAAGGAAACCTAACTGCACGCACCATAAGAAATAAGCTTCGAGATAAGGCATTTGAATCATGGGCCAATCTACCTTCAAAAGGAAAAGGTATTTGCCTTTATAAAGAGTATCCTCGCGGTAATTCATGGGTATTCGATCACTCGGGCTTATCTTCATCTCAATGGACAAATGCAATCAAAATGAACTGCAATGTGGCTGCTGTTAGAGCCATCCCCGGCAGATCCAAGGACGGAACCCGTTGTCGCCACCCTGGCTGCGACGAGACAGAAACCCTCCCCCACGTCCTTGGAAAATGCGCGAAGGGTGAACTTCTGAGAAATGCTCGACACCACAAAATTAGGACTTTGATCGCTGACGCCTTTCGACAACAAAAATGGAATGTTCACGAGGAAATCCCATGTGTAGCAGAGGATGGTTCCAACAAACGAGTCGATATCATTGCTATACGACCTGATGAGAAGAAAGTTATCATTATGGACCCCACTATCAGATATGAGACTGAATATGAACAACCATCTCATATAAATACTGAAAAGAGAAAACACTACATTCCATGCATCAAAGACCTGTCAACGAAATACCACATTGATGCGAAGTACTGGGATGTAGTGGGATTGATGGTGGGAGCTCGCGGCACCATTCCTCAATTTTTATGCACTTTTCTTGATAATCAAAAAATCCCAAAGAAGGTATTATTAAGAAATATTGTGAACTCAGTTTTGATAGATTCGGTAGGTCTTTTACAGCACCATTTATATTCTTTCAAATAATTTCAATCATTTTAATAATATTAATAATACCTTCTTTTTCTATTACCTTGTTCCATTTTCATATTTTTTTCATACTTTTGTTATCTACCCTCAATTAAGTTAGTTTTATAATATTTCAGGATTTTTCTGTATTCAATTTTTTATCACTTTTGTAAATAACCATTGTACTATATTGTATTGACTATTACGCTGTACCATCTTGGTATCCCGCTATGCGGACAGCCGTCAATAAATTGTCATTCTCTCTATATATATTTATATATATATTTATATATATATATATATATATATATACATATATACATATATATATTTATATATATATATATATATATATATATATATATATATATATATATATATATATATATATATATATACTTTTTATATATATATATTTCATATATATATATATATATATATATATATATATATATATATAAATATATATTTTATATATGTATTTTATATATATATATATATATATATATATATATATATATATATATATATATATATATATATATATGTATATATATATATATATATATATATATATATATTTATATATATATATATATATATATATTTCACATATATTTTAGGTATTGAGAAGGATAGTGGGAATGAAGCGGTCGTGGCCTATATTGTAGAAACCATCCCAGCATTAGCCTAGGCTACAGAGCGAAACCACAAAAAAAACCTATAAAGATGGACGGTGGCGGGGATCGAACCAGGTCCGATATGCCCTTTCACCTTCCGGATCCCACGAAGCGAGTGCGTTAACCACTGCGCTACATGTGCCGGTGAACAAACTTTAAATTATATATTTGAGTAGTGCGGAAACATTATCTCAACCCGTTGTGAAACTAGTCTAACATAATTCGCACATCTTGTGCACGAAATCGGTATCTCGTCATGGAAAACAAAAGACGTTTCGTTCGACGGCACCGATCGACCGTCTTCGATGTGAACCAACAGTAACACGCGTGGGTTTCGCTCCACCAAGATCGTGGCGCATGACGAATCACGGCGCCGGCTTGAGACAGTTGCGTGAGCGCCACCTTCATCACGCCAACTATCACAAGCACGTGAGATGAATGGAAATGATCATATCCTGGAAATTGAGAATACTACCGAAGATGGAACCGTCCCTCGAAGGTTGACACACCCGATTGTTTGTGTTATTTGACAGGAAAGACGGTTTATCGGAGCTCCAAACAATCTTTGGGTCTCTCTCTCTCTCTTATATATATATATATATATATATATATATATATATATATATATATATATATATATATATATATATATATATATATATATATGAATATATGTATACATAAATATATATATATATATATATATTTTTTTTATATTTAATACATGTATATATATTTTATATATATATATATATATATATATATATATATATATATATATATATATATATATATATATATATATATATATATATATATATGTACATATATATACATATATATATATATATATATATATATATATATATATATATATATATATATATATATATATATATATATATATGAACCAGGCCTTTTAGACAGTTAAATTCCATACCATACTGCCTAAAAAAGTCACTCGGGCTAAAATCCCGAGATATTGTCACTGACGTTTCAAAACACTTTGATTTACACTTGCAATTGATTTGTTTGACAAAAAGTTTGGGAGACGGTACTTCAAATATTTTTCATTTTGAACTTTAGCTTTTTACTATCATCAGGAAGGATATGAGAGT
>OZ023330.1:4104915-4112415 GCA_964007535.1 Brachyptera risi | reverse complement strand
GATCGACTAATTGACTGGGTGATTGAGTGTATACAATCACAAAAGTACGTACATACTTTGCGAGAACAGTATGTCGATATCTGAGAGAGAACAGTAGACGAACGAATGAAGTGAAGAGCTCGAAAGCTTCTCTAAAACAATCGGAGGTATAGAATTGCAGCCGTTAAAGAACATTCCGACTGCCCTTTGCATACCGACTGCGTAAGACGGTGTCAACTGGAGTGACAAATGTGTCCTCAGAACTTCATTATAAATATATATATATATATATATATATATATATATATATATATATATATATATATATATATATATATATATATATTTATATGATCATATGTATATATATATATATATATATATATATATATATATATATATATATATATATATATATATATATATATATATATATATATATAT
Source organism: Brachyptera risi (assembly GCA_964007535.1). NCBI lineage: Eukaryota > Metazoa > Arthropoda > Insecta > Plecoptera > Taeniopterygidae > Brachyptera > Brachyptera risi. The sequence goes on along the minus strand of OZ023330.1, from coordinate 4,111,992 downwards.
ATATATATATATTGATTATTGATGGCTTAACGACCCCATCAACAGTTGGGTAACACAAGGGTATGAATGAGCAGGTGAACTATGAAAAGAAGATGAGTGAAAGGACGTTTACAAAAACTCATGCCTTATGCGAGACTCGAACCCACGCCCAACGATGACTTCAGCTTCTGAAATATATATATATATATATATATATATATATATATATATATATATATATATATATATATATATATATATATGGTAAACTAATTTCTACGGTGAAACCACGTACTTGAAAATTTGCGTCTCGACGTTTCGACGGAATTTCACCCGTCATCCTCAGGAGTGTAGTTCGGTGAAAGCTCAGCCAACTAATGGCTTTCACCGAACTAAACTCCTGAGGATTATTATTATTATTATTATTTAACTCTTTCAAATGCACATAAGCGACGGTGAAATTCCGTCGAAACGTCGAGACGCAAATTTTCAAGTACGTGGTTTCACCGTAGAAATTAGTATACCATCCAATATTGGCCACGAGAATCTACGTGAACATATATATATATATATATATATATATATATATATATATATATATATATATATATATATATATATATATATATAAATATATATATATATATATATATATATATATATGAATATATATAAATATATGTATATATATATATATATATATCTATATATATATATATATATATATATAAATATATATATATATATATATATATATATATAAATATATATATATATATATATATATATATATATATATATATATATATAAATATATATATATATATGTATATATATATATATATATATATATATATATATATATATACATATATTTATATATATATATATATCTATATATATATATATATATAAATATATATGTATACATATATATATATATATATATATATATATATATATATATATATATATATATATATATATATGTATATGTATATATATATTTTTATATATATATATATATATATATATATATATATATATATATATATATATATATATATATATATAAATATATATATTTATATATATATAGATATATATGTATATATATATATATATATATATATATATATATATATATATATATATATATATATATATGTATGTATATGTATATATCATGCCCAACTTTCGCCTCAGCCGAGATTATCGCAGGTACTAAATCCACCTTACATGAAATTGATCTCAGAAATAACTCACTTGTTTAGATCCTCAAATGCGTTCTCAACTTCTCAACTTCGTTCTTCAGCACATCGTCTAGAAGAATACAGGTCGAGATTAATAAATACGACGTCGTTGACGTTCTCAAGAGGCGGCGTCCGGACGCTGTATGCCCCGCTACAAGTCAGCCTCGCACGCAGCGACGTGTTCACCGGCAACACCGTGTCCCACTAATGAGGAGAGCGATGGAATGTGCCCCTAGAAGGTAGGCTGCCTATGACAACCCACGATGGCAACAAAGGGGTGGATGTTGGCGGGGTGGGGAAAGGGGGTGGCGGCGCTGTAACGGCGGCGCATTTCGTGAGATCGAAGCGTTGCTACTTGTTGCTTTGTACATCGAGTTTGTTACATTTTCCAATTGAGATGAAACTATGTTGATGATCTATTTTATTTTGATGATGATGATGATGATGATTGTTGTCTTGCTCAACGACCCCACTAACAGCTAGGTTATACGGGGATACGAATGAGCAAGGTATAATGGAACTATGAAGTGACGATGAGTGAAAGGACGTTTACAAAAACCGATGCTTTATGCGGGACTCGAACCCACGCTCAACGGAGACGTAAGCTCCCAAAGCGGTGCATTAGTTGACTGAGCAACGGGGGGAGTCTATATTTTCTATTCAAATATCACGTGATTTCGCAACAGCTGACCGAACGTACCGAAGAATGGGGAGACGACTGAACGGAAACGCGAACGCACGTGGAATTAAATATGTATATAATTATGAAGAAGTAGAACAAAATTCAAACAATCATTTCTCATTTCTTTGAAATATCTGAAACTGTTCAAATCATACAGCAGAACGTCTGCCGAGAAATTCAATTATTACTTTTTTTTAAATTATACACAAAATTATTCAATTATTACTTTTTTTAAAATTATACACAATATTGATCATTTTTCATTCGATTTTTTTCTAATCGAATAATTTTTCATTCAAAGATTTTTTTCGTTTATTTATACATCATGGATTCTTTATGACATGAGTATGCGTGCGTATCGGTTGTCCCTTCTATCAACTTATTCATAACACCACGTGACTGATAAAGTTCGTCCACTATAAGTATACCGTTTGTTTAATATTTTATGGCTGAAAAAGGGCAAGGGCACATTTGTGTACACGAATCAATCCTGTAAAAACTTATATAATAATAATTAATTATATATATTATATTATATATACATATATATATATATATATATATATATATATATATATATATATATATATATATATATATATATATATATATATAATATATATATATATATATATATATATATTATATATATTATATATAATTATATAATTATAGCTATCGTATACTGATGGATAGGCAATTCAGCATTCCATATACCTGATCAACTAGCTATATATTTTGAAAAATGTACTGAGGTAGAAACTGCACTACTTGCTTCTGTACTGCAATACGCATTCAACGTATAGTTGGAATTATATATTTTATAACCTTATTTTATAACCCATTTTTATATAAACAAAAATGGAAACTTAAAAGCAAATGGACGTGTTCGCCAAATGATTTCGCGCAGCTTATCTTGTGTCTATACTTCTGAGTATAGACTGGATATTTCCCACTGGATATTTCAGCCCTCAGGGGCAAAATCTCGCTTGATATCATAGCCAAATATTTTTTAAATATCAAAAGGTACATCTCTTCCAAATTTCACGCTTTAATCACTGAATGCGCGATTGTTGTGATTTTTTCATCTTGGCCGCTCCACTAACACCATTCATAGAAGTATTTTCTGGAATACTGTCGATCCATAATAAACATTCACAATATGCTGTATGTTATTTGTATGTAACGATACGCGGTGAGGTAGAAATCGATGGCAAAAATATCGATTGCTACTAACTATACAACTGATCTATAAAACAAGAAGTACTTATACTAAACACATTCTAAATATACCATATAAAAACAAATTAATTGGACAGCAGCATATAGATTACTTAGGTCCAAAAATATACAATCTAATTCCTATTGAATTAAGAAAAATTATAAATAATAACTTGTTCAAATTCAAAATTTCAAATTGGATATTTAGATCAGGTCGAGAATATTGTTCTAACTTGATCAAACTTAAAAAAAAATGATACTAAAATAAGATGTATGATTTTATGTGTATTGATAACCGATTTCGTATTTAAGCTAACTATTCACATCTAACATTTCTTTCTGACTGAACTGATTTATCTCTATGTCTTTTCTTTGCTATGCCCGCACACAAGGAACTTTCCTTATGCGGGTTTCACACATTTATTAATTTAATTCATAGTGCTTAAATGAAATGTAACTCATTGCTTGTTATATGTTTTCTTTATTAATTATTGTTCAGTTAATATGTGTATATATGTGTGAATAAAAAGTATTGAAATTGAAATTGAATTGAATTGATCTTTTTCCACCTTTGTCATTATCAAATTTGACTCATCAGCACTTTCTAAAAATATTGTCTGCATCTCATCATGTATTTGTTCATTTTGTATCTTGCATTGTTGAAGTGTTATGATCATTTATATCCTTGGTATCACCCTGGTGATTTTATGGAAAGTTCATGGGAACTTTGCGTCCACGTGGGCACAAGTATTATTTCATATAGTTCTTACAAATTGGACCAGCCGTTTTGATGGAAGAAATACATTAAATGAGATTTTTTTTAAAACATCAATTACAGCTATTGAGAAACCTATCAAGATTTTGAGTAACAGGTATAATCAATTAGATTGTAGGCCCATATAGCGATTGAAATGAGCAGGGCTGAATTGACACGCTATGAATTTAGAGCCATAAATGCGTGGCCTCTTCGTTTCATTTGTTGCTTTTTCTAAATCGGTTTTCGATCCATTGGTTTAAACTAATTGATCTGTAAAGACTACATATGATTATTTTCTATAAGTGGCTGATACGATGTATGTAAAACTTTGGAATGATGTGTACGATTCGTATCTTTGAATTCCGTGGAAAATTGAATTTTGCAAAAACTGCAAAAAAAGTTATCGATAAATTGGGTATTTTTTACATTTAGTTTACCGTATGTTTGTATTACTTGGTAAAATTGACAGCTAAACATTTAACAATTTGATTCAAAATATCCATATCCATGCATCTTTACGAACACTTAACAGACGAGTTAATTGAAATCACGTTTTGTATAAAACTCTGAAAAATTTACTCTATTGATTTAATATTGAAATTAGAATAACGAGCCAAATTCGAACTATTTCCTTCAAGTTGGGTTTTCCATTACTTTGCAATGCAAATACGTCTTCATTTGAAGAGAATCGCTGATCGACTAAATGTCTTCTCACAAGCAGAAAATCCATTAACAGCGCAATCATCCTACAAAACTGAATTATATTTCTCGAATTTATGCGAAATATAGGAATAATCCAGGACGACATTATATTCACTATTCAACACATCACCGACTGAACTGACTCACTGAAAAGTTAGAATGCACTTTAAAACGATGCAATATTACAGACTAAAAGATCTTATACACAATTTTTTTTTTTTAATAACATCAAAACTTGATACAAAATCATTGTTCCCCAATCAAGGCAATGGATGAAAAATAGGATCGTTTGGACGGGGCACCACAAGGGCGATCTTACCACCCCAAAGAATAATCAAAAATAAGATGACTCATTTAATTAAAATATATATAAAAATATTTATTTAATAAATAATTTAATAAATAAATATTAAAAAATTATATAAATTTATATAAATCATATAATTATATGAATTTAATAAATATTTATTTAAAATAAAATAAGATAACTCATTAATTCAAACATTCACAATGGTGAATATTCACAAGCATACACGTATATATTTGCCACGGCAGCCATCTTACAAAAACTTTTTTTTTTTTTTTAATAACATCGAAACTTGATACAAAATCATTGTTCCCCAATTAAGGCTATGGATGAAAGATAGGATCGTTTGGACGGGGCACCACAAGGGCGATCTTACCACCCCATTTTGATTATTTAAAACTAATGGTCTTCAACACCAGGACTGCGCTGTCTGTGACCATAATTTTTCGCCATAGATAAAAGTCTTTCAGTATAAACACACGAATGTTGATATCTTCCACTCTGAACCAAGTCTCTTGGGCAATGATCACTTCTTTCCCTTGACAGCAAATGTAAAATTGATCATTATACAAAAAGCACAAATTAAATTAGTGATAGGCCTATAATGTTATAATTAGGCCTATCGCTCTACTAATTAATGGTCGTGGCCAATTAGTACTTCATCCAAGCATTTGCTTCGAGGACGGTGAAAACTACAAAAACTACAAAAAATATAACATATTTAATTTATAAATTTCATTTTTTCAATGTGCAAACTATTATTGTAAGCTGTACTTGACTATATGCTTATGCAATTTCGTTTGGATACCAGGATAAGAGCGTATTGGATCTTACATTGGAGAATTATCTAAAACATAATTTTTCAATAATCGATTACTGCTTTTCGAGTGCTATTCGAACTCAAACCCACAGACACAAACTAGTGTTGTAGTTTGACGTAGTGATTTTATTGCCATATTTTATAGCATGGTTAGAAATATTAAACTTGGTCAGTGTTGATGTCTTGATTTCAATTCTCGACTCTCAAATGTTGTTTTTTGAATTCTTGTGATCTTCAAACTTCAACTCGGACATTGAAAAATGTGCAATCTTTCAAGTGAACTCTACCATCGGAATGAAATCTATTTCCAAGATTTCACAATCTTGAGAGATTCCACTTTTTCGTGAAAAGTATCCATTACTTAAAAATGGCAAAGCAACATTCATTTTTAAGAAAATTTACGTCACGCTGTAACTAATAAATAGGTTGGCACCCCTTTTTGAAGTCATCGGCCCAATATTGCTCCGATTATATCGAGAAATCAATCTAGACTATTTGACCAACCTAAAAATGCGTCAAGTTATTTTATAATGTGATTGCGAAAGTGAGTCCTATATAAGAATATGGTATCGTTATAATTCCTATCGAATAGACTGCTTCTACATTATTACTGAATTCCATTTTTTTCTCGAAATTACGTATTCAAATACAGAAAATGGATTTCAATTAGATATCGAAAATTTAATTCTTTCCATGTAATATTTCAAGAAATGTAATAGATTTTATGTGAACAAATATCACCAACTATAGACCTATGAGCAGCCGCTATTCTTATTATTCTTATTTTTATTCGTATTTTCTTATATTTATTCTTATATATATTCTTATTCTACTCTTATATATAGCGCTATTATTATTGTTCTTGCGACAGCCTAAACTAACCTAAATCAACACAATCTAATTATTTAGTAGTAGTAGTGTTAATTCCTATAACCCTCTTTCGAGGAAATCGGTACAGAATTTACATATTTCACAATAGGCCTATAACTTATTAATAGCATTACAATCAAGGTGTATGGCAGTAAGCCATCATTTATGATTCATCATCGAATTAGTAATTATAGTATATCAAACAAATAATACAACAAATAATGATACATTACAAGATTTCAGATTGATCGATACGGAATTGAGATGAATCAATAGAATCTGTACTACAATATATAGACATGCACTCTGATACATAGATATAGATAGCTAGATAATATAGATAATCAGTTGAATAATAATGAAAAAAAAAATAACGAATATGTCAATACACAGACAAGTGAAATTAATAAGGGTCGGTTTTTCGCAACTGGATTATAATGCAATAGTTGGCGGATCAACTTGTTATCACCATTGGTTAGATATGTT
>OZ023330.1:4089915-4099915 GCA_964007535.1 Brachyptera risi | reverse complement strand
ATTTTGTCATTTAAATATTCTTCTACCGAATAATATGCTTTATTTTCAAGAAGAGTTTTGAGTTTATTAATAGATGTTGATCAAGCCCCTAATGTCACCATGCAAAATTAATTGTGTACATTGTGTTACAACTGACCCATGTGTGTGTTACAATTGCCCTAGATACGGGTTCAATCGTAACATTAAACAACACACTTTGCCACAAACATCTATCTTTTGACTCGATTTGATAGATTTTTGAGTCATGTAAAAAAATCACAGTTGATCTTGAATATGTAATTGTTCATCTCAATTTTTGTTGAAGCATCTGCTACCCAAACTTTGAATAATAATTTAAATTCAAATTGGATCGTATTTAAAACGTGGCCTAATGTCCATATATATGATTTATATGGTTTTAGACTGTGAATTAATTTATATGACAGCTGCGGGGTTATATTCGAAAAATCAACCTTTGAGATCACAACTAATTGCAAGATTGATTCAAAATTCAGTTTAATTGCAGTCTGTGGCTCTTTTTAGCCCAAGATGAATCTGCCAAAACTATTTTGCCAGCACCAGATTATAATGATCAATAATAGTGAACATGATTATCATAGATGCTAAATTTTGACTTTTTTTTCACTGATCTTCTATTAGAACATAGGCAATGAATGGATTAGAATGACTGATACATAGCACATGACACATAACTTCGTCGAAGGGGTTTTAAAATCGTTTGATTTTGTTATTATGGGATGCTTTTAGCCCTACTACATCTACAAACATTCTCAATAGCTTACTTTTATGTATACTTGAAAAATTGCTTCATGATAAATGACAATTGCTTCTTGTGGAACGTTTCTATTCGTTTACAATGCGTGTCTTCTTAAACACAAACATTCAGTTGCTCTATTGTGAACAACAATAACTATACGTACCGGCTATTGCACTCTCAAATATGTTATCACATATTTATGAATAACAATTACGTGTGCAATAGCCTGAAGTAAATAAGTGATTGATTATTTATCGATGAACACAAACAACTACAATGAAATAAGACGAGCATATACAATAACTTCTTAGAAAATCAGAGGGGGTGTGGTTATTCTCGATTCTTTTTCATCACGAAATGGCACTAATCCAAGCCAGGGTTCGGCAATTATTCAATAACTAAGAAACTAGTAGGTAGGCCTACTGCAAATGCAATATATTATTTTAATTTAAAAGTAGGCTACCAGTATTTTCATGTATTATCACGACTAATAATGTGATTTCACTATAATAGGAGTACCCCACTTATTTAAGGTTAAAAGTCTGAATAGGTAAAAAGAACACGGGTAAACCCCCTACTTACCTCCCAGCAATGTATGATCAATAGGTTAGATAGGCCTATCATCGGACCTAACATATAAAGGTTCCAAGTCTACTTTCTCACAGTGTAGAATATCTAATCACAATCACAGTGAAAGAAGACCCGCGTTAATAGGCCACAATCTCTTCTTCGCACTGACTGAATGACAGTATGTCAGTGTCTGCTGCAACAGCAACAGCTGAAAGTAAACCATCCCATACGCACGCATAACTTGGATGAGTGCTACGCTCTACCATCAAGGCTGAAACTAACGACAGAAGGACGGCAAAAACATTGATCGCATTGGGTCAACATTTACAATTTATATGCGGGAAGAATCCGAGTCTTTTTTTATTGGAAGAGAAGAGCAAAAGATGAAGCCTCTTACCTAGAACAATAAGGATTTAAGATTCACGCGAGTCAATTTAGCGAAATATCAGTTTTTTGGGTGATAACTTTTGAACGGTATGAGATATCAAAATTCTAATACGAGAGAAACAATTGATTATAATGATATATTTCATAAATATTCAAGTCATGTCGCATAACTGTCAAGCGCATATACAGCTAAAAAAAAAATTTTAGCTGTATAGTCTATGCTTGACAGTTATGCGACATGGCTTGAATAGTTATAACTTATATCATCTTGAAGCTATTATAATTATCTGTGTTTCTCGCGTATTAGAATTTTGATATTTCATACCGTTCAAAAGTTATCTCCCAAAAAGTGATATTTCGTTAAATCGACTCCGATAAACTCTTGAATGGAATATAATTTTCATTGAAAATATTATTACTTTAGGAAAACGCAGCATCTTCGTTTATCAAATGAAGATTTCAAGAAAAGAATAGCAAAAGAGAGGATTTGAATCGCGAGTAACAAAACCAACAACACTATCTATCCATCCTGATGTGGTTCTACGTGGTTTCCCACAGTCTGCGAAGCAAATGCTTGGATGAAATACTAATTGGCCTCGGCATTCAATTAGTAGAGTTATGGGCCCAATTATACTTATATAGGTCTATCACTCTATTTCTCATGGCATAATGATAAACTTCACATCTGCCGTTAATGGAAAGATTGACTAAGAGACTTAGTCCAAAGTGGAAGATTTCAACATTCGTGTGTCTGGTGTACTCTTCATAGTTCATACCAATATTGGTAATGTCCGGATATGTCACAAAAACGATTTTTACTTATACATATACCGAGACGCGTGGCCGAGTGGTAACACACTGAACCGTCATTCGGGAGCTAGACCGGGGTTCGATTCCCGCCATGGTCGACCATCCTGACAGGGTTTTTTCGTGGTTTCCCTCTGTCGTTCATGTCAATACTGGGATGGTTCCTTAACAACAGGCCACGACCGACTCCTTCCCACCATTCAGAACCCCTAATAAAATAACCTTTCATCTCATCATCCCATCATCTCATTCATCATCCACCAACGCCAATAGATCGTAGCCATCAGTATAGTGCGTCGTTAAAACTCAATATATATATATATATATATATATATATATATATATATATATATATATATATATATATATATATATATATATATATATATATATAAATATACATATAATGTGATTCGGACTTTTTGAAACTGGAAGACTTTTATTTGGGGCAAAAAAGTGTGATCACAGACAGCACAGTTCTGGTGTCAAAGTTCATTGGTTTTAATTCAAAATAGTCAAGAGATATCGAGTTCATAAAACTGATTTTTTTACCATTGTTATTACGAAATTTGAGTAATGAGCATTTTCGATGAAAATTGTATGCATCTAATGATGTATTTGTTAATTTTGTACTGTTTCTTGCTCGGCTCAAGTCTTATGATCATTTATATCTCTGAAATACCCCTGGCGGAAACTACGAGAACTACCGAGGCTGGGGCTACCTTAACTGTAACTTGAGTAGAAATTTAAATGGCAAAAAAGAAAATGCTTAATTTTTTTTTCTGTACCTCATGGGTTTCACAAGTTTCTATACTCTATAATCTATATGACTCTTATCGTGAAGAGGTGGGATAGGATAGTGGGAAGGAAGCGGTCGTGGCCTATATTGTGGAAACCATCCCGGCATTAGCCTAGACTACAGAGGGAAACCACAAAAAAAAACTTTAAAGATGGACGGTGGTGGGAATCGAACCAGGTTCGATATACCCCTTCACCTCCCGGAGTCCTGGATCACTTGATCTCCATATTTTTGGTTTATGAAATGAGTAAAAAAAAATATTATTAAAAACTATACATATGTTAACGTAGCAATGACCGACGAATGATTACAAAAGTGCAGTCAACAATAAAATATTCCAATCTATGTCATTGTTGAAAATATGCACGCGCTGTATTTTGTCACTTTTCTACAGTTCCACTTTTAAACACCAACAGCGTATCTGCAACTTTTTTTGGTTCATTCAAGAATAGCTATTCCATTTTTTTTCGTCATGATAATAATTATTGTGATGATGTTTATTCGATAGATCAGAAGCCATTTTTTCTTGCAATTCATTTTATTAAAATAATAATGTAGGCCCATATCATTGTTCTGTTGAAACTCAGTTGAAACTTGAAAATTTCCAAGATTCTTCTATTCTCATATGCTTAACCGAGATTCCCTGAATCTGTACCCCACGGAAAGTGAAATAATGATAATCTTCCTCTTGTAGGCTCACTTATATATTCAAGAACAATTAATAAAACTGTACTCTATGGAAATACGTCCAAAATGAAACTGTACCTCACGAAATCTAATCTTAGGTGTTCATATTATAGTCACTTCACAAAATAATTGAAACATGGGCAGAGTATCGTTTTTGAATAATATTTAAGAGGCCGCAGGCGCTCGTATTTCACGCCGCAAACTCTCACGGCCGTAATTTTTGTGATATCAATATGAGTGTTTTTGCATTCTGTTGGTAATTGAAAAACGAAGTTTACCATAAATACAGAATTTTGAATAAAAAATTTGTGATTTTTCAAATTCTTCAAATGGAAAATGGAAAAATTTCTAATTTACGAAAACCTAGATACATATTTTTTAATACCGAAAAAAAAACATAGAATGTGAAATATATCAGAAGTGTGAGCTAGGGAATTAACGGCGTTTATGTGAATCTGAGTTCGGCGGGCTAGTCTATGGGTGGCGCCTAACACACGATGCATGTTAAACTCGAGTCTGAAGCGAACGAACAACGAGCCCGTGTGGAGCGCCTGCGGCCTCTTAATGAGATAAATCCCAACATTTTTGACGATACAATTGTTGATTGAAATTATAGTGACTATAATTGACGTGGCATAACCCAACCCAAGCTGACCTAACCTGATAATGAAGCCGCTTATCTCTATCGCTACACTCTACAATTATTTTGTGAAGCGACTATAGGCCTAAATGAACACAGGCAATAAGATTCCGTAGGGTACAGTTTCATTTTGGACGTATTTCCATGGAGTACAGTTTTATCATTTGTTTCTGAATATATTATTACCAGAGATAGAGTCTCAAATCTCAGTTTGGCCCGTCTGACCAATCTGTAGCTAGTGTTCATATCTCTCCAACCAGCTTCTGCTAAGAAGGTAATAGTGTCAGTCATAACTCAATAGTAACAAAATATGAACTCTTCTTTCATGCATTTTCAGGACAACTTTGTATTTAGGTAAGGCTTGTAGTGTGATGTTGCTACATCGCTTCAGAAATGTATTAACATCAAAACTCGGTCATTTTTTTATATTTACATTTTCATTACTTACTTACTTTCAGTGTCCGGTTAAACACAATCTTTCCAAAAATTCGCCACTGCTATCGCTCTTGCACTCGCCACCGCGATGTCGCGCATGGTACAAGGCTTCCACATTGTCCACCAAAGGAAGTTAGGCATTTTATTAGGAAGTTTCAAAAATTTCGGAAATTCATGGCTTGTCATGAGAAGTTTCCGAAAGTTTCGGAAATTTACGAAACTTTCAAAATTGAAAGTTTCGCTGCTCATCACTACCGGTACATCTCGACTCAAAAACTGAATGTAAATTTATTTTCTGAATATACCATTTTCATAAATGAACTACAATTTGTCACAAAATACTGTACCAAAAATATTATGGGCCTATATTATGGGAACCAGCCCGGCATTGGCCTAGACTACAGAGGGAAACCACGAAAAACCCCTGTAAAGATGGACGGTGGCGGGGATCGAACCGGGTCCGATATGTCCCTTCACCTCCCGGTCACACGAAGCAAGTGCGCTAACCAATGCCAAGTTTCAACTGGTTTTGGATTTTCGTTTGACCTGTGGAGCGCGAACAAAGAAAAAAAAAGTACTTTTTTTTCGGATATGGTGAAATTGAGTCTTCGCTTCGCTCATCCAAATACGTTTGTGCGATCTTCTTACGACGTTCTTCTTTCTAAATACAAGTGATGCGCACGCGCTAACTCTATAGTACAAGTGATGCGCACGCGTTAACTCTAGTACAAGTGATGCGCACGCGCCAACTCTAGTACAAGTGATGCGCACGCGCTAACTCTAGTACGTATAATCATGCACCTATTCAATAAATCGAGATGTACACTTTTGTAATAATTTTTATATATTATATACTAATAGTTCTTGTATTGACTGACAGTAAGTTCTCCGTGGTGATCAGTAGGCATAATCACGGTAATCATTATAAATAATTACAGAACATTCATTTGTGTTTATTTATGGAGAGTGTGATTCGATTTTTGGTAATGGAAAGCATACTAAATCATCATTTACATTCACGCATATATCTACACTAAATTATATCAACAAGAATGGAATCAATCAAATGAATCAATGATAATATTGATAATGATAATAAGTGATATTATATATAAACAATAATGAGTTGCAAGGTTATGTTATATACAATAATTTCTACCCATAAATAACAATCGTCTCTATATAATATGCTCTATAATTATTCGAGGTTATAATATCAAACAATGGTTAGTGTTGTCCACTCTATTCCAATTCGCAGATCAATCAGTTATAGTAAGGAGTAGGAGTTTTATTTTTACATAGCTAGAGCCTAAATTAGGGTTTGTATTCAGTACATAATATATAATGTTATGTGCTGAATACATTCACTTCACATTCTAACCTTTGTGTAGCTGATTTGCAGAGAGAAACAATCGTAAGGCGGTATAATTTGACTTGCCATACCTCATAGCCACTTTTCCTAACAATAAGATTATATTATTAAGACTATCTTTTTTCATACGTTTTATTTGTTCAATTATATAACTTCTTGCGACAAGAATTGTCTACTGAATTTATATGCAATCCGCTGAATCAAGTCTTGATTAGCATTTTTTGGTGGATAACTTCACCCCAATAACCGATTTCAACAGGTTGGCATTTTATAAGAAGGCACCGCTGACAGAAGACTGAAGAAAACGACTTTTTACAATTTCCAGAAGAATTATTTCATTCAGCTCACAACATGGTCTCCAACAACATATCATTTGCAACAAATACATAATGAGTATAACATTATCAATACGGTGACGGTTATTCGCTTATTGCTTGGTATAATGTGGTGACTAATTACCAAAATGGAATGCATCATGTTCATGCAAATACCCAGTTTTGGAAATCACCAATAAGTCATTCATCAGGGATTATCATTACAACATTCTTTTTACCTTTTCAATCTCAAAAATTAAAATGTCAAGATTGAAAAAGTATGCTGTGTATGGATGATAACAGGAAGAAAGACTCAAGATTGTACTGTGCGAAGTGTCGTTTTTTTTTTTTTCAAAGAAGGCAGAGAAGCATTTCTATGTACTAGATTCCTGAAAATTTTATCACCCAATAAAACAACTATTAACAGTCTATACACAAGAATATTGATAATTTTCTGTTATGGTTATATTATTTTCAAATTAGCAGCAAATGATAAATTCATTTGATAATTATTGGAAGGGCAAATACAATTCATCATCACATCAAACGAAAAAATGTCAATTACAAAATTACTCTTTTGTAAAATGGCTCGAAATTCGGTTGTAATAAATCGATCGATATAAAATCACAAGATTTTTCATAATATTCCAAAAATTTGATGGACTGAACGCGGCCTTATTTGACGACGGAGTATTGAGTATTCATATTACAAATAATAATGATAATAGTAATAATAGTATGACTACAAGTTATTTCAATCATCCATTCTAATCTTTGGGAACAATCAAAACACATCGTATTTTTTCATTATAATAATTAAGAACAAATCGAGCCTTCACCATCCTGTCATTGTCGTAGTTGATGTTTTGTTAAGCGATGGACTCCTTTAGATCCTGGAGTTGTGCCAATTGTTGAGGATCTAGTTCATCGGGGATACTTCCCCTCTGTCCTGCTGAAGAAACACTGTTCCTACCGCCTCCTGAAGACTTGTGTTGGTCAGTGTCCTCTGCGGCAGGCGGTGGCGGTTGACTCTGCGAATTCTCGGCCGTACTCGGACCAGTGTAAGTGTCTTCTTCACTGCCCGTGCTGCTACTGATCGGAAACGGTGCCGAATCGGCTGGTTGGTCATCCGGTGGATCCTCGACTTCTTCCGGAATAGTTTCTGGTATATCGGGAAGAATATCTTCCTCCGGTAGAGGCATCTCAATTTCTGGTTCTGCTTGCTCCTCCGTCGGTGGAGGAGGGAAGGGCTCCTCTGGTTCTTCGATCATGGGCGTTGCACAAGTGATGACTATGGACGCTACGCCAAGGCCAAAGCCGTCACCTTGGTCTGGAATCGCCATTTTAGGTTGTTTGCTCTTCCCGTTGCCGCCTCCTGCCTCTTGTTCGTCCTGGAAAAACCTTGTCGTTAGAGACTTGTGAAGTATTCAAGCTGAACGATGTCATGACAAATGGTGACAGCGAATCAATAGATTCTGGTATACTTTGTATGAATTTTGTTGAGAATATATTTTTTTCAAGTGTCGGAATATTTTTTCAACGATAATACATATAAACGATCCATATGTAAACCCTATCCATTTGTAACTTACCATGCAAGTGCTGATAATTGTCTAGGAGCCGGAAGTAGAAAGGGAAAAATTCAAAATAACAGACAATGAAAGTTTATTTAAGCGACAGCAATTAGATTCACCTCATATTTGCTCTGACTACAAGTATAGTTATCAGAGAAAATCGGTTGAAGTCAATATTTATCACCTGAATGAGCGAATATATATATATATTATTTTTTTCTTCAACTTTTCAAGCATAATCTCTTTTTTAAAGTGAATTTCTGTGGTCAATCTCAGTCAGCATGACGTCCCACAAATTTTGATGATATATACAATATAGACATCATATACATATAGCTATAAAGTGTATAGATAGGTATATATATACATATAGATTTTGTATTTTCAATTTAGACCTATCACCTTACAGATGAAATTTTGTTATCGTTTCAAGCAAATTAGCGTGTTATTTTCTTGTTATTCTGTGTCACATGACAACCTTTAAGGCAAAGGCAAAGTATCTTCATTTATAAAGATATATTATATATACGTCAATGTGCTTCTACATTCTGTCCCTCATATGTCAATATTTTCGATACTATTTTTCATGTCTTTCGAGGTCATGTTTTGCATGTCGGGTTCTACTAATATATATATACATAATCACAAAAACTTACACCGTCATCCAACACCATTGCAAAGCTAGGTATTCCTGGGCCAGCATTGAAATAAAACATCGCATATCAGAACAAATGTAGACACAACATTCACGAATTACACAACAAATACAACAAACACATTATTATTTTCGGGGATATTATTGTTCATCACCGAAGCGACACTAATCAATGTCACATAACAAATCATGTTATCTAATACTCCACTAAGATTGAAAGGCATAAGCAACAACAGAACGAAGCTATTGGCAATGGTCACTACAGCGTGTAGCTTCCTTCACAATAAAGACACCATCAAGAGCATAGTATACATAATATTGTCTAGGCCAAGTTCACGATGAGATTCATATACGTGGACGTATCAGATCAATCGCTATAGTTACGATGGCAAATAGTCGAAAAATTAAAATGTAAAAGTGTGATTAAAACATACTGAACTTGACCGTTTACAGCTCAACGCACGCTGTATATATGTTGTTATACTCGTATAATCTAAATTTTGAGGCCAAAATCCTTTCTCTGAAAAAATGTTCAAGCTATAAATGTACCCAACTTTGGATTTTTCTCTGTTTCTCACTTTCAGAACAACAACTCAGAATTATTCACAATTTATTACGAATATATTCAAAATATGTCATTGTTTATCAACACTTACTACTTCAAGTATAGATTCCGAATTTATTGGCCGCCTATATATTTATATATATATATATATATATATATATATATATATATATATATATATATATATATATATATATATATATAATAAATATATATATATATATATATATATATATATATATATATATATATATATATATATATATATATATAAATATATATATATATATATATATATATATATATATATATATATATATATATACACGACTGAATATAATCGACTGCTCACTGCATTTACATTTGATAAAAGGCGTGCGCAGGATGTCTCAACACGAAAAATGTAATTCTATTTTCTATAACAATGCTGTATATTTA
>OZ023330.1:3999915-4084915 GCA_964007535.1 Brachyptera risi | reverse complement strand
TTCCTAAATTCGCCAATTGGGTGACATTTAAGTTAGAAATGGGTAAAAACGGCTTCAAGTGGTACCAATTTAGCACATTTCATGTTTTTT
The DNA here is from genome assembly GCA_964007535.1 of Brachyptera risi. Taxonomy (NCBI): domain Eukaryota; kingdom Metazoa; phylum Arthropoda; class Insecta; order Plecoptera; family Taeniopterygidae; genus Brachyptera; species Brachyptera risi. The sequence continues at coordinate 4,084,825 of OZ023330.1, read as the reverse complement.
CTTCAAAATGGCTGATCCGATCAAGCTGAGAATTTCCAGAAATGTGTATCAAGTTGTTATTCAACTTCACACAAAATTTCAATTTTTTTGAAAATAAAATTTTTAAATTTTTTTTCCGCCGTGTTATTCTAATGGGTATTTTTGAAATTTCTAAAATTCATAAAAATAAAAGTTACCACCCGATAATGCCACAAAACTATACAGATCTAAGCTATAGATAAGGAACCATATTTTAAAAAAAGTTTGAAGTTGATAGCTGTAGCCGTTTGACCTGTGGAGAACCGACGAAAAACATAAAAACAAAAAAAAAAAAAAAAAAAAAAACATAAAAACGAACACCATTTTTTTTCAGTATGTCAAATTGAATCCTCGCTAAAGCTCGTCTAACTAATGTTTAATGAATACATGTATTGCATTTTTAATTAGGGCGGGGAGAAAAAAGTACTTATGTGTTTACGTAATGATTAATTAAATGAGATGAATAAAGGTGATTGCCGCAATAGAGAAAGTTTAGTAACTATATGCGTGCGCATAGGGTACGCAGAGACGGCTCAGGCCGTAACTAATGCATCATGAAGGAGGGCACACATAATATTTTATTCTAAATGTTTTGTCTGCATAAGTCATGGGTTTTTGTAAACGTGTTTTCACTTATCATCACTTCATAGTTATGTCATCATCACCTGCTCATTCGTATTGCCGTATAACCTAGCTGTTGATGGGTCGCTAAGCAAATAAGTTGATTTTTTAAAATCATAATATTTTAAAGATTGTAGTAATAGTTGATTTTAATCATCCTTCAGTAGGCCTATATACGAATGACATCTCAAGTATTTTACAATGTAGAATCAACAAATTGACAATTATGCGTATTATTATTATTATTATGGTTGGGTCTTATTGTTGGGTCTACGTTATATGTGAATAACTAATATTTCAAGTAATAAAAAATCTTTTAATAAGAAAAAATATTATCATCATTATCATTATATCATACAATATATTTGTGAGTTTCAATTTTCTTGTGTGAATGAAAAAAATATTTGTATCACTATTATTATTATTAAGTATGTATCATTTGAATCTGATAAAAAAAAAGAAAAAAGAAAAAAAGAAAAAAAAGAAAAATTATTATTATTATTATTATTATTATTACTAATTTTGAAAATGATTGATCCAATTGTGCAGTGGGATACACTTATTAGATATTTATTGAATTATTCTTGTGCATAAACTTCTTATGTCTTTAGCTGTGTGGATATGATTTGTATTCTTGATGTATAATGATATATTAATTTTTCATTTGCATGTGCACATATATAGTCTATATATATACAAATATTCGATTTTGTATTCCATGACTATTGAAAAGTTTTCATTTTTTTTTTCCTTGTACAAGCTATTAATTTCATTTCTCATCCCACAGATAAGTCTTTTTGGCTTTGTGGAAGAGCGTATTGATTAATCTTGTATGTATATGTATTATTTAAATCTAATAAATTTTAAAAACATTATTATTATTATTATTATTGATCTCTCACCTGGGGAGTCAACGGTTCCCCGTTTGCACGGCATTCTTCCACGACTAGTGACGGAAACAGTCCCACGACGTTGTCCAATTCGCCCTCCCACCATCCGTCGTCGACCTCGTCGTGCACCACCTTCCTCAGGATCTTCAACACCTGGCCCTCGTTGAAGGTGAGCTCGTCAGGGCAAGTGGCGTCATAGTCGTACATCGCGATACAGTAGCAGACTAATCCTGGCAGGTAATACGATCAGATATGAGACGCTTTACTTTTGTGGAATCTATCACTCATAAACTACTTTTTTCGGTAATTTTTTGATTATTTTTTATTAAAATTAGTGCCTTTACTTAGGCCCGGTATTACCAACGTGGGAGTAGCTCCAAATGGCATATATATATATATATATATATATATATATATATATATATATATATATATATATATATATATATATATATATATATATATAAACATATCTATAAAGTCAAGTTATATATAAGTATAAGTATAAGTTAAGTATATTTAACGTTGTTATCATCATGGCTACCAGTGCTATTTGTTTTCACCAACTCTCAGATACAGGCTAACTGGACTTGGTAATATCAGACCTTAGTCGAGTGATAGGCCTAATTATATCACCTTGGGCCTATCACTAATTTTTTTAAATTATATAATGATAAACCTTACATCTGCTCTTGATGTGAAGAAGTGAAAATTCCCCAAGAGACGTAGGTCAAAGTGGAAGATATCAACATTCGTGTGTTTGATTTACTCTTCGGGTAACACCAATGCTGGTAACATCAGGAAATAGATTGTTCGAACGAAGTAAACATCTCTACTTACCATTTTCCTGTGGTTCCGTAGGCATCACAGGTAAAACCACATCCTTCAGTGGTGGAGGCGCCTGTTTCTGCGGCTGCGTCACAACCTCCGGTACATTCTGCGGCTCGTCTTGCTCTTCCACCGTGTAATCCACAGATGAGAACGAGATTTGTGTCGTCAGCTGATAGGAACCGGCTGCAGCCGCCGCTTGGACACTGACACCTCCGGCAGGATCCACGTCCAGATAGTTATGCGGGACATAACCTTCTTCCCCCCGATAGTTCCTCGCTCTCAGCCATCCATCGCCGTCACCCTCTCCGATCACCTCCAACTGTTCGTTCTCGACAATGCTCAGCTCGTCGGAGTTCTGCGCCGTGTAGTTGTAGACGGCGATACACTTGTAGATGACGTTGGCGTCTGAAGGAGCGGCTTGGACGGACGTCGTGTCCACATCTTGAACGACGGCGGCTTCTTTGTCGTCGGTTTCGGTCGGTTTCGCCCCAATCGGCTTGACTGGGTTCGTCCCAGCCAGCAGTCAGTTGTTCCAGACGTTGGCGTTCCCGTTCCATCATTGCTAAAAGTGAGACGAATAGTCGAATCTCGAAGTGAGCACGCGAATATGTTATACAATACGAGTAGCTAATTGACGACTAGTGATTGTTCTACCCAGGTAGTTGTTTCTATCTGTCTTATATATAAATGCTTCCTACATAACAAAATGTTCGACCATTTGAAACTTTTGATAATTGATACCTCCGAACTAATAGTTTTAGGCCTATATTATCAATAATATTGAAGCTATATCAAAGTTGATGGTATTTTCAAAAATATTCAAAATGTGAGGCAGTGTACGTAGCGACTAACGAAAAGTACAAAATAGCGTGGCGTGTGCTCTATATATGAACCTGCCTACAAATACAAACTCATTTGATGTTTTCACTTCGTCTGAAATTGTTTTACTTGTCGACAATATAACACATTCCCTATTTGAAACAAGAAATGGAATGAGAAACGTTGCTGTGGTTTACAGTAGAGTGTGAAAAGTAGAAATTGTCTGGAAATGCTCTATAACTAGATATTTCCCTACAGACTCTGAGCATAGAGATATATACCCGTAGGGGTATATATCTCTATGCTCAGAGATAGAAATGTTCCAACTAGATGAGATTTTCTCTAGTTTGAATACTGTCGTTTTGTCTATTTTCAATACGCAAGTACACATTGAATGGAGAGAATAGTACTTTGAGATTCGAAGCAAAGCTTCGTGATGAGAATCCTAAGATAAAAGAATAATCAACCCTCAAAATTGATTACATTTTCATAGTCTTGTTTGATGAAGATGAAGAAGATACATACTGTTCTATTCACTGTTTCAAATGGGAATCGAACAGTCTAAAAAGATCAACTGCGTTTGAGTCAAATACTATTTCAGTTGATACTATAATATAAAATTGATTGATAAAAGTAACATCAAAATTCGTCCTGCAGATAATACACTGGAACTAGACATCAAATCGAACAAATAATTCAAATATTTCAAAGAAATAATTTTTATCGTTAGTGTTAGAGACTTGAAAAATTATTGATTTCAAAAGTTTGTTTTGTCATGGCTGCCGAAAAAACAAACATTTCGAGTACTTTGCCATTCTATGGTATTATATCTCGTTGGTGTAGGCCTACATATTTTTCGAGTACTTTGCCATTCTATGGTATTATATCTCGTTGGTGTAGGCCTACATATTTTTCGAGTACTTTGCCATTCTATGGTATTATATCTCGTTGGTGTAGGCCTACATATTTTTCGAGTACTTTGCCATTCTATGGTATTATATCTCGTTGGTGTAGGCCTACATATTTTTCGAGTACTTTGCCATTCTATGGTATTATATCTCGTTGGTGTAGGCCTACATATTTTTCGAGTACTTTGCCATTCTATGGTATTATATCTCGTTGGTGTAGGCCTACATATTTTTCGAGTACACCATATGAATGTCTTGCTCATCTTACAACGCATATGCTACGTTATCCCAGTATAGTTATAAATATAAGATGGTACCTATACCAATGATGAATAACATAAGTTACATGGAATAGAGCAAAAGCTATTCTAATGCAGCATGGTTATGAATAATTAAAATATTTTCAGCTTCAAGTAACTTTCGAACTAATAGTTATTAGATATTCTAATAATATAAATAAGTGATATAAGCACATTATCCTGAAAAATTCCTGAAAACAACACATTTCTAGATTTGAGATTCAAATATATAAAAATGAATGTAATTTCTCAAAAATATAGCTTATTATGAAGTGTTTTTCAATACGTAGGGCACTGAAAATGCGTAAATACCAATTGTATATAAACTACCAAGCAAACGAGCAAAATGTAAAAAAAAAAATGTGCTCTTAAAAATGTCCGTGTACCGAATGGTGTGATTGGAAACACAATTTGAAAATGTGATATCTTCATCTCAGAATGTAAGCTCACAATACTACACTTGTATATTCAAGAGGAAAGAACGACGTCCAGCGCCTAAATATGGTGAAAACTTCAATAATTATAAGATCTTGCTGCAACTCCAAGTATATTCAGCTGTTTTTATAAAGACACAGTTGCGATTTTAATTGATCTGAAAATGCATGATTTTCTTCTACAACAAAAAGGTACACAAAAATAAAGTGATGGTATTTTATTTGTGCTTGTTATGTTGGAAGAGAACTCCTTCTTTCGTGAACGCTAGTATACCATGAATTTTTAATAAATATGTCAATGAAAAATATCTGAATTATTTAATTTTCTTATTTAATAATAACTAAAACTCCATATAGAATAAAACTATGTTGTCACAGATGGTGGAGAACCAAACTGGTTTTCTTAAAAAACATTTCAATCCTGGGGATGAATTTGAATGAATAATTACGCTATATTTTCTTCCCTAATTTTAGAGAAAACTAGAAACAATTTCATCTCAATTTCAGAAATTACATTTATTCTCCAGAGACCTCGAGTCGTGACGTGGACATTACCCGATTCCATTTCGAAACAAACAGAATCGGGTGATGTCCACGTCACGACTCAGAAAATGGGGTGAATCCTGAGGTAATATAACTAGGAAAACGCGGGATGCGCGTTGTTAGACGAGCTTAGGGGTATAGAAATCTAGAATGAAAAATAATTTGTCAACCCAATCTACATCTACAGACCTTGGATCACTCCAAACGTTCAAAAACCTTACGAGAATCAGTTATGTCACGGCCTTCCTCTTCATTCATTTCAATCGTTTTGAATTAATTGGTGACACTTGTTGCTATAGATTTAATTGGTTCCCGTAATTGCCTAAATTGATGGGAAAATGCTTTATAAATGCGTTTTCTTCGTTATTTCTCATCCGATTGATGCGAAAAATCTCTCAAAATGTGCTTAATAGTTTCCTTTATATTCGGCGAAAATTTGAGAGGTCTTGAAAAATTTTGATTTTTCAAGTATTTTCCTCCGGGTTATTCTAATGGGGATTTTTGAAATTTCTAAAATTCATAAAAAAAAAGTTACCACCCGATAATGCCACAAAACTATACAGATCTAAGTTAGATGAGGAACCATGACGAAAAAAAGTTTGAAGTTGATAGCTGTAGCCGTTTGACCTGTGGAGAACCGACAAAAAAACATAAAAAAAAAACATAAAAACGAACACCAATTTTTTTCAGTATGTCAAATTGAATCCTCGCTAAAGCTCGTCTAAAAATGAAAAAAAATTCAGATATATAAAAATTATTATTCCTGAGATTGAAGTGATGATTTCTTGTTTTCACCAGAACTATAAAAATGAACATCGTCTTTATTCATTCAAATCCAGTCCCAGTTGTGACATCCCAGTATGTGCAACTGCAAGAGTTAATAATAATAAATAATCCTTCAATAGTTCACGCTTATTATGTCAAGTATTCAAGACGATAAATTCTCTTGAAATCAATAGAATTTGAAACTACGTCAATTTACTGCATTGTTGATTTATTACATATTTTTACTATAAATTATTCATAATGGAAACCAAGTTTGTTTACTGTTTGAAGACACGATTCCATGATTCACATTCTGAGATTACCGATATGGAAAAATCATACACATGACGATTTCAATAGGTTGCAACTTGCAATTATGATAACTAGAGAAAACGCCCCACACTCCTTGCGTCGGTGAATGAACGAAGTGGTAGTTTGTATTTTGGACAAGATTTATTAGTTTTTTTATTCTTGAAAAAAGTGTTACTCCAATTATTATTAAATTTCACGGGAATTTTCTGAAACTGTTTTACAGCTAGATCAAGAGATGATATTTTTTAACTCTCAATCTCGCATGGATTTATCTTATGAGTTATGAGTTACAATCAACTCATGTTTTATCAAAACTGGTCAAAATTGAATGCTTGATCAAAATTCGACACTGATTCAAGTTCAACGACGTTTAAAAATGAGAAAAATGCCGCAGTCGATATAGGGAAATACATTTTTTTTTGCTGTGAATTCTTGAACTGTATAAAATAATTTTACAAAATTCTTATATGAACAAAGATTTTCTAGTAATGGGGTCCTACCTTCAAAATACTATATGCATTTTCACACATGGATGGCTAGAAAAATTACCTTTTATAAGCTGTTGAGTAGTGACAATATTTATTTTTAAAATGTTGAGATTCAAGTTGAATCATATGGATCTTTTACACCACTGCTTTTAGATACTGAACAGATATGTGTATGCCTATATCTGTGATACTATAACTCCAATATATTTGGAATGTGAGAAAATATATTCAAAAATCTGATATTCCTCTGAATCGACTCCCACACAAATACTTCAAACAAACGTCGATTGAATAAAATAATCAGTGTATCACTTTATGGTATTTATTTATTACTGGTAATTCAAGACCACCTCAAAGTCTCAAAACGATCTCGAGGTACCGCTTCTAAACTATCCTACTTTTCCATCCTTTGCTTTAATTAAAAACAATTATTGTCCATCAAGATTTCAATATTAATTTCAAAAAATAGATCACTTCGTTCGTCCATATAATTAATAATTAATAATAATAATAATAATGATTGAAATACACACTGTACCACATTGATCGGTATAAAACCGTGTCTCACCCCACTCACCGTCCGCCTCGCCAGCATCCTCTTTCTCGGAGTCTGCATCGTGCGAGTCGTGCGAGTCTCGCGAGACTCGCGAGTCTCGCGAGTCTCGTGAGCCATGCGAGTCGCGCGAAATGCGAGACTCGCTGACGAGGGCTCGCTCTTGGTCGGCTGTCGCCGTGTCGGCACCTCCTTCGTAGTCGCTGTCGTAGAAAGAGTCGGAACTGGGTGGCTCCTATGTGTGTAAGGAAGAATCATTTTCAGTCAAGTGGTGGTCAAAATTTTCAAAGGGAAACCATGAAAAATCCCTGTGAGGATGGTTGACTATGGCGGTAATCTAACCCCGGTCTTTGAATGACGGTTCAGTGTGCTAGACACTCGGCCACTCGTCTCAGTATATTTATTTATATAATTGATCTTATATATTTAAATCTTTATTAGATTATGTCATGGTATACATGACTGCCTTTTGACACATAATAATAATCAAATACAAAATTAATGAAGTAGAAAAAATACATAATAATAATAAATCACACATGAATGATTGATAAAAAACGATTGTAAATAATGATGAGAAAGTAATAAACAGTAGCCTGATATGAAAAAAGTATTAGTATGGACAGAGATATGAAAATAATATGAAAAAAAAAAAAATGACGAACAATTATGCTATGAATGTGAGTACAAATGGTTTCTCAAAATGGTAATAGATCCTTTCAAGGTTAAAATTCCCATCAAATTGATGATAGAAATTGAAATTCCTATCAAATGTAAAGAATCTTAAAAGTATACTTGCGTGGGTCAAGGTGATAATGGTGGAAGGGCCAGGTTTAGTTAACCAAGGCCCGCGGCGGGTTTTCAATAGATGGTTGGAAGTTGATCAACAGTTCAATTTTTTTATCTCCCTTGATTACTTTTTTAATGGTATTCACTATTCAGTCGACTAATCAACGAACTCTAACGAGCAATTGTAACTTCTTGTCGAAATTGAATGGAAAAGTAGAAAATGAAGAGTTTACTTACACCAAGTAAGAAGTCATACTTTTTCTCATGAACTGTGAATTGCGAAAAATCGACAATAAATAATAGCTATATATTCATACAGAATATACATGGTCAGGTGAGAGAAAAATAGAGGAGGAATAGAGAAGAAAAATAGTTCATTTTTCACCAAACAGAAGTAAAAATGGCAACTTGGTATTTCTTCCGTGCTGTAACTTCGGCACTCAATTTCTATTGACGAGTAGGGTCTATCAGTGTTGAATTCAGACATACCTGCGGGGGGGCAAAGCCCCCCTGCAGGATGTCATTTTCCCCCACGGGATAAAAACATTAAGCACTAGATACATAGTGTATTCTTTCAGAAACTTGTATTTCGGTTTCCCCTTGCCCCCCCGGGAAACACAAAAGCCACCTCGCAACAAAATCTCTGAATTCAACACTGGGGTCTATACTTGTTCAATCAAGTCCAACGGAAACCTGTTAACGACCGCGGTTACTTTCCGGATAGACAAACTGCAGTGAAACTGACTCATCCGTGCAGTGACGTATCTTCTGAAATATTCTCGATCCATAATGAATATTCACTAATCTCAATATGTTACGTGTTATTTGAAAGTACGGCACGCTGTGAGGTCAAAATGGATGTAGAAGATATCGAGGGAGAGAGAATGACAATTTATTTGACGCCTGTCCGTAAAGCGGGATACCAAGATGGTACATGTGGTCAATACATATAAGTACAATGGTTATTTACAAAAGTGATAAAATATTGATTACAGAAAAATCTTGAAAAATTATAAAACTAATTTAATTGAGGGTACATAACAAAAGTGTGAAAGGAACTACTATTACTAATTACTAATTACTAATTACTTATAATATATATATATATATATATATATATATATATATACATATATATAATTATTATATATAATTACTTATTTAATAACTAATTACTGTCACGTATGAGTGATCTTTCCACCTTCATTATTATAAAATTTGACTCATCAGCACTCTCTGCAAATATTGTCTGTCTCAGACGATGTATTTGTTAACTTTCTGTTTTGCTCTATTCAAGTTTTATAAAATCATTTATACCCAAGAAATCAACCCTGACCGTTTTCCTCTATGGAGTCTTGGGACGAAACCCAGAAACCAAAGAAATCAAATGTATAGAATATGCATAACACGTAGAAATGTTTGATTCTTCGTTCTAATACTCTACTAGGAAAACGCTATATACGCGTTGTTAGACGAGCGGAAAGTAATAGTATGTCGACTTCATTGCCAAACTTTTGCCTAAATTCGCCAATTGGGTAACATTTTAGTTATAAATGGGTAAAAACGGCTTCGAGTGGTACCAATTCAGCACATTTCATGTTTTTTCTTCAAAATGGCTCACCCGATCAAGCTGATAATTTCCAGAAATGTGTATCAAGATGTTATTCAACTTCACACAAAATTTCAATTTTTTTGAAAATGAAATGTTTTTAATTTTTTTCCGCCGTGTTATTCTAATGGGTATTTTTGAAATTTCTAAAATTCATAAACAAAAAAGTTGATATCCGATACTGCCACAAAACTATACAGATCCAAGTTAGATGAGGAAAAACATGATGGAAAAAAGTTTGAAGTTGATAGCTGTAGCCGTTTGACCTGTGGAGAACCGACAAAAAAACATGAAAAAAAAAAAAAAAAAAACATAAAAACGAACACCAATTTCTTTCAGTATGTCAAATTGAATCCTCGCTGAAGCTCGTCTAATTATGTCTGCTACCTTACTGTTTTTGACATCTGAAATTTGTATTCATCAATAAATCGATCAAGTTTATTCTCACTACTCGTGAATATAGAAAGTGAACAGACCGCTATTCTTCCTCCCTTTCCCCCTTCCTCTTTCTCAAAGCACCAGTATTCACATGTAGGCCTACGTTATTTGCCTAACAAAAAATTTATATATGATCATAACTATAGTTACTGGTACAAAACTGAATATAATGCCTCGATTGAAATTTCATTAGAAACGAATTATTCTCAAAAATACTTTTCGACTCTGCTGACAAAACGATGGATATATATCAATTTTTTGTATTGGGTTTAAACGACGCACTGTAATGATGACTAAGATCTATTGGCGTTGGATGAATGATTGATGAGATGATAGGATGATGCGATGAAGGTTTTATGGGTAATGGGAAGGATAGTGGGAAGGAAGAGGTCGTGGCCCATACTGTGGGAACCATCCCGGCATTATCCTAGACTATACAGAGAGAAACCACGATAAACCCATTTAAAGATGGACGGTAGCGGGGGTCGAACCGGGTCCGACATGCCCTCTACCTCCCGGGTGACATCCCTCTTCCTCTTTCTCAAAGTACCAGTATTCACATATACGTTATTTGCCTAACAAACAATTTACATATTACCACTAGGAAAACGCGGGATGCGCGTTGTTAGACGAGCTTAGGGGTATAGAAATCTAGAATGAAAAATAATTTGTCAACCCAATCTACATCTACAGACCTTGGATCACTCCAAACGTTCAAAAACCTTACGAGAATCAGTTATGTCACGGCCTTCCTCTTCATTCATTTCAATCGTTTTGAATTAATTGGTGACACTTGTTGCTATAGATTTAATTGGTTCCCGTAATAGCCTAAATTGATGGAAAAATGCTTTATAAATGCGTTTTCTTCGTTATTTCTCATCCGATTGATGCGAAAAATCTCTCAAAATGTGCTTAATAGTTTCCTTTATATTCGGCGAAAATTTGAGAGGTCTTGAAAAATTTTGATTTTTCAAGTATTTTCCTCCGGGTTATTCTAATGAGGATTTTTGAAATTTCTAAAATTCATAAAAAAAAAAGTTACCACCCGATAATGCCACAAAACTATACAGATCTAAGTTAGATGAGGAACCATGACGAAAAAATGTTTGAAGTTGATAGCTGTAGCTTGACCTGTGGAGAACCGACAAAAAAACATGAAAAAAAAAAAAAAAAAAAACATAAAAACGAACACCAATTTTTTTCAGTATGTCAAATTGAATCCTCGCTAAAGCTCGTCTAATAACTAATAGTTACTGGCACAAAACTAAATATAACGCCTCAACTGAAATTTCATCAGAAACGAATTATTCTCCAAAATACTTTTCGACTCTGTGCTGACCAAAAGATGGATGTTTTCTCGTCCATGTCGTGTCCCGATCGGAAGGTTGTTGTCGTGTCCTTGTTTTCACTTACCCCGGCTCCGGAAGCGTCCGTGCGCACCGACAAGGAGCTAGTGGATCGTGCCATGTCCTGCACGCTAAGACTGTCGATCTCCTGCATCCATTCGTCAACGTTCACTACAAACGCAACAAAACAAAAATTATTGATCAAAAATACTTGTTGATAGTTTGATCTATCCATTGAGATTCAATATTCAAACTATTGAATATCTCTCCAGCTTCTGCCTTGTGTGAATAAAATACTTCCATCCATTTTTAATGTTAAAAGTATATGAGAAATTACTGACTGAACTGAAAATCAAATTTTTCTTAAACTGGACGATACCAAAAGTTAACTGTCTCAAAAATCAATCATCCCAAAAATCAACTGTATAAAAAAACAAATGAAATAACTGACAGTACATGTTCAGAAGTTGAAGTGGTAGGTTTGGCTCCTCCCCTTTGGAAATTTCATGGACATACGTTAGGTGCTAACCTTATAACCATCACTAAAAAAATTATAAAATATTTAATGGGAGATGAAAATTTGTTGAGAGGCGCCAACTACTTTTGACTTCTGTGCAGGTTGCTCAAAAAGTAGAAATTTAGGACAGCTGGTTTTCAGTATAGTTGGTTTTTACTTTTTAGTACAGTAGGTCAGATTTTAGGACAGTAGAGATTTAGTACAGTTGGTCGGATTTTAGGACAGTCAAGATTTAGTACAGTTGGCCAATCTTCTAAAATCATCATCATATATACTGACCAAATTTTCTCGTTATGAAAATAAACTTTAGAATATCACCTCAATTCACTATACTTTGCCTTCAGAATACAGTAAAACGATAACAAATTGATACTGATCAAAAGAAAAAAACACGCCAATGCCTGTTTGGTAATGAGAGGTTTTGAACTGAAATTCTGCTAACCAATATAAAATTAGTTATACAATCAATGTATTAATCCATTGAAATTCATTGAATCAAGTTATGGAATAATTCGTCATTCAAAGTCTCTGGATAACCCATTATCAGGCATGTTTCTGATTCAAATAAAGAATGCATGTTCATTCATGCAGCATTGTGTTTCTTGAAATTTCATTTCATTATACCTAATCAGCTGCTTCATCATTCACAAAAAAAAACACTGTAATATTTTGTAACTCCACCTTCACCAATGACCTGTGAATGAAACACCCTCATACTATACGCTCATGGGCTCACACTACACTCATATGCTCAAACTACCCTCATATGCTCAAACTACCCTCATAGGCTCATACTACCCTCATATGCTCAAACTACCCTCATATGCTCAAACTACCCTCATATGCTCAAACTACCCTCATATGCTCAAACTACCCTCATATGATCAAACTACCCTCATATGCTCAAACTACTCTCACAGGCTCAAACTACCCTCATATGCTCAAACTACTCTCATATGCTCAAACTACCCTCATATGCTCAAACTACCCTCATATGCTCAAACTACCCTCATATGCTCAAACTACCCTCATATGCTCAAACTACCCTCATATGCTCAAACTACCCTCATATGCTCAAACTACCCTCATATGCTCAAACTACCCTCATATGCTCAAACTACCCTCATATGCTCAAACTACCCTCACAGGCTCAAACTACCCTCATATGCTCAAACTACTCTCATATGCTCAAACTACCCTCATATGCTCAAACTACCCTCATATGCTCAAACTACCCTCATATGCTCAAACTACCCTCATATGCTCAAACTACCCTCATATGCTCAAACTACCCTCATATGCTCAAACTACCCTCATATGCTCAAACTACCCTCATATGCTCAAACTACCCTCATATGCTCAAACTACCCTCATATGCTCAAACTACTCTCATATGCTCAAACTACCCTCATATGCTCAAACTACCCTCATATGCTCAAACTACCCTCATATGCTCAAACTACTCTCATATGCTCAAACTACCCTCATATGCTCAAACTACCCTCATATGCTCAAACTACTCTCATATGCTCAAACTACCCTCATATGCTCAAACTACCCTCATATGCTCAAACTACCCTCATATGCTCAAACTACCCTCATATGCTCAAACTACCCTCATATGCTCAAACTACCCTCATATGCTCAAACTACTCTCATATGCTCAAACTACCCTCATATGCTCAAACTACCCTCATATGCTCAAACTACCCTCATATGCTCAAACTACCCTCATATGCTCAAACTACCCTCATATGCTCAAACTACCCTCATATGCTCAAACTACCCTCATATGCTCAAACTACCCTCATATGCTCAAACTACCCTCATATGCTCAAACTACCTTCATATGCTCAAACTACCCTCATATGCTCAAACTACCCTCATATGCTCAAACTACCCTCATATGCTCAAACTACCCTCATATGCTCAAACTACCCTCATATGCTCAAACTACCCTCATATGCTCAAACTACCCTCATATGCTCAAACTACCCTCATATGCTCAAACTACCCTCATATGCTCAAACTACTCTCATATGCTCATACTACCCTCATATGCTCAAACTACCCTCATATGCTCAAACTACCCTCATATGCTCAAACTACTCTCATATGCTCAAACTACTCTCATATGCTCAAACTACCCTCATATGCTCAAACTACTCTCATAGGCTCATACTCCACGCACAAGACAATTAGACTTACCTCCACCCGCTCGTAAACATTCTATTCTCGCTTCCGCTTTTACTTTGGCCGTTTCCGCTTTTCGAATGTTTAGTCTCATGTCGTCTATTTTAGAGTCCAGATCGGGTCCGTTCTGGTCGTTGGGATCAACCTTCAACAGACACGTTGGATTTACAAGTTTGTACGATCAGTCGAAGAAGCTCTAAGGGGATATTGAAAGATATTTTTTTCATGATTTTAATTTGTTTTCTTCTAGATTCATGGTGTAATGTTTCACCAATCAGATGCTGCAACAATCATCAAATTATTCGAAGTGGTCCTAATTATATAATTTTTTTTTCATTTAGCACTTTGTAATTATCACATTTGTAATTCACATTTCCCAATTCTCATATTTCAGTACGATTCACTGTTGTGCTATCATTTTCAAATGTAGTTATCTGAAAATGATATTTTTTCGATTTTCGGTACCTGAATCTCAAAATACATCGAAGATTATCACTTACAAATTTCTACCACATATAGATTCAAGTATGCCACATACTTGTTTAGAGATTTGTTCGTATTTATGTGGAAAAACATTGCGGATGAAAATTATCGAATGCCTGAAAATGTAGAACTTTTTTTGCCTATTTTTATGTGATACTAAAAATATGATCAATTTTGCTAACGTATCTTAAAAATACGATCAAACTATACCGTACTCTGTAACGCTTAGATGTGATTTTTCATTTGAATATATATATATATATATATATATATATATATATATATATATATATATATATATATATATATATATATATATATATATATATATATATATGATATGCTGTACGTTTCAACAGAAAGTCATGCATTCATATATATATATATATATATAAATATATATATGGGATTTTATAGTTATGTCGAAAAAGATACGCCTATATATATATATATATATATATATATATATATATATATATATATATATATATATATATATATATATATATATATATATATATATATATATATATATATATATATATATATATATATATATATATATATATATATATAATTCTCAGTTATCCATAATTCGTAAACAAAAATGAGGTCTTGAAAAATAACATCTCTTTTTTTTCATAAAAAAAAAATGTATCCACATACACTGTTCAAGCTGGAACCGTCTTGGCGGCAATTTCACAATAAACTTTTCTCACTAGGCCTACAAACCAATCAGCTATACTCACCCTTTGTCCAGCATCGCGCATCTGATGATACATCTGCAGTTTCCTAAAGTACTCTCGTATGTTATTATTCTCTCTGCCGATTCTCGTCGCCCACCTCCTCGCCTCCTTGCTCAGCACGACGACTGCCGACGGTATGTCCGCCGTGACTTTGTCCACGTTGTCGTTCTCGCACGGTTCGAACTCGTACTGGATGTGCTGTTTTAATACTGGATAGTAGAGGTACAAACACTGCAGGTTGTACTCGCGAGTCAGCTGAAAGTTGGGAATACATTGTTGAATGTGGGAAAGTTATTAATTTGATGAACGTAAGTGAAGACTTCCAGGTGAATTTGAGTTACTCGGTACCATCCCTAATTTCGTAAAAAATTTCCTGAAGATTGTGTTTTTGAATAAATAAACATCAAACTTTGACAAAAATCACACCTGGCAACACAAATTACCACCAAAACATTAAAAACCGAGTATATAAGCTCCGTTCCGCCTGCCGGCGGTATACGCGGGGTAAGTACACCGACCTGACCTAAACCCCTTGATACGTCATCCCAGCTGTGACGGCATAGCAAAAAACATGGCGGAGTATACGTGATATCAGAAAATCGCCACATTAAACCAAGTCGCAAACACACAAAACATAACAATTATAAACTTAAGGTTACTCCAAAACACACTTCAAATCTCAAACTACAAGAAAACACCAACATTACCCACGAATCGTAGAACCTGAATTTGGTACCTAGTAACACAAAATTACCAACTTCCATTTCGTTAAATTTCTTCAGGGTAATAAAAATTTCTTCGAGGTAACAAAAATTTCTTCAAAGTAATACATTTCTCCAGGATAATAAATTTTTTCTAATACATTTATTCAGGGTAATAAATTTTTCCAGGGTAATGGAGGTAGAGGGGGGGTGGCGGTAGCTGCATGAGTTGATAGAAAGAAATGAATCAAAGTATGGAGGTTTGGCGAGGTCATGATAGAGGTCATGAAGTTATGAAGGGGGTAAAATTTAGATGGCGGTAAATTCTCTTCCTTGAATAGGACAGGTAGGAACTGGAATGGGCTTAGTAGAAGTGTTTTTGAGGGGGATGAAATAGGGTTAAAGTTATTCCGTCAGAGGGCTAGGGAGGCGATGGGATAGGGATAGTTAGGGAACTTATACCAACGCGCATTTATGTGCAATTGTAAGTTTTCAAATGAAATAAATAAATTGGGTTCGAGATGTATGTGTCTCTGTTTGTTTGTATTTTTTTTTATGCGCTCCACAAATTGGAATGTTTGATTGATCAATATGATTTTATTTTGTGGACGCACATTCTAAACCAACTTGGAACTGAAATGAAAATATACCAGTAAGCCTACATGGATATGAGTAAGTATACACTGGACCTTCCTTCTGGACATTCAGCATGTAGAAGAATGCCATCATGGTTTAAAGATTCTCTCTCTAGTTGGTAGTTTCTCTCTCTAGTTGGTAGTTTCTCTCTCTAGTTGGTAGTTTCTCTCTCTAATTGGTAGTTTCTTATTGAGACTTTCTCAGTACTCTCATCATTTAAAATGTAATGGAATATACAATTATAAATTTGATCTACAATTCATTAATTTTATGAAATCTCTTAACCAAGTTAAACTTATATTCTACTCGCAAACTCTCATACTGTATTTTGATTATGATTTGTTTGAAATCAGCATTATTGGACGTGGATCTGAGATCTATTGGCGCCGGATGAATGATGAATGAGATGATGGGATGATGAGATGAAGGTTTTATGGGTAATGGGAAGGATAGTGGGAAGGAAGCGGTCGTGGCCTATATTGTGGGAACCATCCCGGCATTAGCCTAGACTATACAGAGGGAAACCACGAAAAACCCCTGTACAGATGGACGGTAGCAGGGATCGAACCGGGTCCGATATGTCACTTCATCTCCCGGGTCACACGAAGCAAGTGCGCTAACCACTCAGGTACTGTGCCGGTATACCTTTGTTTTGCGAACCATTCATACAACGTATTGTGTATTATTCATATTCATGACCATATTGTGGTTAATTAATTCTGTATTGAAAATAATAATAATTAATTATTGAAAAATTGAAAAAAAAAAAAGTGAATACCTGTTGGGCTTGATCTCGTATTCGTCCGAATGAGTGCTGGGTGGCCGAACATGTGAGGAGCTCTGTCCTGCCGATAAGTGTCAAGTACTCGGCCACTTTCTCAAACACTTGGTTCTCCATCGTCTGAAACATTAGACAGATTCGCCATTAGATTCGCCATGATGACCCTTGTGAAAATATCAACTAATCATTTTGAATGTGAATAAAATACACTCGAAATATATATATATTTTTTTTTAATAACATCGAAACTTGATACAAAATCATTGTTCCCCAATTAAGGCTATGGATGAAAGATAGGATCGTTCGGACGGGGCACCACAAGGGCGATCTTACCACCCCATTTTGATTATTTAAAACTAATGGTCTTCAACACCAGGACTGCGCTGTCTGTGACCATAATTTTTCGCCGTAGATAAAAGTCTTTCAGTATATAAACACACGAATGTTGATATCTTCCACTTTGAACTGAATCTCTTGGGCAATGATTACTTCTTTCCCTTGACAGCAGATGTAAAATTGATCATCATACAAAATTCACAAATTAAATTAGTGATAGGCCTATAATGTTATGATTAGGCCTCAAAATATACATTTCGAATCAAATATCTTATAATATAAGTTGAACAAAATGTAAAGCTTCGATCAAAAGTGAAATTCCTATTTCTTTTCGTCTGATACTTGTTGAAAACTATGCAATATCACAAAGCTGATTGCGCGTTTCAGTAATAGTTGAAAAAACGTCGAACTTTTAGATCATACAAGCTGCACATTATGCATACATACATGTAATAAAATGAAGGGTCACATCTGATTTACTGTCTTACCATAATTAATTCAAATTATATGAATCGAAAAAGGTGCAATAAACTTTAAAATGAAACTACTCCATCACTAAATGAAAACTCTATTCTCAGGAAAATCATACATTTCTATAAAATTTATAGAGGAATACCTAAACTACCAAAATGTGTGGTATAAGGAGAAAAATTGTACCGTTATCATAATACCAATTTAGAATTGAACAGTATAACCCATTAAAAAATGGGATGGTTACTTTTGGAGGGTTATTGGATGGTTATTTCTCTACTATTCTCTGAAAACTGTTTCCACTTGCAGAAGTTGGATGTCGCTTCGTATTAGCTTGGTTTATAGCTGTATGGATGTAACTCATGCTATTCCCAATTAATTCTCTTTGAAGAGCTAAGAAAAATGAGGATGAATGGTTGGATCTTTCAGTTTTACACGGTGATTTGAGTTCAAATTAAATTGTGAATTAGATTATTGTGATATTCTACGTTCACTTGATTGAGTAGTGGACTATTTTTCACGATTTGTATCATATATCTTCTAGGTAGGAGACTTCAATGTCAACACAAGAAATTCAGCGCGAAAAAATTAAGTGCACCGATATATTTGCATCCATGTGTTTATCCATAAAAACGTTAAGAAGTATGCAATTTCAACTGAACGTTTGATGCGTAGTTCAATGTATAGGCAACTAGTGCAACTTTAACTTTAACTTTAACTTTAAGGCGTCCCCATTCCCCATAGAGTAAAGAGTTCCCGCCACAGCAATTTCACAGGTATAAATTATCATGAAGCAGGGTTCACACTTAAGCAGGGTTTCCAGTTCCGATTTTTTCTTGTCGTCCGATACGATTTTCCCAACAGGCCAATCACCAGCCAGTATTCACCTAAACAACATGGCGGTTCACGACACCGTTTCGGTACCGATTCGGTGTCGTGATTATTGACTCAACTTCAACTTTCGTCGGCCGAAATTACGATTTTACCGGAAATAACACTCACATTCCTCACATTCGAAGAAGCCTGTGAGTTTGAAGGTAATGAAGGCTACTGCTATGACGTCACGAAAACGTTACGGTGCAGCGAAGTGGAAACAGGCATGACAAGAATCGTACCGATATCGTGTCGGACGACAAGAAAAAATCGCAACCGGAAACCCTGCTTTACGATTTTTTTTTTTTGTCGTACGACACGATTTCGGTACGATTTTTGTAACTGACCAATCACAAGGCAGAACTGGACCGAAAAAGATGGCGGATCACGACACCGATATCGGTCCGAATCGTGTCGTGAATGTTGGTTCAATTTCAACTTTTGTCGGCCGTTATTACGATTTCGGCGGAATTTACGTGTGTTGCGTACTTGGACTGCTAGGTAGCACTGCAGTAGCGCTTCCGTTTGATTTGATTTATATCGATATATCTTCATGTCTCCGCGCACTCACTCTTTGCGCGCACTTTGTTTGTTGAGACGTCAAACTCAACTAGCATATTACTTTTATTTTCCCAAATTAAATTTCTTATGATCCTGAACTTTTCGTATTGGCAGTTCAAGACCGGCCATGCCTGTACGATTATAGCTCAACTGATAACAAGAATACAATAACTCAACAATAAAACAAGGCTGTGGATTTGAGATGAGGAAGCCTATGGCCGCATGACGTCATGAAATCGTGTCGTGATAGAGGTCAAGTGTGAACGGGTCTAAATAAAATCGGACCGGTATCGTGTCGAACGAAAAAAAAAATCGGAAGTGTGAATGAACCCTGCTTGAAACAGTGAAAAATACTAAATTAATCACTACATCATAAAATGTTTATGTTTTCGAAAATGTTAATGACTTAAATTTTGTGATAACATTGATGGAAAGATAAATTGTATGTAACAGTACCACACGATATTAGTGTCATCTTTTTTCGCCTTACTACTTGCATTTACATATAAATAACATATAACCTACTGTGAATGTTTATTGATCGAATCGTTCATTAGATGAGCGTAGCGAAGCTTTCCATTTCACACCCTGAAAAAAAATGGGCTTCGTTTTTATGTTTTTTTTTCTTTTTTTTTTTGTAATTATGTACGCGGCATACAGGTCAGAGAAATGAATCAATCAACTTGAAACTTTTTCTGAACGTTGGTGTCATACCAGAATAGGTTGGGATTGTTATTCAGAGAAATCGATCGGAAGGTTTTTCCGGAAAATAATCGGAAAGTTTGAAAAATCCCCGTAAGAATAACCCGGAGGAAAAATACTTGAAAAATAAGAATTTTTCAAAAGCTCTCAAATTTTCACCAAATATGAACAATACTATTATAACCCTTTCCAGAGATTTTTGCAACAATCGAATGAGAAATAACGAAGAAAGCGCATTAAAGGTGTACATTTTATTGAATATTTGGATCAATTGGATTTGCAAAGTGTTTATGCGACAGGTTGCAGGTTACTATAAATATCAACAAGTTGCAGGTGATGTTTTTGAACGTTTGAAGTAAGTCAAGGTTTGTTTAGATGAGCGTAGCGAAGCTTTCCATTTCACACCCTGAAAAAAAATGGGCTTCGTTTTTATGTTTGTTTTTTTTTTTTTTTTTTTTTTTTTTTTTTTGTAATTATGTACGCGGCATACAGGTCAGAGAAATGAATCAATCAACTTGAAACTTTTTCTGAACGTTGGTGTCATACCAGAATAGGTTGGGATTGTTATTCAGAGGAATCGGTTGGAAGGTTTTTCCGGAAAATAATCGGAAAGTTTGGAAAATCCTCGTAAGAATAACCCGGAGGAAAAATACTTGAAAAACAAAATTTTTTCAAAAGCTCTCAAATTCCTACAGAATATGAAAAATACTATTATACACCTTTTCAGAGATTTTTACAACAATCGAATAAGAAATAATGAAGAAAACGCAATAAACGTGTACATTTTATTGAATATTTGGATCAATTGGTTTTGCAAAGTGTTTATGCGACAGGTTGCAGGTTACTATAAATATCAACAAGTTGCAGGTGAGGTTTTTGAACGTTTGAAGTAAGTCAAGGTTTGTAGAAGTAAATTGAGCTGACAAGTTATTTTTCTTTCTAGATTGCCATACTTCTATGCTCATCTCACAACGCGCATCCCGCGTTTTCCTAGTATGTAACATTGACACTGAAAATGTAACGCTGTATAGGTGGGAGACTCGCTTGATTGTAAATTAAGTTTACCAAGGCCCAGTATTACCACGGCCAGTTAGTATTTATCTGACAGTTGATGAAAACAAATACCACATGTAACCATGGTGATGACAAGTTTGAACTGTCAGATAAAGGCTAACTGGACTTGGTAATACCGGGCCGAAGTGCAATCGGCTATTAACTGCAATGTGATTGATACAGTACCAGTAGGTTAGTTGACAACGATGAAAATAGCTATCAATCGATATTCTAACAATTAATTAACTCTGATTGGATAATACTTCTAATCCCATCAGAAGCTCAGTGAGACATTCGTTGATTAGAAAATTCACCCCCCCTACATTCTATTTTTCAATCAGATAGAACTGAGGGAAGAAATCCCAAAGTTAATCTACCATGCTATATTTAGTGCAAGGTAGTCGATTGAGCGTAATATCAGTTTTTTGATGATAACTTTCGAACAGTAGGAGATATCAAAATTTTAATGCGGAGTAAACACAGATATTGTTGATACCTTCAATTTCGATTACAATTTGAATTATAAATCATTTTATTCTTCATCTTATTCAAAACAGGATAACAAGAAAACAATACAAACAATAATGAAGTGAACTAAATATATGTGGATTCAACATTGTAAAATCGAAAAAAAAAAAAAAGAAGAAGCCCGCGTAAGAACTAAATCTTGTGTGCATGGCATTGCTAGTTAGACGAGCTTTAGCGAGGATTCAATTTGACATACTGAAAAAATTGGTGTTCGTTTTTATGTTTTTTTTTTATGTTTTTTTTTCGGTTCTCCACACGTCAAACGGCTACAGCTATCAACTTCAAACTTTTTTTTTATTATGGTTCCTCATCTAGCTTAGATCTGTATAGTTTTGTGGCATTATCGGGTGGTAACTTTTATTTTTATGAATTTTAGAAATTTCAAACAAACTCATTAGAATAACACGGCGGAAAAAAAATAAAAAATTTTATTTTCAAACAAATTGAAATTTTGTGTGAAGTTGAATAATATCTTGATACACATTTCTGGAAATTCTCAGCTTGATCGGGTCAGCCATTTTGAAGAAAAAACATGAAATGTGCTAAATTGGCACCACTCGAAGCAGTTTTTACCCATTTATAACTAAAATGTCACCCAATTGGCGAATTTCGGCAAAAGTTTGGCAATGAAGTCGACATACTATTACTTTTCGCTCGTCTAACAACGCGTATATAGCGTTTTCCTAGTATAGACAACGTGCATGCGAAAACCTATTACAAATGAGTAGTTCTGATGAATTCATGAATGTATTTCTTGAAAGTATATAGATTAGCATTTGAACGAGTATTAGGTGGAATTTCATCAAATATTTTGGGGCCCAAGTAGTCAATGTTTTTCTGCCCAATTTGTTCATTTCTTTCAGGAATAAAAAGTGAATTTGGATCATACCCGCGTGTGTTATGCCTCTGTACTGAATTTTGAGATATCTCAAGGAAATATAAGTAATAACATCCATCTAACTCTATATATCGAATTATGTTCTACTCAGGGTTGTAATTATCATGTTTCTTTCATAATTATGTTCATATTTATTACCTAATTTTTATGTATCACCTAATATTCATCACTTGTTAGTCACCTTGTTTCTTTCTTGATTATGTTCATATTTAATTTTGTTTATAAATATGACCGATGGCATAAAATTTGTTTAACCCACAGATAAACTACACTTTGTAGTTTTGTGAGATACTGTGGATGTAGTGGTTGTTTTATTTGCTGTGATTCATCAGGTATTTATTGTACATGAATTTTTGAAAACTTTGGAATGAGTTTTCTCAGAAGTGGTTCAACCGATCGCGCCTCAAAACTATACAGCATCAAGTCAGATAGGGGTTCATGTGTGTGCCAAGTTTCATCATGATCTGAATTTTTGTTTGACCTGTAGAGCGCGAAAAAAAAAAAAAAAAAAAAAAAAAACATTCGATTTTTCAAGTACAGTGAAATTGAGTCTTCGCTACGCTCATCCAATTACTATTCAGCATGTAGAAATCAAATGGCCCGCAGGCCAATTAAGACGTGGGTGCATTCAGAGTGTCAATGACAGGGTAATTCTCTATCTAGCCACTACTAAATTAATACAAATAATAATCAACGTTATGTCGTGTAAATCAAAACAAAACAGTGTATCAAAAACAGTACCACATGTGGGACCGAACACGCGCAAAAGGCTAGCTTGCTACCACTATACGCTATACCGGTGAGATTGGAAATCGAAGCACAAAATCACATTCACAGTGAGTGAGTCATTGTCCCTTGGTCACTATTAGTTTTATTATAAGTGCTGTGACGGCAAGACGTGTTTCGGAGCCAAATTAACATTATGTCAGATCGCAAAGCAACCAATAATGAATGTCGATTATTTCAGGAAAAGGGCACAAATATGTACTTTTGTACCTACCTCTCAAAGGCGAATCGGTGTGTTGACAGTGATTTTGCATTTGAAAAAAATCAAAATACTTCGAGCAAAGGCCTACCATCAAAAACGTAACGTTTTTTCTTGCCTTTGTTTTCTCATCTGAATCCATTCATACGTTCCATCAAAAGTCGACAAAATGCACCTAAAATTATGGTTTGGAAAAAATTACCTGCGGGGCTTAAAATGAGGGGCTTTGCCCCCCAAACCCCCCGCGGGTCACCGGCTTCGCACATACTACCCTGTATGTGCTAATCGTTCTTATCAAGAGTAGCATACCCAGCAAAATAATCACCGCACGCCGCTGATATATATAATACATACATTTTTTAAAGTGAACTTGTGTGACCCGCGGTGATATTTGGAAAATTTAAATGGCCCCCTGCCCAAAAAGGTTGGCCACCACTGATGTAAACCATGCAAAAATAATTGAAATCTCTCACTGGACTTTAGGAAGATACTTTTCAGGTCATGTTACGCTCAAGTGACAGCTGATGGATAGAGCTGTTTAGAAATATTGAAACAAGATGTAAGAAGTGTCGTGAATAAAGAAGCATTTTAGTAAGCTCACAGCTTCAAGTAAATGGAATTAGTTTAAGGTCAAGTTTAATCGTGATTGGACCTATATGACTACGTATACCACAAGGTCGGGAAACGGTTTAGGCAAACCGATTCACGCTGAAACGGTTCAACAAATGTGTTTACATCACAACAATTCAGAAACACTTCAGCAAAACGTTTCAACGCCAGCCATTTTGAATATCAGCAGCGCCTTGTGAATCGGTCAAGATTAGCTTGAGCACGGCCTTCTATATTATTACAATAATACAGAAGATCTTGCCTTGAATCGGTTTGACGTGTATATCAATCGTATCGAGAAATCCAATCCACTTTCCAAACTGGGTTGGAACCAAAGTGTTTTACACCAAAACCGACAGATATATCACCATCTGTAAACCGTTTCAGCGTGAACCGGTTTGACTAAACCGTTTCCCGACTGTGTGATATACGTAGTCTATGAAAGAACGTTCTTTCGAGACTCGAACGTACAGCCAGACCCAGACTCCCGGAGGGTCAGCCTTTATTCGTTTTTTTATTTTAAATATAATTCAACTGATTATCCATATTATCTAGTTATCTATATCTATGTATCAGAGTGTCTACATATACAAGATCTATTGATTTATCTCAATTCCGTATCGATCAATCTGGAATCTTGTAATGTATCATTATTTGTTGTATTATTTGTTTGATATACTAGAATTGCTAATTCGTTGATAAATTATGAATGATGGCTTACTGCCATACTCAATGGTGATGCTATTAATAAGTTATATTGTCAAATATGTAAATTGTGTACCGATATCCTCGAAAGAGGGCTAAAGGAATAAACAATAAACACTACTACTACTACTACTACTACTACTACTACTACTACTATGATACCAGTTAATGCAAATACATCCGTTCAAAGCTGTTTTTTAAATGTCAAACAACTACATAAATTCATATTATTAACAACAAATTACTTTTCAACAGAATTTAAAATTAATCACCAGCATCATTATCGAACTAGAAATATGGACAGATTTGTTCTCCCTCGGGATATTTATAATAACTACGGTACTCAAACCAAATGATTTTTAATTCCAAAAATGTTTAATACTTTGTCAACGGAAGTAAGTTCCTCGCAGAAAATATCAGAAATTAAAAATGTATTAAAAAATAAATTATTATCAGAGCAACTTGTAAGGAATTTTGGTTTTTTTTTCATCTTTTTTTTATATTCTAAATATTATCTTCTATGTTTTTGTTATTGTGTTATCGGTACTTACTTTTTGCTATGAAGATGTTTCGTAAAAATTATAAACTTAATATTTCAGTTAAAATAGAGGTTAATATAAGTTAAATGCAAAATGTAAACTTTATGTTTATATTATAATTGGTTTATGAAAATGTAAACTTTATGTAGCCTACATACATTATAATTAGTTTATGTACGTGATCCAGAAATATAAAATAGGAATTTATTTATGAAAATAGACCTACAGACAAACCACATTGGTGGCTTAGTGGGTCTAGAAATAAATACGTCATGTACATTAAATGAATAAAGAACTTTGAAAAAATATGTATATATATCATATAAAAATATCTATTGCATGAATGAAGGGGATGACCGAATAAAATTGCATTTTCTCCTGAGAAATTTAAATTTCCGTGCATGTAATTAGTATATCTCATTAAAATAATTGTTTTTCATCAGTTTTTTTCCTATACTTCTGAGATATGATTCGAAGAAAGTAATTTTCATAAGAAAAATGACAAATTTCATTACAGTGTCTCCACATTCTCATCAAAGAGACAAACACTGTAGTCAATGCTTCTCTGTTGATGTAAATTTCAATGCGTAATACCGATTGTATGAACTCATCACGTGACTAAACGCGCGCGTGAATACATTTTATTGTTTTACATTATTTTAAACGTTTGAAATTGCCACCGTCGTGTCCTATCCGAGTAAATAGGCTAACCACCAAGTCAATGGAGGGTAGAATCGATAAGAAATGTGGGCACGGAACGTTGGCAGCCATGATCCCTGGTCTAGTTTCATATCGACCATGCAGCCAGTAGGTTGGCAACGGACGAATTTCGTGCCACAAATCATTTGGCGTTGAGGCCTTGCCTGCATTGAATGATATTGCCACAAACAGAAATCCATTTATCATTTGTGTTGCTAATTTTGATTTATATGAATATAACATAATTATTTTGTCTATACATACATGGATGATGATGATGATGACGATGATTACAAATGAAATCGAATCTACCACGTGATTAAATATATACTATAATTTTTAAAATTAAAAATACTATAATCCAGACAAATCTATTTCTCCACAACGACTTGGTGTTGTTGATGTGTGATTCATTTTTGTTCTGTTGGTCTTCTCTTGAATATCAAATATTAGGTATGTATTCCGTCTCTGCTACGAGCTGCAATATTTATAAATGTTTTTTTTTGACAGCCCACACTCAAGAACTTGTGTTCTTACGCAGGCTTCTGTTAATTTTATAATCCTTACTTATACTATGTATCAGCTATTATACTGTGCAGAATAAAAAGAAATGAAAATGTAAAAAAATGAAATATGATTATTACAGTTTAACAGCTAGATTATTCGGGGATTTACTAATTAGAGAATGATGCTTACAAAAAACAACATGCCAATTCTTCGGGACTTGGATCCTCACTCCAAGTTTTGTCAATGTTTGAACACGATTTAATAAGTGAGGGATACTATTTATTAGAATTTATCTGAGTAAACAATCGTATTTAAATAGCATTTTCCGGCCTTTTCCTGTTACTTCAACCCAAATATTCAAATACTTCAGTTTAATTCCTGAGTATTTAATGTTTATAGCGACACCACCGACAACTGTTATTTAGGAAATCGATCAATCGGTCAATAGATGGATGTTTTTTTTTCGATGGACACGAACCCAAGTCCGACTTGACTCCAGTTTCAATGCCAGAAAACGGATGGGTTTAAAAATACAAAACTATATATTTTATTATTAGATTTCTTGACTCAAAAATCTCTTCAAATCGATATACCTTTCGCAACATGGAACTATTTTCCAACTAAGATATCAAGAACCTATACCTATAGTTACTAAAAAGTGATGAATTAATTGAAAACGGTAGTTAATTCTAACTTTCAAGCCCTTTTACAGACGATGGAAAAATATGTATATTGTGGCTTATACATTATTTGTGAGTATATCCTATTGTTATTCTCACGACATGTACCCCTCACAGATCGTTTGTTAATTATTGATGGGCCAATGTTGATTGACAAACGTCAAAGGTCTAGCTTGACTATCTATTTTCGATAAGTCTAGTATTCAATTTCTTATGAAAAGTATTTCAAAACGAAAATGTTGAAATTCAAGTAAATTCCAGTATTTTCCACCTAAGATATAATTTTTTGTTTTTCATTATAATAATTTGAATATATATATATATATATATATATATATATATATATATATATATATATATATATATATATATATATATATATATATATATATAAATATATATATATATATATATATATATATATATATATATATATATATATACATTTATACATCATACATTATGTACATATATACATGTATATATATTTATATATATATATATATATATATATATATATATATATATATATATATATACATATATATATATATATATATATATATACATATATATATATATATATATATATATATATATATATATATATATATATATATATATATATATATATATATATATATATGTGTGTGTGTGTGTGTGTGTGTGTGTATGTGTGTGTATATCTTGGTACAACTTTATTACCTTGGATTATATAGCCATCGATACGATAGTCATAATCCAAGAAACTACCGACCTTATAAATTTGATGGGAATGACTGTAAGTAACTACTATTTGACTTTCTGCAACCAGATTGAAAAGTTTCTTGGCAAATAGAGTGAAAATATTATTTGAAATGTATTCATTCATAATTCATGGATATGATTTTTACTCCAAAATCAGACATTGAAACATTTTAATTATTGGTAATGATGCAGTTGATCTAAGTGAATGTTTTGTCTTGATGATTTGAGACAAAAAAGAAAGAAATGTTAATATATGACCCAGAAATTTTATGCTCTGTGCAGTGTTTCTGTTTTCAAAAAATTATTCCTCATCATTCAGTCTCGTTGTAAACACGCATCACATTTTTATAAATTTTTATCCAATTCCTATTTTTTTTCTAGTTTTGGAGCGGTAATTTAGGGTAACCCTCGTAGGTGGCACGTCCAAAAGATCCCACCTTGATCTTAATAATTGAGAGCTCTCAAGTTCTCAATACCATAAATGTATAATAGAGTGCAAAGAAAAAAAAATTCTGTATTTATCTTTCGAAGATGAACTCGTATACTGAACGTCTCTAAAAATAACGTTCAACACGTGAAAAATTACAACAAACGTTACGAAAACTGAATCGTTTTCAGACACGTATCAAAACGTAATTCTCTATCAAATCATGACAAAGAGTCGGATGTATTTTTCTCTTTCTGATACACGATTAGCGTCATAACTTACCGTCATTGTACTCTGCAAATCCACCACGAAGTAGCGTGTCTGATGAGCGTTGGCAGAAGCTAGACTCAGTAGGTAATCATTTCTCGCGCCGGTAGACTTTTCTTCTAGAGCATCACGTTTTGACGACACCTAAACAATCATAATACGATTAACATCATAGTTTCTCTAGTTGATCGGCATCATAGGCGTAATGCGCTCAAGGTTCACATATCATACTCATCGATACGACATGTATCGTGAGAATAACATCATACCAATTAAACTCATCCAAAAACAATCAACTACCACCTTTATTCATGAAGTCATATTTTAAAAAAACGGTTTCAAATCTTCCGACCATTTTCAACTACAACATTCATTCTTATTATACTCGAGGATCAAATAACATTCACATCAATACAACAAATTCAACTAAATATGGATTGAATAACCTCAACCACTTTGGATTCATTCTTTACAACGAGCTACCAGAAACCATGAAATCACTGAAACCTCCTGCTTTCAAAATAGAAATGAAGAAAGAACTACTCGACAAAGATCTGAGAAAATGTTTCAATTCAGAGAAGACTTCGTGTACATGCACCGTTCGACCATTTTCAAAACAGTGTTCCCTATACAACCCGATATGCCTATGCAAGCGTCGTCCATACCCTAGACAGTGTTCCCACTATACACAAGATGAACGTTGATCTTCCTATCATATTTCTTAATACCATATCATATTTGTACTTCTTGCCTCTCTTATATATTTGTTATATTCGTGTTTTATTTTACCTATTCAGTGTGTTTTTTTTTCTATTCTGTGTTTTTCTTGTTCTTTCATTGTTTTATATTTAGGGTTATATTAAAAGCGTGTCCTATAAAGAGTTGGTAACTCATGGAATTTTCATGCTGAACCCAATAAATACAATAAATACAATAAATACAAGGTACGCAGAGACGGTCCAAAGGCCGTACTCGATGCACCACAGGGAAGGAAACACTGAATATTTCAGCCTAAATCATATATTTAAAAAAATATATATATAACAGAATATAATTTATTGCACCAACATCATATAAAAAACTGACCCATAAAAAATATAAAGAATCACTTCGAATTTCTTTGAATTTCAAAAATTCCCTTGCGGTTACTTATTCATCATTTTCATCTTTGATATTTCAGTATTTGAGCGTAAATGTAGACCCATATATAATTCGGTTTTTAGATCAGAATTTTTCATGTGTTTCCACTAATGAAGTGACAATACAATACAATCACCTAATCATGTGAATTTTGTATCATTATATAGCTTTGCTGAAAATTCATTTTCAATTTGTCCCACCTATATTGAAAGGTCCTATATATTGAAAGGTCCTACGCACGCCTATGATTGCCTTACTATATATCTGTTGACATTGTACATGACTCGTTCAACATTTAAAAAAATTGAAGGTCATATAATGTTCAGGTGTTGACGCTTTTGGACAAAATTGATATATCCACGAAAAAAGAGAGACGGCTACCAACATAAACATAAATACCAACGTCTGTGGTATTTCTTGTTATTTGTATTTATTAGGTTTGCGATTGAAAACGCAATTGCATTTTCAAAAACCCTTGATCCTTGAAATCCGTCAAGGTGCAGCGAGATTATGTATGATGATAATTATCAACGACCTCATCAAGAGCTAGGTTATTTGGGGGTACGAATGAGCGAGTGGTGAAGAAACTATGAAGTGATGATTAGTGAAAAGATATTGACAAAAAAACATGCCTTTTACGGGACTTGAATACAGCATGCCCAACAGTGTTTTCAGTTTCCAAAGCGGTAACTTAGTTGTTTAAACTACGGAGGGTGGTTAAGATTATATGATCGGTGTTTTTACAATTATATATTTGGTTGACGACCTACTTCTTCCGTGGTTACAAAAAGTAATATTATAGATGAGCAGTATAATAAGAGTTGACTGTATGCTAGCTCACCGGTTGCACTAAATGGATAAGTGGTATAGAGAAGACTGGGTATAATCTCGTTATAATACGTCTTTTTATTATAAAAAACATTATTTGCTCCAATCTAATCAATTTGAAAGTTCATTGGAAAGACTAGAACCTCTTTAGTAAATTGTGTTTTGAAACTGGCTGATTCCACGTAGGATAGAGTATTTTCCTAGAGGTCAGGTAAAATATTTACACTGTTTCCGGTAGAAAAACATGGAAGAAAATGCTTGTAGATAAACAGGTAGACAAGAAAACGTATTGGGTAATATGCACACAAATTATTGTTCCATGAATAAATAAATATGAATACGAATATGATGGGGAATATATCACTTCTCACATTAATATTACGAGGAAAACGAATACTATAAATCTAGTGAGAAAACTACATTCAACAAAATGCCACATCACTACAAATATTACATTCAAATTCAGCACCGAGGATAAATTATGGCTCAATTTGAAACTACAATAATAAAAATGATCTCAAGACTCCATGCATAAAATTGATCAGGAAATTGTACAATATATACTTACTCTGGCACTATTTTTTTGAAGCGACGTAATTGATTGAAAAAATGAGCCTTTCTTCTTTTTCAATCTGAAATAATTGTGAATTACTGTAAATAGCTGTAAGTAAGTGTAAACATCAATAATGAAAATATCTACAGAACGGTGTGCAGTAGAGCTATACAAAATTTAGTTATAACACATTATTCAGAGATATCGCAAAAAGCGTACTTTTTGAGTTGTGAAAATTCTAGAATATTGGTTAAATCCTGTTGAATAATGTGGCCCATTTTGGATGTGGGCCAACTGAAAACATCCGTGTTTATATTAAATTTTAAAATTCACCATATTCCCAAGTCACTGACATTTCGCTAAAGCAACTATCAAAGCTCTCAACTATTCGTGAAAAGCCCACGATCGAGCTTTATTTTCAGGGACATTGATTGTCACAGATTACATACCACTGATTATTCTACGGAGGATTTGATCACACCCTCATTCTCCCCAGAAGTGTTCTCCGACTTCGTCTAAAATCTATCCAGTTCTAGCTATCCAATCTGACCCATGTGAATTGAACCATCTATCAATCTGATCTGGTGTAACTCTAATGATTAGACAATTTCAATTTGATTGGTCCGTCCATTTTGGTATGTCGAGAGGAAAAGTATCCATGCAAACGACCGAAACGATTCCCAAACTATGACATTCAAATAAAGCTACATTATGATCTTATACAAGATACCACATGTAATTTAAAAAAAATATATATAAAAAAGAAAAAAAATTATTAAAAAAAAATATATAATAATAAAAAAATTATATAATCTAATTTATCACATATATAATCTATTGACTATCAATCAATATCAATCAATTCGATGAATAACATTAACACTACGTTTTAGGAGAGTAAACATATTTAAATTCAGCTCACCCTTAATCAAGTTACAAGTACAAGTTTCGTGAATAAGGGTAATAACAAGTTAATAAGCATAAGCTAACTGTGACATGATCCACACTTTGATATTTCGTGAAATCATACCTGAGTCTACTCAATGTCAGATAGACCTAGTTCACAAATCCAGGAAATATTACAATTGGATATTCTATCAGAATTGGCAAATTATTCATCCCCATTAAATCTATCATAAATCACTAAGGCCTGGTATTACCAAGTCCAGTTAGCCTTTATCTGACAGTTCAAACTTGTTATCACCATGGTTACCCATACTATTTGTTTTCACCAACTGTCAGATAAATACTAACTGGCCGTGGTAATACCGGGCCTAAATCTATTATATAATTGAATACATTGATATCGATGAATATACTAAATGTTATCAACTATTTCGAATGTCGATAAATCTATAGCACATTATCAGACGAGCTTTAGCGAGGATTCAATTTGACATACTGAAAAAAATTGGTGTCCGTATTTATGTTTTTTTTTATGTTTTTTGTCGGTTCTCCACAGGTCAAACGGCTACAGCTATCAACTTCAAACTTTTTTAACTATGGTTCCTCATCTAACTTAGATCTGTATAGTTTTGTGGTATTATCGGGTGGTAACTTTTATTTTTATGAATTTTAGAAATTTCAAAAATACCCATTAGAATAACACAGCGGAAAAAAGAAAATATTTCTATTTTACAAAAAAAATGAAATTTTGCGTGAAGTTGAACTACATTTTGATACACATTTCTGGAAATTTTCAGCTTGATCGGGTCAGCCATTCTGAAGAAAAAACATAAAATGTACTAAATTGGTACCACTCGAAGCAGTTTTTACCCATTTATAACTTAAATGTCACCCAATTGGCGAATGTAGGCAAAAGTTTGACAATCAACATATCCGCTCGTCTAACAACGCATATATGGTGTTTTCCTAGTTTAACGAAATCATACTGGTCTTACTTTTCCTCGATATCTTTCGCCTTGTCTCGCACATCGTGGGCGCTGTGCTCTTCATCAAAGTAGAATTTTTTGGTCTTGTCCACTTCTTGAACACATGTTTGCATTTCTTTTTGGATCACTATTATTTGATCCACGCTCTGTAAGTGAAAAAATACATATTATAGATTTTGTAATCTTCTATTGTAGTAGATTTAAGCTATGACAATCGATAACGTAACGGGATAAGCAACATGGCGTAAGTCATCCTTTTAACATTAGGCCGTTTTCACCATGATGGAATCAGCGCGCTTTCGTGTACATTTCTGAGATTCGCAATTTCAAATCAAATCGTACGTATTGGCTAGTATTTCAATATATAGTACATAGTTGTACAATTGCATTGATTTTAATCTTTCTCGTAGATGATGAGTAATTGTCCAGTTATCAAATGGTAAATATAGCAGTAGGGCTCTTGACTAGGGGACTAAATGCTTTTACAGACGTATTTTAAATGTAGATTGGCTAATTCAAATGAAATTTATCCCAATATTGTTTAATGCAGTTGGAAAGAGCTGGATTCACAGATTGCATTACATCTATTACTTGTATAGATCAACACACAATATTACCAGCAAATCATCATAATATTTGTGAGGCGGCATCCCTTTGATATACGCATGGTGCGAAAGGAAAGCGCCATGTTGCTTATCCCGTTACGTTATTGATAGTCATAGATTTAAGTAAATCAAATCTCACTGACTTTTTCAATACATTTATAAGGTGGGATGGTTTGATTTTACTCTTCTTTGCATGATTTCTACCGATACAAATTATGACTTCAATCATCTACAGCTCAAAGTAGCATGCCTTTACACGTATATACTCAATCATTATTATTATCATTTCATCATCTTATTCTCTTACATTGCAGTTTTTCTTTATATTTTCTCAGAATCGGTACGGTACCTTACACATATATATTTATTCTGTTATTAATATTGTTACCATGAGTTTTGTGTGTCGAATCGAATGATTATGAGAATAAAAAAAAAACATTGGATTTAAAATTTAGGACCAATAAATTCAAAGTTCGAACAAACAAAAAAATGAAAAAAATGAAAATTCATTTGTATAAGGACTTTATTATTTTTTTGCTAAATGGCATTAAAGCCACTTTCAAATTGTAGATACAATACTCTTCAGTGTATGAACACTGTTGCTACAATGGAGAGTAATTGGTAAACACTTATCTATAGTGGTCGGGTAGAGTGTAGACCTTAGACCAGATACACTATAGACATATACCCGGAGTTGAATAAAGCCCTGAAGCAGTTTCTCCTTCCAAGGATCGCTCCTAATTGATGAGCGTAGCGAAGTCTCCATCCCACTCTTATAGGGCTTTGTCTGTGTTTTTTTTTTTTTTTTTTTTTTTTTTTTGTAAGCACTCCACAGGTCGCAAGGGTTGACTGATCAACATGAAACTTTTTTTGTACACGCAAACTCATCCAACTTAGAAGTGTAAAGTTTTTGGAATGAATCGGTCGGACCAATTTTGAGAAAAATCATCTCAAAGTTTCTAAAAACTCCATAAGATTTGGCTGGGCGGAAAATGTTGAAAAATAAAATCTCTCCAAATGGGATGAAATTTTCTCTGAATGTGTATACATGGATTTTACACATTAATACGATTTTGTGAGCAATTCTGATCAGTCGTTTTGAAGAAAAAAAATAAAATGAATGATAATATTCATGAAATATATCATAAAAATTGTGACAGAATTAAGTTGTCGAGATTCACTGCTTTCTAGATTCAAGAGTTGACCAACAATTAAGTATTTTTTATATGCGTCAAGGTGTGTAGAATACCAGAGTCAATGAAGTGGCAAGAGTAGAACTACTTTAACGACTTTTATAGCTTATTCAGATATCAAGGTGTGTAGAATACCAGAATCAATGAAGTGGCAAGAGTAGAACTACTTTAACGACTTTTATAGCTTATTCAGATATCAAGGTGTGTAGAATACCAGAATCAATGAAGTGGCAAGAGTAGAACTACTTTAACGACTTTTATAGCTTATTCAGATATCAAGGTGTGTAGAATACCAGAGTCAATGAAGTGGCAAGAGTAGAACTACTTTAACGACTTTTATAGCTTATTCAGATATCAAGGTGTGTAGAATACCAGAATCAATGAAGTGGCAAGAGTAGAACTACTTTAACGACTTTTATAGCTTATTCAGATATCAAGGTGTGTAGAATACCAGAATCAATGAAGTGGCAAGAGTAGAACTACTTTAACGACTTTTATAGCTTATTCAGATATCAAGGTGTGTAGAATACCAGAATCAATGAAGTGGCAAGAGTAAAACTACTTTAACGACTTTTATAGTTTATTCAGATATGAAGGTGTGTAGAATACCAGAATCAATGAAGTGGCAAGAGTAGAACTACTTTAACGACTTTTATAGCTTATTCAGATATCAAGGTGTGTAGAATACCAGAATCAATGAAGTGGCAAGAGTAAAACTACTTTAACGACTTTTATAGTTTATTCAGATATGAAGGTGTGTAGAATACCAGAATCAATGAAGTGGCAAGAGTAGAACTACTTTAACGACTTTTATAGCTTATTCAGATATCAAGGTGTGTAGAATACCAGAATCAATGAAGTGGCAAGAGTAGAACTACTTTAACGACTTTTATAGCTTATTCAGATATCAAGGTGTGTAGAATACCAGAATCAATGAAGTGGCAAGAGTAAAACTACTTTAACGACTTTTATAGTTTATTCAGATATGAAGGTGTGTAGAATACCAGAGTCGATAAAGTAGCAAGGGTAGAACTACTTCAAGGACTTTCATACCTTATTCAGATATCTCGCTCATCTGACAACGCCTATTTCGCGTTTGACTAGTTTATTCTCAGTCTCGATTGTAAAACAGAGATTTTGAATCACGTACTCGCTCAAACCTCATACAAGTTGATGAATCACAATTCAAAAAATGTATAATACTGATACCGGCACATGCAGCTCAGTTGCTAACGCGCTCGCTTAATTTGATCATATCGGCCTGGTTCGATCCCCACCACCCTCCATCTTTACATGTTTTTTTTTTTTTTGGTTTCCCTCTGTACAGTCTAGGTTAATACCAGGATGATTCCTATGTATATCATGTAGGCCACGCTCGTTTCCTTCCACTTTCATCTCATCATCCCATCATCTCATCAATCATTCAACCGACGCCAATAGAGCATAGTTTGTCATTACAGTGCGTCTTTGAACCCAATATAAAGGATTTTTTTCCATCTAGTATTTATCATCATAACAAAACACGTGTTAACGGAATTGCAAATGATATGAAATTAAAACATACATATCCAATGATTACATCGACATTTTACACTCAAGTGAAATAAGAATAGTACATGGAAATGTTAATAAATTGCAATAATGACTAATGAGAATAAAAGGAGCTGGTTATTTGATCGTTTGGAATTGATGATACCCGCATAAGCCGATGCATATAATATTGACATGATACTGATAAATCAAAAGGTTCCGTAAATTCTGAAATCTGAGTACAATTCTTTACAAAATAATTTCATCCAAACCGGCACAGTAGCTGAGTGGTTAGCTCACTTGCTTCGTGATCCGGGAGGTGAAGGGACATGTCGGACCTGGTTCGATCCCCGCCACCGTCCATCTTTACAGCGGTTTTTCGTGGTTTCCCTCTGTAGTCTAGGCTAATGCCGGGATGGTTCCTACAATATAGGCCACGACCGCTTCCTTCCCACTATCCTTCCCACTACCCATAAAAACCTTCATCTCATCATCCCATCATCTCATCAATCATTCATCCGACGCCAATAGATCTTAGTAATCATTACAGTGCGTCGTTAAAAAACCCAATAAAAAAAAAAAAAAAATTCATCCAAATAAGTGCAGTATTTCCGTTACAGGAGATTCACTACTCGACACTTTTTCATTCTAGAATGACAATTTTTGTCAACGTGTGTACGCTCTTTCGCGTGTGAACCACTCGACTGGAATCAAGAACAGCGCTCAATATAATACCTTTCTGGCGGCCTGAACTTTCTGAGCTCGAAGCACTTTGGCGTCGTCAGCAATTTGCTGGTGGAAGACTTCTACTGCGGCTAGCCGGGCACGTGCGAGCTTCTCATTCTCTTCCAACACCGTCCGCCACACGTTCCACATGTTCCTGTCCAGGACGCGGACGAGACAAAAACAGTCAACAATCCGCAACGATTGGAATGGAAATGCGTGGTACAGGGCCAGCCGGGGCGATTAAGAGGCCGCAGGCGCTTGTATTTCACGCCGCAAACTCTCACGGCCGTAATTTTTGTGATATCAATATGAGTGTTTTTGCATTCTGTTAGTAATTAAAAAACGAAGGTTACCGTGAATACATAATTTTGAATCAAAAATTTGTGATTTTTCATATTCTTCAAATGGAAAATGGAAAAATTTCTAATTTACGAAAACCTAGATACATATTTTTTAATAGCGAAAAAAAACATAGAATGTGAAATATATCAGAAGTGTGAGCTAGGGAATTTACGGCGTTTATGTGAATCTGAGTTCGGCGGGCTAGTCTATGGGCTGCGCCTAGCGCACGGTGCATGTTAAACTCGAGTCTGAAGCGAGCGAACAACGAGCCCGTGTAGAGCACCTAGCACACGATGCATGTTAAACTCGAGTCTGAAGCGAGCGAACAACGAGCCCGTGTAGAGCGCCTGCGGCCTCTTAACTCACCCGGGGGCGCGACTTTACAATCTCGCATGGGTCCCAGTTTAGAAAACCTTTTTTTTTAATGATATGTATGGAATTATTCACAAGTTGACTTCATAATATTCATGGTAGTTGGTACCATTCATAGAAACGAGAATTGGTGAAATGAAGTATGGGGGGGCGGGGTGCAAGAGATGTATAGGATTCTGTCAAGTGACGTCATTTATTGTTGAAAGATACAGACAGTAATGTTCATCAGTTGAAATTGACCAATTAGCATGTTTGGTAGTCCACCAGTTTGCTGTATTGTTATGGTAACTATTGTTTGTCATTTGTTACTTGACAGAAGCCTATTCTCAAGTGACGTCACCAATTGTTGAAAGAGAGAGACAACAATGTGCACCAGTTGGAATTGACCAATCAGAATGTTTGGTAGTCCACCAGTTTGCTGTGTTGCTATGGTAACTATTGTTTGTCATTTGTTACTTGACAGAAGCCTAGCTCTGGTAACTGCTTTGGGACAACACAACACAGTAACAACACAGCATAGGTTGCAGAATGGAAAACAGAACAATTACAATTTTTTGGGAGTTGGGAGAGGAGGCCCTTGTTGGTCCTTTGCCACGGGGCACACAATTCTAAGTTACGCCACTGTACAGCACATTAGAAAAGAGATGAATTAGATCGATTATGAAATGAGCCAAGCGCGGAACTGAGTTCGGTCAGGGGTGGGTCGTCTAACGGTTCCGTGATAGCGTGGTTGTTTGCATGTGTGTGTGCGTGTGTGTGTGTGTGTTTGTGTGTGTGTGACACACTTACGACGTACGAAAGGTGGTTTGAATTTTGGACAAGTTGAAGGTCTAAGTAATGAATATGACGGCTAGGAATAGGGGTGAGAAATAAAAGAAAGCAAATGAAAGTGTGTAAATATTAAAACTTGTTCAATATTTCAAATATACATTCATCCAAGAATGAGAAAAATAAACAATGGTGAGAAATGAATTAGCACTATTTATTGTGACATAATGAGTATTTTCATTCATAAGATTAATTGCTTTGATTAGTATGAGTATGTTATTAATTGTATAACTGAATTTCAGTTGCTGAAGAATGATATAATGAAACACAGTATTGAGTACCTAATGTAATCATATAAATATTACTTTTCAATTATATTTTTAAGTATTTGTTAAAAATGTTGATCGCATTTGTATAGAATTTTATGTTAGGAAGAAGAAACTTTCATTTTAATATGTGAAAATTCGGCACATAAGCATAGCTGCCACTTATGGACAAAAATAGTAAATACAAATAATTAATCAATTAATTGGAATTATAATATAGGAATAATCAAAACTCATAATCATACAAGATATAACATTTGAAAATGCTATCAGTACAATGAATATGAGATTATAAATGA
This sequence comes from Brachyptera risi, assembly GCA_964007535.1. Taxonomy (NCBI): domain Eukaryota; kingdom Metazoa; phylum Arthropoda; class Insecta; order Plecoptera; family Taeniopterygidae; genus Brachyptera; species Brachyptera risi. The sequence continues at coordinate 4,044,944 of OZ023330.1, read as the reverse complement.
AGAAAAGTATTATTATGTTAATTTTCGAAGTAAGATTGATACATAGGAAGCTATTTTAATATTTCGTTAATAACTCAGAAGGGTTCAACGTACTGAAGATTCAACTGGAGATTATATTTATACATTTTTTTGACAATAATGATGGTGCCAAAATATCAAAACAGATCATTTCAGGCTGGAAAATATCATCATCCATTCAATTAATTATTTTTTGTTCACCCGTTTTTTTTTTTAACCTCAACGTTTTATAGTTCACAACAAATTTCTCATTTCACTTTCTTATGGCCTCAAATTTTTTATTGGTATTTCATAATTGATTCCATTTCCTGAATGTATTATGACTTTTTCAATCTATCTATCTATTTCTATCTATCTATTCTATCTATTATTATTATTATATTTTTATATATTATTTCTATTATTTCTTTCTATCTATTGATTTCGTGTCACTCGTGACAGCCGTTCTATATTGATGGCAGAGTCTAAAATAAAGATACATATATACAGATATATTTCCAATCATTCGCAACTGTCTTGTAATAACTCACCATTTCTCTTCACCTCCACTTGTTTTAATATCAGGTATATTTGGTATTTTCTTGTTCAGAAATGCCGAAGAGATCTTGAGTAAAGCCTGCAAATGTGTAGAATAATATTAACTGAAGTTCTTTCTGACATAGAAGTATTATAGTGTATCAACTCTGTAAAAATAAACTACACTTTTGAAGATAAATATATATATATATATATATATATATATATATATATATATATATATATATATATATATATATATATATATATATATATATATGAAAAAATTTACCTCTGAGTATGATTTTTCTATCGCCGATCTTTTCAATGTGAAATTCCTGAAAAGATAAATTCGCGATGAAAGATTATTTTTACTGCAGAACAAAATGCAATGAAGCAATGGAAACTGAACTAAATAGAGGTTCCCGATGATCATAACTATCTTGAAAATCTGTAAATAATTGATAATAATAAATAGAAAGAAAGAGAAAAATTGAAAGAGACTAAAGACAGGAAGAGTTATTTTCTAGAGTACAAATTGACGATTAACGAAATCGCATAATTAAACGATCCAAAAGATTGACTTACGTGAATTCTCACAAACTTTTTACTCCCCCCCTCCCGCCCTCCCCACGAAAAAAAAGGAGATAGGCCTGCTTTGATACTGATTCAGCATTCTCTGAAGATGGCCATCTAGAAGATTTCGAATCTTCACATTCTATAATACTAAATTGATCATGTTACGTGATAAATTAGATAATGAAACAATATAAATGATTGATAATGCATATTCAAATTGTAATAATCATTATATTCTTTGTTTTGGGAATAATTTGACATTGATAGGTCTATAGGCCTACACATCAGAGAAAAATCCTTTGAAAAATCTTCTCCACTAAATAGCTCATCTTATTCATTTATTTATTTATTTATTCTCATTTACTTTGAAATTACATTATCTCAAATGATGCATAGTAAAAGTAAGATTAAAATCTAACTCATATGGATAGTCAAAATAAGAAGTTGAAACATTTTAAGTTGAAATCAATAAGTTGTAGCTTATATGTAGGCCTAACAGAGTAATGATTAGACTTACATAAGATCAACTTTCTTTCAGGTTATGAACTTTGGTCTAGACTTTCACACGTAGACGCACGTAAAGGCCTATTCTCCTAAGAATACACGCAAAAGTTTGAGGCGAGTCTCTTACTTATCTACAAAAGCCTAACCTATGAAATTGCTACAATTTAAAGCTTCAAGTAAGTTGTTAAAAGCGGCATCACCTTATGTCTTCAAGAAGGTCACACTCGTGTTGATTCTTTGCCTGTAGTTTCGCCACTTGTTCCGAGTGGAGGGTCTTCAGGAATTTTGCGTAATTTCCCTGAAACGAACAATGTTTTTATTAGAAATTATAAACGGTTTTTACTTAAAATGTGTTCCGGACTTTCGAAAACTGAAAGACTGTTATCTGCGGCGGAAAATTATGGTCACAGACAGCGCAGTCCTGTGCTGGTGTTGAAGTTAATTGATTTTAAATAATTAAAATTGGGTGGTAAGATCGCCCTTGTGGTGCTCCGTCCAAACGATCCTACCTTTCATCCATAGCCTTAATTGGGGAACAATGGTTTTGTATCAAGTTTCGATGTTATTAAAAAAAAAAATATATATATATATATATATATATATATATATATATATATATATATATATATATATATATATTATAAGAAATAAGTGATAATTTATTTTCAAAATATATTGATATTCATTGATATCGTCGATAGATTCTGGTTAATATCATTTTTGCAAGAGAGAAAACACTGGTTCCTCACAGCGACTGTGACTTAAAATAACCTGCCAGGCTTAGCTCTAGAGAGCCAGGATTTTGATCGGTTACCATTTATTAAGCGACCTAATACCATGGCAACGCAAGATGAGAACAAAGCCACGGTCTCGCAGCACCGCAAAAACTTGACATTTTTCGTAGCCTTTATTTTACTGTATTTTATTTTTTATTTCATTCTAATTTCATTTTTCTGTTCCATTATTCAAAATGGTCAATTATTTTTATTTAGTCTCAAGTTTATATTGTACAAATTATATAATCAATCTACAACCTGTTTCTAACTAATTGTGGAAATAAATAAATAAAATAAATATAATAAAATAAGCAGTGCTATAGTATTTTGTGCTAACAACGATGGAAATATATTACCGGCACAGTAGCTGAGTGGTTAGCTCACTTGCTTCATGTGACCCGGTAGGTGAAGGGACATATCGGACCCGGTTCGATCCCCGCCACCGTCCATCTTTACAGGGGTTATTCGTGGTTTCCCTCTGTAGTCTAGGCTAATGCCGGGATGGTTCCTACAATATAGGCCACGACCGCTTCCTTCCCACTATCCTTCCCACTACCCATAAAAACCTTCATCTCATCATCCCATCATCTCATTAATCATTCATCCGACGCCAATAGATCTTAGTAATCATTACAGTGCGTCGTTAAAACCCAATATTTTTTTTTTTTTTTTTTTTTTTAAATATATATATTGACGGTGGACATGTTGCCATATAATTTAGCTCTACTAGTAAATAGAAACTAATCAAAGTCTTAGTCTCTTGACCTAGCCAGGCCTACAATGCTATTAAGAGTCCATGGGAGTCGATTTAGCGAAATATCCATTTTTGTTGATAACTTTTGAACGGTGTGAGATATCGAAATTCCAATACGCGAGAAATACAGATAATTATAATAACTTAAAGTATAGTGAAACTGCTTCGCACCATTCAGAGAATTATCCTCTGAAGCACTATCGATCCTTTATAAACACATTCACATCAGGTTCTGTGTTATTTGTAAGTAACGGTAAGTGATGAGGTACTAGGAAAACGCTATATACGCGTTGTTAGACGAGCGGAAAGTAATAGTATGTCGACTTCATTGCCAAACTTTTGCCTAAATTCGCCAATTGGGTAACATTTTAGTTATAAATGGGTAAAAACGGCTTCGAGTGGTACCAATTTAGCACATTTCATGTTTTTTCTTCAAAATGGCTGACCCGATCAAGCTGAGAATTTTCAGAAATGTGTATCAAGATGTTATTCAACTTCACACAAAATTTCAATTTTTTTGAATATAAAATTTTTTTCAATATTTTTCCGCCGTGTTATTTTAATGAGTATTTTTGAAATTTCTAAAATTCATAAAAATAAGAGTTATCACCCGATAATGCCACAAAACTATACAGATCTAAGCTAGATGAGGAACCATAATGAAAAAAATTTCTAAGTTGATAGCTGTAGACGTTTGACCTGTGGAGAACCGACAAAAAAACATAAAAAAAAAAAAACATAAAAACGAACACCAATTTTTTTCAGTATGTCAAATTGAATCCTCGCTAAAGCTCGTCTAAAAATCCGACGGGTGGTTAACACACTGAACCGTCATTCGGTACACCGGGGTTCGATTCCCCCCATGGTCGACCACCCTGACAGGGGTGCATCGTGGTTTTCCTCTGTCGTTCAGGTTGATACAGGGATGGTCCCTTAACAACAGGCCACGACCGACTCCTTCCCACCATTCAGAACACCAAATAAAACTAGGAAAACGCGGGATGCGCGTTGTTAGACGAGCTTAGGGGTATAGAAATCTAGAATGAAAAATAATTTGTCAACCCAATCTACATCTACAGACCTTGGATCACTCCAAACGTTCAAAAACCTTACGAGAATCAGTTATGTCACGGCCTTCCTCTTCATTCATTTCAATCGTTTTGAATTAATTGGTGACACTTGTTGCTATAGATTTAATTGGTTCCCGTAATAGCCTAAATTGATGAGAAAATGCTTTATAAATGCGTTTTCTTCGTTATTTCTCATCCGATTGATGCGAAAAATCTCTCAAAATGTGCTTAATAGTTTCCTTTATATTCGGCGAAAATTTGAGAGGTCTTGAAAAATTTTGATTTTTCAAGTATTTTCCTCCGGGTTATTCTAATGAGGATTTTTGAAATTTCTAAAATTCATAAAAAAAAAAGTTACCACCCGATAATGCCACAAAACTATACAGATCTAAGTTAGATGAGGAACCATGACGAAAAAAAGTTTGAAGTTGATAGCTGTAGCCGTTTGACCTGTGGAGAACCGACAAAAAAACATAAAAAAAATAAAATAAAAAAAAAACATAAAAACGAACACCAATTTTTTTCAGTATGTCAAATTGAATCCTCGCTAAAGCTCGTCTAATAACCTTTCATCTCATCATCCCATCATCTCATTAATCATCCACCGACGCCAATAGATCGTAGTCATCAATATAGTGCGTCGTTGAAACCCAATATGAAAAAAAAATTCTGACGGCAAAAATATCGAGTGTTACTGTTAAATACAACTGATCTTTCCACCTTTTCGACGTATATTGTCTACATCTCATGATATATTTGTTGATTTTGTTTTCTTGCACTGATGTTGATGATCAATCAACTTGACGGGAACTTTCTCGGTTTCTCCCTAAGGAGGCTAGGGACGCTTCAATACGGAATCAAATTGCAAAGGGATGCGTAATGAATGTCTCTTAAACTTTTCAAGTGGAGCCAAATTGCTAATGGGAGTACTCAAAACATGGAATCCAATTATGTGGTGGAACTTTGATCGCATTAAATGTCATAATAAAATTATTAATAACCGGGGCACTTTAGCGTTTACGTAATTAATGACAAGAGATGTTTTAATTGAATTTAATATAAGCTCGTAAAAAATGTTTTTCTTATACACATACATGTTTTTAATACTCGGGAAAGAATTTGAAAATAGTACTAGGCCTATTTACAGGTAATACCATTCAGGTCCAGATTTACGGAAAGATAGTTGATGGATTAAGCGCTAGTTAGTGGTTCTGAGTTTCTATCGCCCTTTGATTACGTATATGCTAGTTTCGTACCTTGACTAATTGTTGCCCCAATTTTATTAAACTTGCTTGAGACTTCGTGAAACTATAGCTCTAATAGCGCAGTTACCAATATGAGAGTAACTCTAACTGGCAGTTTGAAGTTGTTATCTCCATGGTTACCCATATGCTATTTATTTCTACCAATTATCAGACGGCGGCTGACTGGACTTGGTAATACTAAAAATTAATTGAATTAATTAGGGTAAATTAGGCATTTTGTATTCCTATGTTCAATGCTGACCGAAGTACGACCAGTAATTGATACATTTTACTAATAATTCATATAAATATTCCGCCTACATTTTATAAGATTTGTTGATAACATTCTAAATTTTTTTTTTTCATATTGAGTTTAACGATGCACTGTAATGATGACTAAGATCTATTGGCGTCGGATGGATGATTAATGAGATGATGGGATGATGAGATGGAGGTTTTTATGGGTAATTGGAAGGATAGTGGGAAGGAAGCGGTCGCGTGGCCTATATTGTGGGAACCATCCCGGCATTAGCCTAGACTACAGAGAGAAACCACGAAAAAACCCTGTAAAGATGGACGGTAGCGGGGACCGAACCGGGTCCGACATGCCCCCTGCCTCCCGGGTCACATGGAGCAAGTGCGTTAACCACTCAGCTACCTGTGCCGGTAACATTCTAAATTGTGGAAATTTGTATCGTTTAGCTGAACCTCTCATAATAAGTGAACGGTTCTCCGAACAATAACTTCCAACAACCGTAACTAGAAACTGAGGGCCAAGGGAAGCCTTCGAGAATTTAGACCGAGGATTTGTTAAGGAAAAACATCGTATCACATGGTTAGATTAGTCTTAGATTCATATCTATATATATATATATATATATATATATATATATATATATATATATATATATATATATATATATATATATATATATATATATATATATATATATTTATATATATGTATATGAAAATATATATATATATATATATATATATATATATATGTATATATATATATATATATATATATATATATATATATATATATATATATATATATATATATTCTGTTCGTATCAATAAATCGGACATTTAAGCATTGAAAATAAACAGTATAATATTATACAATATAGAAAAATAACGACAAAAACAATCAAATCGAAAAATATATCACTCTACCGAACATATTTTAATGCATAGCAATTTCACATCATGCGATAGAACCATTTCACAATTCTCGGAACATTTTAGACGATAACGATCAATAGAAAATAAATGAATCGTAAAAATGAATGAATGAAATAATATATTCATTAATTACATAAATCTACTGAATGTACGATATAAGCCGTAGTTATTACATATCATAATAAATTGTCTGCATGTGAGCTGTGGCATGTCAATTGTGCCCGACATGCCAACGTTCATGCCGGTGACGTTCATGTCACAGCAAACCCCTCAAACCTACCTCAATTGCTCATCGGAGTATACACTACACACCATCCGTCACTATGTACACTTGCGCTCACATAAAATGATTCAATCCAAAATTAACATTTCAATCGAAATAAATTGTAGGCACGCATATAAGTGCTAATTTTTTTTTAAAAGTGTGGAGTGCGTATGGTTTTCTAGTTTAAGTGCGTATATTCTCAGTATATATATTTTTTTAATGACATTTAATGTAGCTTTATCGACCACTCTATGTGACTGAAAGTGTAGGCCTACATCACATCATCAGAGGTAGGGCCTAGATACACTTAACACCACGGAAAATGAGCTTCTACATATAAATTTATGATCTAAAATCGAACAAAAAATACGGAAATATTTTGTTTGATATTTCGTGCCTGTATCATTTTGAAAAATAATAGATTGCCATTTCGGTTGATATGGTTGAGAACAATAAATTCAATATATTCTGAATATTTAAATCTATTAGAAGATAGAAATTGACTTATTTTCGCGCATATGAGAACAATTATTCTCAATTTTTTTCCTCCCTCAATTTCAATTTTTGTTGAATTGAATTTATGATAGACATCGAAGTTTATTCGTTTTCCAATGAGAAAAATATATAAAACTCATTGGGCTTAAAAACCATGGAGTTGTGAAATTGTTTTATACATATTATATCGAACTCACAATGATCACTGAATTTTCCTCATTTTTATTTTCATCGAATTGCTAAAAGCACAGTTAGTTCCTCACTACCATGAACTGAGACTATCTCCACTGTCTCTTCAGGAGCAACCAATCAATAATTAATGATTCAATTAATTAGTAACGGCCATTTTTGAACGAATCAATGTAGATAATTGATGAGCGTAGCGAAGTCTCCATCCCACTCTTATAGGGCTTTGTCTGTGTGTTTTTTTTTTGTTTTTTTTGTAAGCACTCCACAGGTCGCAAGGGTTGACTGATCAACATGAAACTTTTTTTGTAGACGCAAACTCATCCAACTTAGAATTGTATAGTTTTTGGAATGAATCGGTCAGACCGATTTTGAGAAAAATTATCTCAAAGTTTCTAAAAACCCCATAAGATTTGGCTGGGCGGAAAATGTTGAAAAATAAAATCTCTCCAAATGGGATGAAATTTTCTCTAAATGTGTAAACATGGATTTTACACATTATTACGATTTTTTAAGCAATTCTGATCAGTCGTTTTGAAGAAAAAAATAAAAATAACTGATAATATTCATCAAATATATCATACAAATTGTGACAGAATTAAGTTGTTGAGATTCACTGCTTTCTAGATTCAAGAGTTGACCAACAATGAAGTATTTTTTATAAGCGTCAAGGTGTGTAGATTACTAGAGTCAATACAGTGGCAAGATTAGAACTACTTTAACGACTTTTATAGCTTATTCAGATATCAAGGTGTGTAGAATACCAGAGTCGATAAAGTAGCAAGGGTAGAACTACTTCAACGACTTTTATACCTTATTAGGATATCTCGCTCATCTTACAACGCATATTTCGCGTTTGACTAGTGTAGTATAAAACGCTACTTATAATAAAGCGGTCGACTTTGAAAATATTATACGTTGATTTAATGGATTATTAATTATTCCTGACACTCATCAATTTGACCTAATGGTTTTCTTCCTTCAGATGATGAACTAGAAAATAATAAGAATTGTCAACCAACTCGCTTGCTAGAAATAATTCAGAAGATTACAGCAGGTGTTTCACTCGGAAATTCATAGAAAAGTAACATTTTTATTAACTTGGAAAACGCGGGATGCGCGTTGTGAGATGAGCTTAGAAGTACGGCAATCTAGAATGAAAAATAACTTGTCAGCTCAATTTACATCTACAAACCTTGACTTACTTCAAACGTTCGAAAACCTCACCTGCAACTTGTTGATATTTATAGTAACCTGCAACCTGTCGCATGAACACTTTGCAAAACCAATTGATCCAAATATTCAATAAAATGTATACACGTTTATTGCGTTTTCTTCATTATTTCTCATTCGATTGTTGTAAAAATCTCTGAATAGGTGTATAATAGTATTTTTCATATTCTGTGAGAATTTGAGAGCTTTTGAAAAATTCTTGTTTTTCAAGTATTTTTCCTCCGGATTATTCTTACGAGGATTTTCCAAACTTTCCGATTATTTTCCGGAAAAACCTTCCGACCGATTTTTCTGAATAACAATCCCAACCTATTCTGATATGACACCAACGTTCAGAAAAAGTTTCAAGTTGATTGATTCATTTCTCTGACCTGTATGCCGCCTACATAATTACAAAAAAAAAAAAAAAAAAAAAAAAAAAAACGAAGCTCATTTTTTTTCAGGGTGTGAAATGGAAAGCTTGCTACGCTCATCTAATGAATTATATAGGCCTGCATACAATCTTTATTGGTTACTGGCAAGTTTGTTACAGAATGGTGATCAATAAATAAATTCATAAAAACATTGACGGATCGAAGTGATCTAAAAGTAACAAAGAAAAGTGAAAAAGTCTAAACGAACGAAATATAGGACAGTCAAAGATGATATAATAGTGAATTTGAAGCAAACTATGAGTCTATGGATGAAATTTTAATTATATAGATGACTCCACTGAGACAATCGAGTATAGCTAGCACACTGAACCAACATTTAGGAGACCAAGGTTCGATTCCCGCCAAGGTGTACAACCCAGAATCGGGTTTCCCGTGGTTTCCCTCCGTTATTCAGGTCAATTCCGGGATGGTTCCTTAACAACAGACCATGACCGGATCCTTTCCACTACCGAAAAATACGTAATAAAATAATCTTTCATCTCATCATCCCAACATCTCATATATCATTCACCGACGCCAATAGATCGTAGTCATCAGTATATAGTCATAGTGCGTCGTTATACCCAATATAGGAAAATGGTCCATTAGAATGATTATCGAATCTTTCAAAGCTGACATACTGTGTAAGATGGTATTTTGAAGAATTATCTAGATAAAAATCTTCAAAAGAAGACTAAGTATTACCAAGTCCAGTTAGTGTTCATCTGAGAGTTGGTGAAAACAAATACCACAGGTAACCATGGTGATGACAAGTTTGAACTGTCAGATAAAGGCTAACTGGACTTGGTAATACCAGGCCTTAGTCGAACAAATTCAAAAAGTTATGAAAGAAAACCTCAGCTTGTGAAACCAAAAGTTAGATGAAGATGAATTAATTCGACTCGACGCTAATTAACTCGATACTGAACGCGTATAAGTTTTTGAAAATATTTGTTCGTTATCTATAGATTGTCTGATCAAAGAGGAACGATTCCCAGTTGACGAGCAAGCAAAAAATAAAATTACCAATTTCATGCTTTTTATATTCTGATAACTGTACAACTTTGGTATAATTACTTACGGAAATTATCATCAACTTATTACGTGCTTTAATCAGTTTAATCACAAATCAACGGAAAAAGTTGTACTGGGTACATTTTTATTTTCATTTATCTGGTTAATGTGTTTCCACGTGTTTCATATTGTATGTCGATATTTCTGAAAAGTGTTGTCAAGAACCTCCTTTTTATCACGCTAACGCCATTAATGTGTTGTTCACCGTTGATAATAATAATAATAATAATAATAATAATAATAATAATAATATTTATTTCCATCCAGAATTGATCAATACATGATATTGGATAAGTCATAATAACACAATACGATAAAAATACACCATGTACAAAATTGAACATAAAATACAAGAACATCATGATAAAGTAGAAAAAAAGATTCAATAAACCTTACATATCTGTTCTGTTTGATTTGTGAAGATGATAAATAGTCATCTGTTGAATAGAAACACTTATTTATTAAAAATGCTTTAAGGGTATTTTTAAAATCATTTCCTTTTTTGTTCCTAATATTCAATGGTAAAACATTGAAAAGTTTGGATCCCATGTGGAGTGGATCTTTGGAACATTTCTTACTCCTGTACTTTTCCAATCTGATATCATTCTTAATTCTGGTATTATGATCGTGTATCAAGTCATTGGAAGTGGTCATCCCAGTTCTTTGTTATTGTTCTTTGTTCTTTGTTGTTCTTTTGTTCTTTGTCTTTGTTCTTTGTTCTTTGATAATCCTTATGATCCTGATGATGTTAGTGATAATTGACCTTATTGTTTGAACAAAATTTATCCCAAGATTACACGGACACGGCTCCTCCACTAAATTTATTCACTTGATGAGTTATTATACAACATTTCCACTTTGTTGGGATTCTTTTGAGTTGGCAAATATGATTAGACGAGCTTTAGCGAGGATTCAATTTGACATACTGAAAAAAATTGGTGTTCGTTTTTTTTTTTTTTTTTTATGTTTTTTTGTCGGTTCTCCACAGGTCAAACGGCTACAGCTATCAACTTCAAACTTTTTTTCATCATGGTTCTTCATCTAGCTTAGATCTTTATAGTTTTGTGGCATTATCGGGTGGTAACTTTTATTTTTATGAATTTTAGACATTCCAAAAATACCCCTTAGAATAACAAGGCGGAGAAAAAATTGAAAAAACGTTATTTTCAAAAAAATTGAAATTTTGTGTGAAGTTGAATAACATCTTGATACACATTTATGAAAATTCTCAGCTTGATCGGATCAGCCATTTTGAAAAAAAAAACATGAAATGTGCTAAATTGGTACCACTCGAAGCTGTTTTTACCCATTTATAACTAAAATGTTACCCAATTGGCGAATTTAGGCGAAAGTTTGGCAAAGAAGTCGACATACTATTACTTTCCGCTCGTCTTACATCGCGTATATAGCGTTTTCCTAGTATAATTGAAACATAAATGGACAAACAACAAATCAGACCTTCCAGTAAATGCGCACAATGTGGTAAAACGGTTAGAGTCATTAGACCTTAAGAGCCCGCATCTTAGACGGATTTACAGGGTGTACTTTGGCCACATATATCTCAAGAACTACAAACATTACAGACTTGCGGTAAAATGCAATGATTAAACAATACCCTCACAATTGGATATGCTTAATCGAAAATTGAATATTGATTTTATTATGGAGCAATAATTGGATCAAAATGTGCCTAATTTGATGGTTTTCATTGCCTAATTCCCGGTCACCGAATAATAGTAGAAATAAATCTTGAACGCACATCCTTAAGTTCAACTTTGCTTATCAATATTTGAAATTCTGATTCGCCTTTTATTCTACAGTTTTCCCAATTTCCTTGGCCAAAATGTGTAATGTAACTAGATTTTGTCCAAATTATGAAATGAAAAACTCCCCCATCTAGCGGTGGTTACGGGAACTCTTCCAATATTATCCTTTTTTCACTTTTCAACCCACAATCAAACTTTCAAACGCACATCGAACTTGGGTAGAGCATTTCGAAGAGAAACATGCTCAGCTAAGATGCGGGCTCTTAATGTAGAATGTGGCGTCTGATTATTTCTGAGGAAAAATCACGACGAATATCTACGTTTCGAACTTCATAAAATCCTGTTTGAATATATATTTACTAGCTTGAAACAAACTGTAAATTATTTCATAAGTGGATGGAAATGTTATTTATTCATTGACATCGAATACTGATACACAATCATTGTTTCCCAATTAATACAAGCCGCCCCGATAGCTCGGTCAGCTGAGGCACCGCTTCAGAAACTGAAGTCACCGTTGGGCGTGGGTTCGAGTCCCGCATAAGGCATGGGTTTTTGTAAATGTCCTCTCACTAACCATCACTTCATACATTCATTATCACCAGCTCATTCGTACCCCCGTATAACCTAGCTGTTGGTGGGGTCGTTAAGCAAACAATAATCATCATCAATTAATACAAATGACGAATACGAATTAATACAAATTTTCGTACAATGCGGTCTGAATAATGTGAATATAATTATAATTTATTGCAAAAGAACAGCTGTGACCAAACATAGCGTTCGACGCTTGTATAGGCCTGTGTATTCGATGACATCCTAATGACAATATAGATTGTGTGAAGATATAATACAGAGTAGGCCTACATGGGAGACGATCTAGGGAAATATGATTTTTTGTGTCAACTTTGGAACGGTATGAGAAATTAAACTCTGATACGAAAGAAATGCGTATATTTTTCTCTTTACTTTTATTCTTCATTTATTTCTTTATTTTCTTCATTTTGTATACTCTTTATTTTCACTCTTTCTTGCTTAGAACCTGTGGAGACTGCATGGGATGGCTTGGGTCAGATTGTATAGAGGGGAACCTGACCATAAAAAATGTTGTAGCGCGTATAGTAGCGTTGAGAGAGGGAATTTAAAAGTTTTTGTGGATTGTTTTTTAATTAGTAGGCCTATCAGTATTTTTGTTATTAGAAATTGATATTTTTCATCATAATTGTTTAATTTTGCTATTCAGTTCAAGGCCTTGCCACCGCACTTTTGTGGAACTGTAAGTGTAAACGATAAATAAATAAAAAATATTTGTAATACCTTCAAGATGGCATCTCACAGTTATAATCTTTCAACTCATATCGCACTTTTCTCAACTATATTCTTGACAATTTGCAATATGAATTGAATAGTTTATACTTATACACGATCTTGGAAATATTGGAAATATCTGTGTTTCTCCGTAACGGTATCAGAATTTTGAAATCTCGTTCTATTCAAACGTTATCACAAAAAATGTAATTTTCAAAATCAACTCCCATGCACTTTTCAAAATGATTGTATTCTCAAATATGTTTTTTTTTTTTTTTAATAACATCGAAACTTGATACAAAATCATTGTTCTCCAATTAAGGCTATGGACGAAAGATAGGATCGTTTGGACGGGGCACCACAAGGGCGATCTTACCACCCCATTTTGATTATTTAAAACTAATGGTCTTGACTGCGCTGTCTGTGACCATAATTTTTCGCCGTAGATAAAAGTATTTCAGTATAAACACACGAATGTTGATATCTTCCACTTTGAACTAAGTCTCTTGGGCAATGATTACTTCTTTCCCTTGACAGCAGATGTAAAATTGATCATTATACAAAATGCACAAATTAAATTAGTGATAGGCCTACAATGTTATAATTAGGCCTATCGCTATATAAGTAGCGGCATATTGAAAGGAATATATCACGTTGAAAATATCAATTGATATCAAGTGTTAAATATAAATTACTCGTCACTTTGATATGAAAATAGTAATCTAGTGGTTTTTGTACTCTGTTATCATGCGATTGACTTCAGAGAAACACTGCAATAGAATACACTCCAATCTAATCCAATCGAATGTATAATGTCGAAATTCTTGTTCCTACATCTTACAAGATGAATTGATTCACGTATAAACCCAAGTCGACAAACCCAGATGGCAAAAGAATTGCCTCTGTAACAATAACAGGGACCGACATGGTGTGTAGGTTGAGTTTAAGTTAAACCTATATAATCATTGATTATACTAGGCAAACGCGTTATGTGTTGCCGCGTTGATGGATGAGCTGGAACATATCAACTTATCTTTGGATTGGTTATTATATACATATATATACACCTTGAGATCCAAACCATTACTTCAATGCCATCTTATTTTTCATTATAGATTTCTATGATAATAAAGAAGGCTTTGTTTTAATCTTTTACAGTTAAGAGGTGACACCTGTGGCTCGGATTTAATTGGTATCTTAATAGCTTTGAGTGATTCACAAAAATTACATTTTATATTTTTTTTCATCAAAACGGCTGATCCGATTTGAGTGAAAGTTCGGAATAATGTGTATCATTATTATATTAAAATTTCCTGAAAATTTGAAATGTCTCGGATAAAAATTATTTCACGAATATTTTCCTCTGTGTTATTCTAATGAGATTTTTGAAAACTTCAAAATGAGTTTTCTCAGAAGTGGTTCAACCGATTGCGCCTAAAAACTATACAGTATCGAATTAGATAATGACACTTGTGCATGTCAAGTTTCAACTGATTTTGATGAATCTTCGTTTGACCTGTGGAGCGCGAGCAAAAAAAAAACAGTAACTTTTTTTTCGGGTATGGCGAAATTGAGTCTTCGCTTCGCTCATCCAATTATTATGTTTTTGTATATGCTTTTTCCATTCATAAAATCATAGAACCGATTAGCAACATTGCATAGACCTTCTATAGGTGATGATATGGGCCAAAAGTTTCAGACCACATAATTTACCATTATTAATCCATGTTGCTATATTACATGTTGCTATATATTTATATGTCATGTTTCTCACACCGGGCATGCAGCTCATACAGTTTCAACACACTCGCTTAATGTGATCCGGAAGGTTAGGGGTATATCAGACCTTTGTTCGATCCCCGCCACCGTCCATCTTTACAGGTGTTTTTCGTGGTTTTCCTCTGTAGTAGGGCTAATATGGTAATATAGAAAGGTATTATGACTATAGGTATAGTACGATATTCCTATGGATATTGTGTGATATAGATAGCCACGACCACTTCATTCCCACTAACCTTCCCATCACCTGAGAAATGTTTTCTCCCAATCTCATCATATCATTAATCATTCGACCGACGCCAATAGATCTTAGTTACTAGAGAGACCCGTCATGAACGAACATGAATGATCGCATGTGAATAAGAAGTTTTTTTTGTTTGTTTGCAATTTTGTTACTTCTGGTAGATTGTTACTTGGGTATATGTTTGTCATGTAACACGTATGTAAAAACTGTATGTGAAACACGACATGGCATAGAGAAAAGTAAATAACGATATTTGACATCAAAGAGTCAATAAACACAATTGCCTATTATTACTTCAACAAATACCCCATTTGTGACTCCAAATTATTCATAAAGTACTCAACAAAATCAGGAAACGTACTTATAATGTCAAAAATTGGGAATTGCCTAGTTCTGTGGGAATTCCCATAGATCTTTTAGGTAGAAAAACTCCAATTCTATACTCAGACTGGATTTTTCCCACAATTCTGGGAATTAACCAGTTCTGTGGGATAAAAACAGTTTTGAGAGAGAACTGGGGAAAAACAGGACTGTGTTTTTTTCTCATTCTGTGGTAATGAACAGTTCTGTTTTTGTTTTTCCAGAGACCTGGGAATTTGAATCAGAATACTACTTGGTGAAACGTATAATTATAATATAATATAAGTATAATATAAGTATATAATATAATATAAGTATAATATATATTTGGCAGCAAAGATTGTTTGTTCTACACATATCAAGTCTCATTTACAATGTGGCATCATATTATGGGGCAACTCCTCCAAAAAATGCTTCAAAAGAGAGCGATCAAGTATTTTTGCTAATGCTAGTCCAAACCCTTGTGTGATTTTTTTTTATAAAAACTCTTGACAACTTCTGTTTATACATTTTAAAATGACACTGCCATGTAAATATTTTGTATTTTACTACACTTTATGTACTAGATAATAAATATCGAATAAATGATTTCAAATATTAACATAGTAATTGTTACAATACAGGACAGTATAATATTGAAGTCACAGCCCAAAAGTCATCTGTTTCTTAGAAAAGACCCATCTATATTTGTATAGCCTATGACTATCGATAACGTAACGGGATAAGCAACATGGCGTAAGTCCTATCCTTTTAACATTAGGCCGTTTTCACCATGATGGAATCAGCGCGCTTTCGTGTACATTTCTGAGATTCGTAATTTCAAATCAAATCGTACGTATTAGGCTCGTATTTCAATATATAGTACATAGTTGTACAATTGCATTGATTTTAATCTTTCTCGTAGATGATGAGTAATTATCCAGTTATCAAATGGTGAATATAGCAGTAGGGCTCTTGACTAGGGGACTAAATGCTTTTACAGACGTATTTTAAATTTAGATTGGCTAATTCAAATGAAATTTATCCCAATATTGTTTAATGCAGTTGGAAAGAGCTGGATTCACAGATTGCATTACATCTATTACTTGTATAGATCAACATACAACAATACCAGCAAATCATCATACCATTTGTGAGGCGGCATCCCTTTGATGTACGCATGGTGTGAAAGGAAACCGCCATGTTGCTTATCCCGTTACGTTATTGATAGTCATAGGTATAGCCAATTACTCGTGACACTCAGAAGAAAAACAAAAATATTCTCCAATCAGGTCTGAAATTTGTACTACAGTGTTCAAGAATTTATACAAGATAATGTAACATTAATAAAATGTATGATTATGATGCCATCATAGTCTCACTTCAGCATCGTACTGATATTTGCCTCTGGGGGGTATCTAAAACTATCTATCTACTGCCATATATTTAATTTCTTCAACCTTGATAAGTTGTTTCTACAACGGTTTTATATGTTTTCTATTATATTTTGTGGCTTGCTTTCATTAGGCCTACGATAGCAATATCATGTTTATGATCAATCTGTGATAATAAACATTATTTTTACTATACGATAGAAAATTCACATGAAGTGAATATTCAAACGTATTTAAAAGACAGTGATGATCGCCATGAAGTCTTCCCATTAATTTAATAGAAAGGCAATACAGAGCAATGTAATAAATTATTTCTTGAAAATACCGGAAGTGGTAGGAACATCATAATTAGATTACTTTTCTATCTAGCTATAAGCCAGTATAAGCCTCTTACCAATCAATGTGATTGAAGCAAAATCAGTTGTAGAATTTAAATGTAAACTTAAACTTAGTATTGGTAATAAAAACACAAAATTCAATTATTAGCATAATCCTGATTGTACTTTGTTTGTAAAAGAAGTGTATTTATATATCATAGCCAACATTGCTATTTAAGACTTATTTTCATTATTATTATAATATAATATCCATGCGATTTTGGTTCAGGGCCTTCATTCCATAATTTTGATTTCTTTTGAATCATTACGTTATTATAGTTCACCAGCCTGGAGCATCCAGAGAAGAAAAAGCGAGATAAGCGAGTATACATTATTTTTTCGTTTTTTTAAGAATACGAGATTGTGAAATTGCCATACAGCGCATATAGCGACCGGTTATCATTTTTTGACCTGAAATTGGTGTTCTTTATTTCATCTTGACCGGATCTATGGGATGAAACCACCGCACTTTAATGATTGTTATTATTTACTTGTTATTATTTAATTATTATTTTCCATCCTGACTTGGTTTTTCGTGGTTTCCCACAGTCCTCGAAGCAAATGCTTGGATGAAGTACTAATTGGCCACGACCTTTAATTAGTAGAGTGATAGGCCGATTTATAACATTATAGGCCTATCACTCATTTTTTTTTTTTTTCTTTTCCATTTTGTATAATGACAAACTTTACATCTGCTGTTAATGGAAAGAAGTGATCATTGCTCAAGAGACTTAGTTCAAAGTGGAAGATATCAACATTCGTGTGTTTTGTTTATTCTCAATACCAATGCTGATAATGTCCGGATATATATCACAGAAACGGTTTTACTTATAATGTGTTCCGGACTTTCGGAAACTGAAAGACTGTTATCTACGGCGGAAAGTTATGGTCACCAACAGCGCAGTCCTGGCGTTAAAGTTCATTGGTTTTAAATAATTAAAATGGGGTGGTAAGATCGCCCTTGTGGTGCCCCGTCCAAACGATCCTACTTTTCATCCTTAGCCTTAATTGGGGAACAATGATTTTGTAACAAGTTTCGATGTTATTAAAAAAAAAAATTTACTAGTTTACACTTCCCTTGAACACGATGGATTATGCATGAAGGTGAAGATGCATAAAGATCTGCCATCTTTGGTGAAAGTGCATCAAGATCCTTCCAATGGGTCAATAAAAAAAATCACCCACAACCCTTGACCAAAAGCCTTTATTTATAATTTCAAACAAATGAAAAATCACAACAAATGAAACTGGTTGAGATGCGCAATGTGACAATATTAGGCCCTATACTTACAATAGAATTGTACGAAAAGGTTTCTTCTTTTTGAGTATAGGGAATGTAAAAGAGCATTAGATCTTATCATGATGGTATATTATTCGAATATAGAAGTACAATTTTTGGTAACACTTCCAATCGTATTTTTTCACCATTAACGAATGAGTATTATTTAAGATGGAAGGAGAAAACCTTCAGCTATGTATAGCACAAAGTTTCTTTTGCATTGGAAAGAAGTTTTTCACAGAAAAAAAAAAATAGTGAACACCAACATTGTTAAAATAGTTTTATTTGAATTGAAAATTGCTTTTCTCAGTGCCGTAACGTATTTCTTGGATCTAAGCAAAATTAGGGCGTACCAGTGTTTTTCTCTATCGGAAAAACGTATATATGCGCGTGGGTGAATTTATAAAATCCAAACCCGCCATCACCAAACACGCACACACAATTACAGTTAACCACATTCACTCACCTTTCTCGGTGGAGGCTGCATTTTGAAATGGGTGTCGCCCTACTCTCCCAAATAATCCCGAGTATCCACTTTCGATTCTCGGCTATCTCCGAGTTAGAAACCGCGGGACGGTAGAGCCTTCCCTAAGGAAGCCCGACACACCACTATCGTACTAGCCCTGCTCGCTCGGCCAACATCACTGGTATATTGATTCACCCTTATACGAGGGCTGTTCCATCAGCATTGCCTACGCCCCTAACCTGCCCCCCCCCCTCCCCCATCCTACAAATAATATTGATGTTACTTTAGTACAGCTAGAATCCGTCAGCATGAGAGCACTAGGGCAACAATTTGTAATTATTATTATATCTATTGCTAGCAGGATATAATCGAGACATTTGGTTTACGATCTGGTTATTACGTCACTCATGTTTACATCTTACCAAGATTCTCTTGCGTCGAGCTGGGCTCGACCTCGGACTGTTTTGGCCATTGTCAGGAATCATTTCAGATTGAACTGGAATGAGTGTATGAATAGTAACTCGACATAGAACCGAAAATCAACGGCTGAATTATAGGTCGCACGCACATGATTGTCAAGAGTACACTGATTGACTCCGATAATGGAAATGTGTTTAATCTCTCAAATTTTATCGCATTTATTCTGATGTAAATAATGGTTTTATCTACACCTATGACTTCTCTTATCATCACACTTATTCCCTACATAAACATGAACATTTAATAATACCGAAGAATTATTCCCAATTCATTGAATCCAAATCGGTAATTTTCACTTTTTCAGTGATGATTTTCGTGAATACTCTACTAGAACTATACTAACTATACTAAAGTATATAAGTATAATAAAGTACCGGTATATAAAGTATAGTGAAGTAAAGTACAGTATAGTAGTAACTAGTAAGTATAGTATAGTAAGTATAGTACAGTAAGTATAGTATAGTAAAGTATATAACTATACTAGAAGTAAGAAACCTCAAAAATTTAATTTCGTTTAGAAAAGAATGTATAAAATTTGTCAAAACAGAATTTCCTATATCGTAATATATTTAATCTTAAAATCTTATATTTCTGTAACTAATTCTCACCAATGTTTCATTATTAATTATCAATAATTCTAACGTGTATTGTTAATTGAGCTCAAATTTTCCTAAAGTAATGTTCCTAGATACTTATGTTCATACCTACATGTTATTATTAGGCCTATATTATATTATCATGTATTATTATTATTTACTGTAACGTGCCAATAGCTGAAAATGCTAAATAAACAATCTATCTATCTATCTAACTTTGTCATGATAGCAATCAATAGACTTGTGAATAACGATATACGAAAACGCTGTTCATTATCTATTGGAGGACGCAAACAAGACAATACAAATTATTTTTGGAAGACCAACAGCCGATATATAAATCCGCAAATTTTTAAAAAACTCAAAATATATACCTACCATCAATACAAACTTGAAACAAATCTGTACAGAATATTACTTTATTTGACATTCTGAACTTTTACTACTAGACCAACACTTGCATTGAGGGTTGCGTTGGTTTGCCGGGGCAAACAACCGCAACCCTCAATGCATCTTCGTTAATACATAGAATAAAGAACTTTTATTCATTCTTCATTCACTGGTCAATACTGTGATCATTTATATAATGTTAAAGATCTATTAGAGTTGGTGAATGATTAATGAGATACTGAGAAGATGATAATATAAAAGGTTATTTTATTATGTCGTTGGACAGTAGGCAGGTAGCGGTGTGGTAGGTTTTTAAAAAGCCTTCTCAGTATTCACTATGATGACTGAGGGAAACCACGAAATACCTGTCAGGTTTGTCGATCGTGGCGGGCATCGAACCCTGGTCTCCTGAACGACGGATAGCGTCTGATTTATGCGTCTCAGTATTGAGTAATTTAATACTGATGGTATTAATCGGTTTTAATGACTTAGATAGGTGTGGCTTATCAGTAAGCCACTACTTCATTTGATCATTTAGAGATAACCTGATTGGATGTGTGACTTACCGCAGTTCAACAGCCCAATTGATTGGATGTAAAGTTTGGTGATGTCAAAGGGCAGAGTAAACGAGAAGTGGTTATATATTAGTACTTAGTGGTTACTAGTAATTTAGAGATCATGAGAATAGCAGACAGCTAAGTTGGAAGTTTTTCAACTTCATTATATATATATATTTGTTCCTCGTAGTACTACAGTGTTGACAAGTGTATTTCCGGGCTCATCATTGTCGGCCGTTTCAAAGAAAAAGAAAAATCACAGTATGTGATCCATAAAAATTATTATTATTTTCATTTTTAAACATAATATTCAATTTTATGACGGAACATTAGTTTGAAATACTCACCAGCAATCAAGAGAACTTTGTGGCAAAACTAAAAGCCAGGACAGGGCTAACAAATACACTGCTAACCTGAAAGATTCATGTGGAAAATATTCTAACTGACAAAATAGTCGACTAGTCGACTCCTAATTAAATGGTTTTTAATTGTGTTACAATAATTTGAAAATGGAAGCAATTAATTTGGGTACCGGTAGTTTTCTTTCAGAATGACCTTCATCATCTTTGCCGCGTCTATATGCGATTGCATGTTTAATTTAGTTCTAATCTGTCAGCTCTTCTTGTTCTTTTTTTGTTTTCCTTTTCCATTTGTAAATTTATAGTTCTTTTCATTACATCATTATTCGCATTTTAGTTATTATACTCATAAGGTTAGGTGGAAGAGCAGAAACTCATGTATCTGAACCTCGCCATTTCATTTTTGTTAAATAATCATCTCGTCTCATTTTTTTTTTTTTTCAATTTTTATATGTAAATTGTTTTTTCTGTGTTTCTTTTGTTAAATCTCAAAAATGAATAAAGACTTATTATATTATATTATATTATATGTATATGCCCATTAATATATGGTATGTTGATGGTGTGGTATGGTAAATGGTATGTATTACAAATGTAATCGAATCGACCACGTAATTAAATATATACTTCTACATATTACTATGCTATGTAAAATACTATAATCCATTTCTCCACAAGAACTTAGTGTTGATAATTTATAATTAATTTCTGTTCTGTTTGTCTCCTCTTAAATATCAAATATTATTTATTTATTCCGTCTCTGCTACGAGCTACAATATTCATAAATGTTTTTCTTTTGACAGCCCGCACTAAAGAACTTGTGTTCTTACGCGGGCTTCTGTTAATTTTATAATCCTTACTTATATTATGTATCAGCTATTATACTGTGCAGAATTAAATGAATAGAATGAAATATGATCTGATCACTAAGGATGGGACCCCCTATGTGTATATTAAATTGATTATACTCTTGTTTTTCTCCATTGCTTTTGATGTCAAAATAGATTATTGTATTAATTCATGTATGTATTATATCTAGATCTACATTTAGAAATATAGGCATAGGCCTAGATATTTCAGGAATTAGAAATAAGTCAAGTTCAGTGATTAAATGAATGTAATGTAAAGTGAAGTTAAATATGTAAATAGCAACATGCTAATAAAGTTTACTACTACTAAATAGTTACGCAAATGCATATTTCTAATGGTAACTGAAGGTACTTACCTGATTCTAAAAATATCGACTTCATTAAGCATATTTTGTACTTTTTTCCAAAAGGCACATACATTATGGTTAATGAACAAATAATTAACCCCTACACTATTCATCATGCACACTTTTATTCCTTTCTGTTCTATGGTATTCTTTTCTAGGGGGCTTCTCCCCAAGCCAACCGAATCTTCATTCTTCAAAAGCGTGTCTTACGCATAATTGTCGGTATATCTCAACGCAGCTCATGTCAACAACATTTCGTTGACCTGAAAATGTTTACTCTCACCTCCACCCTGATTCTAGGAGTAAGTCCATCCATGTCACTTCTCATATTCAACCCTCTTAACAAAAGCCCTCTACCTTTGCACCACTTTATACAATATCCTACCCTTACACATTATTGAACCCAGCCCACTCAATATATTCCTTACTACGTAGTCTGAAAAATGTATCCTCCTAAATCAGTTATATAGACTCAATGAGTTTATGTAAAGTCCTCAACTTTCTAGCTCCAACTTTGATCGTTAACCTTTCTTTCTTTACTTTTCACTGTATATAATTTTACTATTCACCATTTACTTTACTAGGCCTATGTAATGTATATTTAGTGTTTACTGTATAGAAGTGTAGGAATACAATGTATACTTTTATTGCGTTTTCTTTTGTTATTTCTCATCCGGTAGTTGTGAAAATCACTGAAAATATGTAGGCCTATGTTATAATAATTGTTATATTAATTAATTAAAATTATGATGATAATTATAATGATAATTGTTGATTATAATGTTTTAATATAATTAATCAACTCTGGGTAAGTAAATATAATTTCAATTCTAGCATAGCTATAGCCATGACGAGTCCTATACTGGTACATTGTATAGATCAAATGGAAAATAAATAAATAAAAGATAATTGAGCCATTTTTTTTGGTAAATTTGTGTATATCGTCATCTTCGAGACTTTCTGTATATTTTCTATAGTACAAATTTGAAATTTAAATAATGGAGATCAAATTCAGGCAGACCTCAGTATTGTATGTTGCCACTTGTGCAGGTCTTTATGCCCACAAATAAATATAAATGCACATTAGTAAGACACACGTAGCTTTTCCATGTTTTCTTAACCACTAGACCTCGCAACTTATATTCTAGGTATACATACATGAAAAATTATGAATTGGAACATAGCTTGGAACATTTTTGGACACCCACTATGCAGTACAGATGCCAAAAAAAAATTATGAAAGTGACAAGCCACTGCTGTTCTGGGTGGGAGTTCTTGTAAGTCTACCCTCACCAAGTAGATTGCAGTCTAGCCAAGTATGCACATGATTACATGAGCATTTAAGAGGCCGTAGGCGCTTGTATTTCACGCCGCAAACTCTCACGGCCGTAATTTTTGAGATATCAATATGATTGTTTTTGCATTCTGTTGATAATTGAAAAACGGAGGTTATCGCATTTACAGAATTTTGAACAAAAAATTTGTAATTTTTCAAATTCTTCAAATGGGAAATGAAAAAAATTTTAGTTTACGAAACCTAGATACATATTTTTGAAAACCGAAAAAAAATATAGACTGTGAAATATATCAAAAGTGTGAGTAAGGGAATTAACGGCGTTTACGTGAATATGAGTTCGGCGGACTAGTCTATGTGTTGCGCCTAGCACACGATGCATGTTAAACTCGAGTCTGAAGCGAGTGAACAACAAGCCCGTGTAGAGCGCCCGCGGCCTCTTAAGCATCATTTTATGCCGAAATACAGCAATTATTTGGAGCGTGTTTAATAGACCCTTTCGAGTCATAATTTTGTCTTACTTCATTGAGGAAGATGTTTTTGAAAAATATCTCTACAATATAATCTTAGTCCAGAGATCTAGTCTTTAAGGATTGTTCGATTTGCCTGCACCAGGGGCAGTTGGTGTAGGCTTAGTGCAATATGGAAATGACGTCATGCCAGTTTGGTGTAGCACCAAGCAGCTATATTACACCCCAAATCGAGCACATCCGAATTCGTTACGCGGTATAAATGGCTGACAAAAATGCTCCATCTTTTTACTGTTGACATAATCGTAGATTGTCTGTATTATTATGAACATAGGCTGCAAATAACTCACCGTCAGAAAAAAAAAGAATAATGCCCGTCGTGGACAACTAGATTGTTGTCGATGATTAATATTTTCATGATTTTCATAAAATGCGCCAAAACGACCTGCATTACACCAACACACCACCTCCTGCGCCAAATCAAACGCGCACGGTGCTGCACCAGAGTCGGCAAAGTAGTCTGCACCAGACAAATTGAACGTGCTGGTGCAGTGGTGCAGCCAAATCGAACAGGACTTTAGTCTAGAGAGTTCTTAGTATATCTCTTATCCCGAGATGGTATTTATGTTGGTGAGAAGACCGCCACAAAATCTTGAAACAGCCAAGAGTGCCACTTCAAAATAGTATTACTAATTCTAAGTGATTCATCATAAGCCTCAATTGGGAAACATTGAATCAATATAAAGATTTTGATGTTGATAAAATATGATTTATATATGTATATATATATATTCATTTGAGGTGCGATGAAAAAAGCAAGGAGTCAAGGACACGACTAGGGATCCAAGGATTACGATTTCAACAAACTCGGAAGTCATTCTAGAAAAGATTTGTATTTTGACGATGCAACTATGTGCACATTACAACACCATTTTATCTTACAAGACCAGCATCACTTATACATTATTTACATCAACATAGATATTTGAATAATTCATAAAAATTCTTCGTAATGAAAAAAATAATAAAAAACAAATTATCTGTACAAAACGAACAATATGTGTACAACATTTATTGACATGTGTTTAACTGTACTGCCAGATGTCTGGGAACACAAAACAACTTAAACACGTAAAATGATATCTTACTACCTAAACTACCCATATAGTAAATGTGAAAACTCCGCTGGGGCACAATGCATAGATAGTTATTTCAAGAATGGCCTCATGAAAAATATAAATTAAACAATAAAATAGACTTGTTTATACATGCTTGAACTGGTTTCACTATTACATGGCCAGTTTAAAGATTATACTTTCATAATGTCCTAGAAAAAAATGAAGTCTAGTTATTTAAATTGTAAAAAAGAGACAGGTTAATGATTAAAACTACATTGTCATGCCATGCCGAAGGTACATACTACATTAAGTTAGCACGAGTCAACACCTAAATATGCATTATCTTCATTTATTTTACAATTACATACTTTTAATAATGATGTGCTTTTTTTCAAATAGTATATACACGAGAAAAACAAAGTGAAACTGCTATAAGACTCTTCGTGCAGACATTGTGATTGCGTCCGTTACGATCGGATATCGAAAAGATCAGCCAATTGGCTACGAGATCACTGGTGAACTCTGTCCAAGCCAAGAACGACTCTTAGACCTCTGGCTTTGTCGCACGGGTAATTGAATTAAATATTACCAAAACAACAAAGAGAGAAGTTCTCAACAACCTTATACGATACAGAATCTAGCAACAGTAGAGAAGAGATTTTTCAGCATGAGTATAGCAAATTATTGCAATATGAGGTACTCATAGCAGTCCTATGTGATACCTGGGAAGTAAGCTCAGTGTTATCGATAATTAATGTTAATTAACTAACTGCAGCCAACCACCTAACATGTACTTCTCTTTACACAATGGTAAACCACTTTATCTGGTAGGACAGAATCACAAACGACTATTCTTGTAAATCAGTGACAACTGTCCTGTAAAGATTTATATCATATTATCGTTATTCAAATCAACAATATTATTGAATACAATCAATTAAGTAAGTCTTCTTAGTTTGAAATGGCATTGTTAATTAAAATTGTCAAGCTTATTTATATACAATATTGTTTATATTTTATTCCACATTTGGTTAATTATTTTTAAAAATCTTGAAACATTTTCCAAACAATATGGAAGCAACATCCAAGGTCACAACCAGTAAATTTACATATAAAAACTTGGAATTTGGCTGTAACAACACAGGTACACTCATACAATGAACATCCGAGCGGACCACAACCAAACAAACGTCGACTGCGATCCAATAATTTATCTATTTGAACACTTGATTAAGCATTAATATAGTTATTGTATTATAAAAACATGTACTACATAATGACATAACAATGTTATATTTAAGAAGAGTTCATCGGAAAAACCTATACGTACAGCAGTATTATTAGTATTACACTGATCAATCAGCGAAATAAACTACAGGAAAAATTGAACGTGAAGTTTTTGTTACATATACATAAAGGGTAATATTTTTATTTTGTTGGAAAGAAATAATAATAAATAATGATACTTTCAAGATAATACATTGGTTTGGCTGCCATATCGGTAACAATTTACAAAATATTTATTACATAGGCCTATATCTTCTTTACAATGGATTTGCTCGAATATGTACTACTAGGTTTGCCCATACTGGTGTGTATTCACTCGAGTAAGTATCAAATCACATTTAGTATCATTCCACATTTACTGTATTAAAGACAGTTTTAATATTACACTAGAATAAATCAATATAATAATAGGTATTTTCTTTTGCTACGTTAACTCAATATGCAAATCGATAGGCCTGTACTCATTGAGGTTTCAATCGTTCCTCTGGTTACAAAATTTGTTAAAACAAAATTAAACGATAAAATAATAATATAAAAATAAAATAACTAAACAAAATATAATCTAGCCTTAATGAATTCACACATTTTGTAACACTTACAGTATGTACAAAAATATTACCTAATTCATGTCTTGATAAGTAATTGACTTTTGTACACTAATTGTTTAATAAATGAACTAACAATATATACTATGCTTGTTCTATACACAATTAATTAGTACCTATCTACCTTTTAAATAGCTCAATATTTGTAATTTGCATAAGAGACACACACCCAACTCTTTTAAAACAGTTACAATACAAAAAGTTGGCGTGCATTTTATATCTATATTTGCCTTTGTACACTACCAACATGCACTTTGAGTGCACTCGGCTTATACTTTCGTCACTTGGTGACCGACATCACGGACACGTTTCAATATCAGTATGTAAATTTAACACGAGCTTAAGACTACCACATTCATCACCTAACTTCGCAACCTTTATTTACCAGCACTGAGCTTGAATTACTAAGCGCCTGTTCAGTGTCATTGATTGCGGGGGGCGTGGTGCTATTCGTAGCCAACGGATCTACGGGTGGCTGTGTCTTCATCATATAACCCTCGTTACAACGAGCTAGTTTTAATCTTATTGGCGTCACTTTGGATGTCCGTACTTTGAGAAGGGGTGAAGGGCCCTTACTTTTATCAGCACTGGCTGACATATCAACACTCAACAACTTGTCTGGCTCGGGTCCGGGCGGTAGCACAGGTGTTGCGTCGGAAGGAGGAGGAACCACAGAAGTTCTGCTTTCGACCACGTCAACAGGTGGTGGCGGCGGTGGTGGGCCTTCTACCGTAGGAATTGGATTGGCTATGACACTGTTGATACGTTTGTTGAAACGGATGATGAGTTTTGGAGTGGTCGAATTCTCGGCCGTGCCAGCAGTCGCAATGATACTAACTTCGTGGTGCGAATCTCTGTGCCGTTTCTTTCGCTTACCGCCCCCTTTGTTGCGTTTCTTCTTCTCCACCTGATCGAAGTCGGCATACATGAGACGGCGGTACTTCATACTCTCTCGCTTCATCTCTTCCATCGAAGGCTTTGGTACGCTGCTCAGTCTCTTTTTCGGTGGTCTTATCCGTAACTTCTTCTCTTCGATTGCCTGAGCCTCGGGCTTACCCATAATGCTGTTACCGATCTTGATCTTGAGCACAGGACACTCGGGGGCAGCTGGTTTTGTTGGTCTTCCTCTTTTTTTGTTGAGATGAGAAGAAAGAAGACTGTCGGGCATGTGTACTGAAGAAGTGTTACTACCCGTTGAGCCGACACTTCGTCTCCTCTCTGGGATGGAATGATCATCCAAGCTTGATAAATCGAGGTGCCTTAGCTCTCTCGGAACCGAAAGCGTCGACGATAAGGTGGCTTTCTCTTTTCGCCGCTTCTTCTCCATGTTCGCGTCCACTACGGCTTTGTAGTCTTCTCGGGTCGGAATGGTGGTCATCGAAGCAACTGCCTTCGGGATTGTAATTATGGTTCTGTTGATAGGAGGGGCAGTGGTGGGGGCCATTGTGAGCCCCGTTACAGCCCCACCGGCTGGGTCTACCATATTCATATCCTGTGAGCAATACTGACGCAACAGCTCTTTCTTGCGCATTCGACGCAAGTTGGAAGTGCCTGACGAGGAAGCTGCCGAGAAGACAGCTGTAGTCATGGCTGGTATTGTGTTCGATGAGGCAATTACATCCACAGGTGGTATCGGTAATGGAACATGTTGCTGAGGCGCAGAACACGCTGAATAGTTGGCATCCAAGAAAGGTCCTTTGATCTTAACCTTGAGTTGATTACGAGAATCAGATAGAGATACTTTCATGTTCAAATGGCCTGCATCGTTGTTAATTTGATTAACAATGTCTGGTATAGCAATTTCGTTTTGCATTGATAGTTCTACTGTTTTACGAGCTGCTAACGCAGTGTGCAGTTCCTTCTCTATTTCCTCTACAAAGTCTACAACGTGCTGTTCAGCATCTGCAGTAGCGTACTGCCCAAGCACGTGATTGTGGTAGGCTATTGGGTTGTTGGATGGATTCGGTTCGTACGGCAAGCTATAAGTCCGCATATCAACGGGTCCAGGTAGAAGTGGTCTCACTACGTCTGGGAATGGCTCAGAACGCTCGGTGACGGAAACCGGGGATGGCGGAGGCATCAATTCTTCGTCACGAGCGGGAGTGTGCAGTCCAGACTGAGGTGAAGGAGCACATGTCTCACGAACATCGGAGCTGTAACGTATCTTTGAGTTGTGAACTTGATGGGGAGGACTGCCAAACTTGGGGGAGAGCGACGAATCGTGCGAGCCATAGTCGGAGATCTTTTTATCGTGAACATCGGTGGATCGTCGCCTTTCTCTCATAGCCCTCATGCTTTCCACACTTTCACTAGGAGAATCATCATCGAATTCCAAGTCATACACTGTTCCTGCAAGTTTACTGTGAATCGTATTGTGGTCCATATCTTGACAGTGCATATTTTGTCCCCTACCCCTTCCCCTGCCTCGCCGATTGCTGCCCCGGTTCTGACCACGATTTGAGTTACCTTTACCTCGTTTACTACTAGTTTCGCGAACTCTTGCTGGAGATTTGGCCACGATTTGTTCTTGTTGTCTCGGCGATTTTCCTGGTGACTTACTAAGTTGAGACGTGACGCGGGCAGATGTTCTAGTCGGTTTTGTAGGCGATTTCTTACCAGGAAGATTAGAAGATACTTTTGGAAGTGTGGCATCTTTACCAGGGTGATGATTAACCACATTGTTGTTGGGTTGCAATGGAGACATCGCTTCTGGTGCCGATGACGCGAAAGAAGCAGGTGTAAGTGAAGGCTCAGGATGCATGATTGGTGAGGGTGTTGAGGGTGGGACAGGGGTTGGCATTTGTGGTGGCTGGGAGACCATTGCTGCAATAAGAGCCATGTTGTGGGAAGAGGAAGTAAACGCGGCAGAACAAGGAGGTGCTATATGGGGCTCATCGATGGGCTTCGACATCTGAGGTGGGAATGAATGGGCAGTTGAGAATGGAGGGCCAAATGGTGGTGGGTACATTCCAGCACCAGGAGAAGGAAACGGTAATTGGGCGCACGCTGGTGGAAATAATGTTACTGGACCGACAAAAGGCGATGCTTCTGGGTACGAATGATATCGATGTATCTCCGTCATAGGACAGGGTGGGAATGATGGTATACCTGGATGCATACCCTGGTAAAGATCGGCAGTATTGTGGGGGTAAAGAAAGTCATCCCGTTTCATTGGTTCAACGTCTTCACGGTGTGACGAAGACGAGGAAGAGGATCCGGATGAAGACGATGACCGACGGACGGGTAGAACCTCGCTGTCCGCCCACTTGGCTCTTGAACGATGGTCCGTGTACGGTGATTGAGCTAGTGTGTCGTGTGGAGGGGGATGAGATTCGTAGTGATGTTGCTGAGCAAGATGTTGCTGTTGTTGAACGAACTCCATGCTTGGCGGCACCCACCTCTCATCGTCTTGTGCAATATTACTCCGATCCAGCTTCTCCAGATTTGGTATCGTGGCTTTAACTACCTCGCTTGGCACGCTGTTAGCATGATAATCATAGTTATCATCATTCCTCGAGTCTGACTGTTCATCAATTTTCACCATTTCTTGAATTTCCAACTCTTGGATGGGAGTTGATGCTTGTATCATCTCAACGCTTTCTACAACAAGTGGACTACATTCAATAGGCACTTCAGCAGATTGGATGTCTTCTTTCACATCGGTTTCACGACCGACATCAATGTGAATCGGTTCTTCGGGCTTCTCCTCCGGGATCTCGTCCACTATCGGATTATCGTCTTCCACAGCAATGGAGGGTGGGTCTTCAGCATCCGGCTGACCTGTAGTCGACTTCTGAGCATATTGCTGTCTCAACTTTTCAACCAAATTGAGCGTTTCTCGTTCACTATCCTCCTTGGATTCTTCTTTGAATAAGAAGTCACTACTAAACGAGAAAGTAAGCGGTCTCATAAGCTCTTCAGAGTCTCTTGCAATACTAAAGCCGCCATCATCGTTGACCGTCTCGTCGACAGCTAGAATGTCGTTTTCGAAGTCGAACAACTCGGCGGTGGCGGGATCTTTAGGTGCCTGCGGCGAGAAGATCGAACGTTGGGGGTACGTGAGACCAGTGAGAGATGGCGTTCTCGAAGTTATCTTTCGAGGCGAGGTGACTTCCTGATCGGGAACTAAGAAATCGTGATCAAGGTCCAGTTTGTCAAGCGGAATTCCGGGAAGGAATGTACCAGCATTGGGTTGGCTCACACTGGGAACAGGTTCGTCATCCAGCTTGATCAAAACTGGTGTTGAGGCTCTCGGTGTCTCGAGCGAAATAACTGCATCATCATTTGAACAATCTTGGGCTAGTTTCTCCAATCTGATATCTGACGTTGTTGTTGTTTCCGTTTGAACAGATTCTATATCTTTAGTATCAGTACTTATACCGAGTGCCTTCTTTTTACATCTTGGCATTGCTTTACCCCTCTTCTTTGACTTGTCATCATTTAATTCAGCAGACACAGACGCTATGGATTCGGTTGATTCTCGCCTAGTTTGTTTTTTGTTAGTTGGTTCGCCAATCTGCTTTTTGTCGATGATAGTCGGTGCCAACGACGAAGACTTACGGTCGATCTTAGAACCGCCAAGTTTTTCATCGTACTTTTTATTAGACTTCTGAGAAAGTTCATTTTTACGAGTGCCAGTTTCATCCTTGCTCGGGGTTTTAGTAGTGACTGTACTAGTACTAGTAGTGACTGAATTGTGTTTGGATCCCCTGCTTGAAAGGTCTTCAGCTGGTTTGATTCCTGAAGATTTATCTTTCCTTCTTACGTCTTCAGTTTCGAGCAAGGCTCGATCTTTATTTGTTTTTTTAGAGGTAGAAGAAGACTTGGCATGTTTTAAAAGAGGATCCTCTTTGGATAACATAGATTTAGAGTCATCAGCAATCTTCTTCCCAAGCAATTTGTCACTTTTATTATCATGTTTTTCAGATGTTTTCAAGCTCCTTTTACTTGGTGACTTTTCGGACATCTTTCTTTCAGTCAAATCTTTTCCGTGTCTGCTAGTCGAAACTTCCTTTTCACCTTTTTTCTCTGAAAACTTGTCTACCTTCTTGTCCGCTTTCTTAAGCGAAGATGGTTGGTCACTGGACTTGCGTATCTCTTTACGGGTCTTCTCCGGAGTTGCGTCACTGCTGCTGGACAAATAACCAATCTCACTGCGCACGTTCGCAGATTTATTGGGTCCCTCACCGTCACCTGATTTTCTCGCCCTCCCTTCATTTTTGGAGTGGTCTTTTTTGTAGCTCCTCTCTGTATCTGGTTCTCCGTCTCGGCCCCGCTTCGGCTGCTCCTCAGTTCTCGGAGTACGCGATTGGTTTCGACTTCTCGATGTGTTATGTTCCCTCTTGGCGACAGACTTTGTCTCCTCACCGGAGGAGTGATCATGACTTTTGGACACAGAGAGAGCTCTTGGTCGTCCATCATCACTTGGTCTAGTCGTCTTGTGACCATCGGACTTCCTTCCCCTTCCCAGAATTTCTTTTGTTCGGGTGGATGATTCATCTCTCTCAATAACCGGCGGCTGAAAGTCAAGTTCAGGCCGCCCGTCGGAAGTTTTAAGCTTCTTGTCAGGCGCCTTCTTACATTTCTTGCCAGCCAGTTTTGAGGTCGATGAACCACCTTTCTTCTCGTCAACACCATATTTGAGATCTTTTGTTTCGCTACGTCCAATCGCCTTGCTTTTGACAGCGAGCTTTTGTGATGTGATACTCTCTTTCTTTCGGGTGAACATGTCACTGTCAGATGAGTCGGACCCGGTTGAAGATGAGCTACTCCGAGAGGACTGGTCACCCTTGTCAAGAAAGGGCCAGTCCTCACTGTTTTTTCCAGGAATTTTGCTCTTTTTGACCAAGTCCTTATGAGGCGATGATGTAACGCTCTTCTTCTCAGTACTAGAAGCAAGTTTTTCTTTGGGCAGTAACTTGCTCTTATCTTCACTATCGCTCTCACTGCTGGATGACGAATCACCAGAAGTACTCGAGGAATTGGAAGAAGATACCAACTCACGAGACTTTGGTGCCACTTTACCTTTTGGCTCGGGTGATTTGGATAGTTTCTTCCTCTGCTTCGTCACATCCGCTACATCTGTTGATTCTGTCACTTCTGGTAAACCCTTTGGAATAATCCCATCTGCAGGTACCACCTTGGTACTACTACCACTTTTGATGTGAAGGGCTGCCTTCTTGGCGGCTTGTCTTTGCGGAACATAAGCTAATATCTCCGATGCATCGTCATTGCTAGTAGTTTCTTTTTCAAAATCATAAATATCGTTGGATTTACCAGGTGTTCTTGGCTCTTTCAGTTCCTTGAATTTATGCTTGGGTTTCTCCTTCAATTTAAAGTCATCGCTAACAGGAGTGGATGGAGACGTAGGTTTTAATGCTTCTTGTTCAAACAGAACTTGGTCCTTACTCCTGCTCTGCGAACACCGCATACTTTCAGAGGCTTTCTTAGCAGCTTGCCTCTGTGGAACAATTAAATCAGAAGAAACATAATCCATCTTCTTGGAAGATTTCACATTTTCCTTGTCTTTAGTGGAATCATCATCCATAGACTCATCCTGCAAAACATCTCTTTCCCTCTGTTTTTTTGCACTCTTTGATTGTTGCTTTGAAGCGTTTTTCTGTGCAGCCTTATCACCTTTTGCTTGAAGACCTGCTGAAAACTCTTTCATAGCTGCTTTTGTTCTCAAGAATGGTTGCGAGTCGCTTGGAGTAGAAGATTTATCTTCGTTTCTATCATCGTCGGTCATTTCTTCTTTCATTGATAATTCCGAATCACTGTCAGAATAAATACAAGCCACCTTATGCGGTTCGTTCTTCGTCGTTTTTATAGGAATTAGTTCGTCGCTGTCATCACTAGCTGATGCCAGTTCGCGCTCCAGATGGCGGAGAGACCTACTTCGAATGCCGTGTCGCACACTTTTACTCGGATTCTCGTCTTCCTCACTCGTAGTATCTATTTTTGTCCGCGATACAACGCTCTTTTTAATGTTTTTAGACTTCTTCTTAACCACTGTTTCAACAACACTTTTGTCTCTATTATCCTCTCCTTCATCTTGACTGGAAGAAGCACTATCGGGAAGACCTAAAAGTTTGGTTCGTCCCGCATCGGTTTCACTACCACTAGACATGCTACCATACAAACTACTGCGACGTCTACTTGCACCATTGAAGTACAATCTCTTGTATGGATTGTCCGAACTCTTCTTATCTGTTTCACACTTCACCAGCCCGTTGAGATCAACCTTTGGCTTGTCTTCGGATGGAGGCGGCGATATCGTGCCAGCGATTCTAGCCAACACCAGCTCGAAGTTCTTGCCATGGCCTTCCGAAGACGGGTCGGAGTAGAGACGATCATAGATGGACGGCCCGTGGTTTGCCTCGATTACTGCCGCCACCTCCTTGGCTTTCAACGAGGTGCCGGCGTCGCTCAGCACTGCCGCTTGCTTGTGGAACGTTTGCTCTCGCATGCGGAAGAAAGAGCGTGACAGTTTCTCGCGACGACTCACCATGTAGCAGAGGTTGCGGACACGTTCGAGGTCTTGTCTCAACTGGACAAACATCTTCATCTTCTCGATATCGGCCTGTTCCTGCTGATGAGACAACATGTCGATATCCTCGGACTTGGGCGGAAGAAGAGGTTTGTTGTAGCCAGCCTGAAATGAAAGTTGAATTTAAAACTGGTGTAATATTCAATCTATTCACTTCAGCTTATGATGATCTTCCCAATGACGCAAGCTGTCTACATAATAATACACTAGGCTTAGTAAACGTAGTTAAGGAATTACTCTGAAACACTCAAGACTAGGCTGCTAACATAACCATAAGATTCTTACCCTTCTCTTGAGCTTCCAGTAATTGTAAATGTACTGGACGCCTTCAGGATCGACATCCATCGGTTGCGTAACATCCTTCACGCTAACGTGCTTGTCAAACTCGGCCTCGATCTCAAGGAGTCTGTAGAAGAGAAAATATTTTACAAATGGTTTCAAAAAGGACTCGGTGATAGGATCACTCGAGTCGAACAATACAAATACATCTGTAAAATGGAATATTTCGTACTACCAATGGGGGTTGGTTTGTCAACAGCACATTCACGTACACTCTACGCTAGCTCCGCCCAGAAAAAGTGTAATTTAAAAATGAAGTGTGAAATGAACAAAGCCAGTGTTCGAGACTCTTTATGCTCAAGTTGGTAATTTCAAATAGACCCTCACAGGAAAATTGCAATTATGCATTGCTTAGGTTTTATATGACGTTTAATAGACAATCACATTGTTCTAATTACCGTACTGTCCCGAATGTAAGCCGAGGGTTTTTCTCAAAATTTCGAGCCCAAAAGTCACTCTCGGTTTATATGCAAATCTCAGCCTGCCTAATTGTTTGAAAATACTTTTTTTTGCTCTTTTTAATCGGGTATACTACACCTGCATACTTATAACAACGGATTCAACTTAAAACTGCGAAATATTCCACTGAAATCATGTTTGATAATTGTTTTATTATTAAGAAGTATGAATTTCCCAATTTCAATCATTTTTATTTGACGCGCAGTAATAAAAATAAGCACGTTGAGCTGTTAGCTGCATGGTGTGTATCATCCTACTGCGTGTGGCCTGACCTGGTCTTTCACGAACATGAGACTGTTTAGCGTGAAAAAACACTCGTTCGTCCGACTCGAGACGGCCACATGCCAATAGAAGCGGGCCATATGACGATCGCGTGAGGCCCCTCTCACTGGTTTCTCACAAGTAGTTTCGGCCGGTGGCATAGCTTTCTCTTGCGCTCGACACGAAATTGACAAAATTATACCCCGGAAGAGTGATGATTTACGTGGAAAAGGAGAGAATTTCTTTTTTGCATCATTGATCTTAAAGTTTAGGGGGTCGGCTTATATTCGGAACAGTACGGTATTTCTACAAAAACGGTTGTAGGCCCAAGCCAGATTTAAACAAAAATATGAAAACATGTAGCCTGAAGCCAATATCCTTCATCTTGTTCATTTTCATTTATAATGGGTTCAACGACACGCTGTACTGAAGACTACGATCTATTGGCGTTGGTGAATGATATATGAGATGATGGGATAATGAGATGGGTTATTTCATCAGGTATTTTTGGATAGTGGGAAGGAGTCGGTCGTAGCCTGTTGTTATTAACCATCCCAGTATTGACCTGAACGACAGAGGGAAACCACGAAAAAATCCCGTCCGGATGGTCGACCATGACGGGAATCGAACCCCGGTCTCCTGAATGACGGTTCAGAGTATTAACCACTCGGCCACTCGTCTTAATCTACTTCATCTTGTGAAGGGCTAGAAAAAACTATACATGCATAAAATTCAACTATGGTATGGGCGTAAGGTGGTTGGGACAAAATAAATTATGGCTCGAAGATGGTGAATCTGGAAATGTTGCATTGAGCTACAGTGTATGTACACATATTGTTTTACTTATGCCTAGAAAAATCTAAATTGATAATTGATTCATTTATTGATGGTGAAAATGAACCATTGTCTTGACACACTGATATGTACACACTGACATGGTTGTAGATGAATTACACATACCCTCGCTTGGAGCTTGTACAATAAATGTACAGTACTGACACGCAGACAGGCTACTGCCAGAAGAGTCAGGAATATTTGCCCATCCAACTACCAGAATTCTTAGTGCATAGAGACCTCAAGGCTCAAGTCATTGTTTCCTTACAACTACCAAGTATTATTTTTTGTTCTACTCAAGTCCCAAATAGACCTAATCGTTGTTAAATTTTTCTGCATGGATGGTTTTTTCTCGCGTCCCTTCAAAAACAATAAATGTTTCACTGTGATTGATATGATAGCCGACAACGTGAAGCGTGTCGACTAGACAAATACAAAATATAAACGCTTCACGCATCGACATTTTATCACAATTGTCTTGGTCTGAGGCTGAATACCTTCACGATTGGAGAACACCATCCAGTACACCACTCAACTTTTTTCTATTCAGTCTTTCGACATTGGTAATAAGACAATCTCTCATCGTTACAGTTGAAATTATATACGATACTTTATAATCTTGACATGCATGAAAATTAAAAACAGAAAGGCAAATATACGTTTGCACATAATTTTTTCGAGCAGCATCTCTTCTGAAGCTTTCACATTGAAGATGAAGAATATCTCGTACAAATCGGAGAAAACCGTATACCGGGACCATTCAATCAAGAAAACGTCAAGAAACATAATAATCCGTTTGACAATATAATTTGAACTTTACCGTATTTACTCGCATATAAGTCGCACCCGCGTATAAGTCGCACCCCTGTTTTTGACAGTCATTTTTTGAAAAACCCTTTGTATGGTCGTATAAGTCGCACCTGCAGTCTCCAGTATTAGTATTATTACCATTATTTAGTAGAGTGATAGGCCTAATTATAACATTATAGTCCTATCACTAATTTATTTTGTCCATTTTGTATAATGATAAACTTTACATCTGCTGAAAATCGAAAGAAGTGATGATTGCCCAAGAGACTCAGTTTAAAGTGGAAGATATCAACATTCGAGTGTTTATACTGAAAGACTTTTATCCACGGCGAAAAGTTAAGGTCACAGACAGAGCAGTCCTGGTGTTGAGGTTCTTTAGTTTTAAATAATCAAAATGGAGTGGTAAGATCGCCCTTGTGGTGCCCCGTCCAAACGATCGTATCTTTCATCCATAGCCTTAATTGGGGGAACAATGATTTTGTATCCAGTTTCGATGTTATCAAGAAAAAAAGTCTCCAGTATGTCCAAAATACATCGCGATTGACATGTTTAGCTCTCTGTTCCCAACCCTTAAGAGAGAAACCCTTGGTATGAGACATGAGAAACCATTGTGAGGGGCCTAAACTAAACCGGGAGGGTGGGAAGGGGACAGGTTGCCTAACATACCCAAGCGTGATGATTACACGATGATTACATAAATATCTCCCAAGTTTATATTCATTTTTATCTAGCCTCTTCCTAGTGTTCAATGAATAGCCCACTATAGACTGTTATCACCCATACATAGCATTGTTGATTGATGTTAAACAGATGTGTCAAAAGTGTTCTTGTTGGTAATCAGTGTAACATTTAACGTGATACTTTTAAAGTATCATGTTACACTGATTACCAACACCAACACTTTGAGACATCTGTTTATCATCAATCATCAATCAACAATGCTATGTATGGCTGATTTGTCTATAGGGGGCTACTCATTCAACACTAGGAAGAGGCTAGATAAAAATGAATGTAAACATATTTACGTGTATTTATATTTTATTTGCTTCAATATTGATGACCGCCTGTGCATCAATTCTGACGACAATTGGGGGTTCGCTCTATACTGTAACATTGGATGACCAGTGTTTCATGGCAACTGTTTTGATGATGAACAGATGTGTTGAAGTGTTTGTCTTATTATTCAGTGTAACACAAGACTCTAAAAGTATCATGTTTGCTTCAGCACTGACGACTGTCTATGCATGAATTCTGCCGACGATTGTGGGTTCGCCCTATGCTCTAACATTGGACGACCGGCAGTGTTTCACGGCAACTGTTTTTATCGCAAAATGTGACGTTTTTTCTCACTTTAAAAAATTACATGAGAGGCATGTGACTTTTTGATGACGTAAAAATAGCAAGCTCGACTGTGACGAGAATTGATGCATTTGACTTTTATTTTTGGAGATTTTGTGCGCGCGTATAAGTCGCACTCGCGTATTGGTCGCACCCCTGTTTTGAGTTCTCAAATTTCTAAATATACATGCGACTTATATGCGAGTAAATACGGTATTTACCATGCAAAAGTGATGGATCTAACAGTTCACCCTCATGTTCCCTAGCTCTGGAGAGTCTGCATTGGGAATTGCCGAATTAGCATGAGTTGCATAGCCATATACTGTACAGTGAAACCTCTATCCATCGTTTTTCAAGGGAACAGGAAAATAAAATCATCCATGCAGGAAAACCAGGAAAATTTTCCATCCATGAAAATTTAACATTAATTATATAGGAGTGGGGTGAAAAATAATGAATGATACAGTGAACCTCTATGCATCGTTCCCGGATCCATCGTTTTCCTGGATGTATCATTAATTTTTTCTAGCCCCACTCGCATATAATCAATGTTAAATTTTCCTGGATGGATAGTTTTCCTGGATGGATGGTTCCATTTTCCAGGTCCCTTGAAAAACGATGGATAGAGGTTTCACTGTACATGCAGGAGAACGATGGATCCGGGAACGATGCAAAGAGGTTCCACTGTACAATGAAATCCATCGTTTTTCGAGGAATACGGAAATTGAAACCATCTTTGCAGGAAAACGATCCATCTGGGAAATTCAACATTGGTTATATGGGAGTAGGGTGGGACAAAATGAATGATACAAGCAAATGGATCTAGGAACAATGCTTTGAGGTTTCACTTTACGTAGCTATAATCTAAGATTTAGATTAAAATTAGTTAGGAAACTAGCAGGGTTGATGCAGACAAACATTTATATTTCATACGTGCAGCAAACTAGTCACTGTCTACATTACGGTGGATATCACCATTATAGCTAGTTACGTACTTGGCCGCCCGAGCAAGGTTCTTCTCCTCGGAAGTCATGTCTTTCCTTTTACGCCTCCGGGACTCATCTTCCTCCGACTGCGAGCCGCACTTCTCCTTCTTGCTCGTCACGCTGTGCTTCTGGCAATACGACTGGAAAACAGAACTTGAAGCTACACAACAGACGTTGCACGAGGGAGACTCGTTATGCTAGAAAGTTACCACGAGTGACGTGAGACGAGAGTGAAGAGATGAAAATGAAAGTAAAAAATTGGTGTAATCTCGAAAATGACTTATGGCCCAAATGATAGAACGTATTTTGTAAAAATATGTGCCTGAACGAATATCCGTGAATGCAGACGAAATTGAAAACTTCGAACATATTGCATGGAATCAGAAATTTAAAAACACAAAATTTGAGCAAACAATACAATTGGCCAGATTGAACAATGTTACAGTGAAAAGAATTCATTAGAGAATTTGTTAGAGAATGTCAGGCCTAAATACACATAGGCCCAAAGTTGAACAAGAATCTTGCAAATTCTTTTCTTCAATTCAATTTACGCAACTCAAGTTGAAAAAATATATTCCACATCCAAGATTCAAGTTGTGAACAACTTGAACCAAGTCAGACTCACCCTTAGTTTGACGCCATCATCAGCGTTCTCGTCCTCGATGATGGCCCTCATCTCGAGGCCGTGCTTGAACGCGCACGTCACGTGGTACGCCGTCTTGCATGTCTTCACCGAGCACTGGATGCACGCGCCGACCCGCTCCCGACACAGTACGCATATCAGCGCCCAACGACTCTGTGGTATGCTCGATATCTTCGTGATCGGCTCCATCCGCTCGACGCAGCCGATACTCACTTCGGGGATCCAGAGTGCGCACGACACGTGTGCCCACTTCTGGCCCGAGCGCGTGCATTTCATGGCGCCGCCCTTGTTCGGGCAGAGTACGCACTCAGGACGCTGGCCGAGCGCGCATGTGCGGCACAGCCAGCTGCCCGACGGGATGGTCGTGATGCCGTAGCACGCCTGGTGGACGCAGATGTTGCACGAGTCGCAGAACACCATCTCGTTGCCCTCTTCCGAGTCAGGCTGGGGGAAAAGACACGCGTTCAAGATGGTAATTTTTTTCAATTTCCAAATTAGGAAATTTATATGTTCATTTTTATAACCAATAAGTGCTGCTTTAACAAACTCTTGGTCAAGTATTAATCCGCTAACTATTGGTTAAGGTACGAAAATAGCATGAGTAGCCAACGGCGATAACAAGTTGGTTTACTACTGC
Source organism: Brachyptera risi (assembly GCA_964007535.1). Lineage (NCBI taxonomy): Eukaryota > Metazoa > Arthropoda > Insecta > Plecoptera > Taeniopterygidae > Brachyptera > Brachyptera risi. The sequence goes on along the minus strand of OZ023330.1, from coordinate 4,003,446 downwards.
TTATTAATCCCCTTGCCAAAAATTCGTAAAATCTTACCCAAAAGATTGTAATATTTCTATTTTAATTTATTGAAATCAGATTCAAAACTTGATCGTGGTCTATTGTATTCGACAAGAGAATGAATATAAGTTCACGGAAAACTATTACGTCAGATCTCAAGCATCACCAGCATTCCACATCTACGAATCTTTTTTTTTCTAGCTTAGTTACACTAACGAACGTACCGATCGGCAAACATCGCAGATGACGTTCTCGTCGTACTCGATGCCGAGCCCCTCCTCTGTCTTGACGATTGTCTGCACTTTCTCCCAGCAGCGCACCTCCAACTCCTCAATCACCCTCTCGAGCTGGTCATCGGTGATCGCCTGGAGACCCATTGTCGCACGTTCCCCGTTCAAGATACGGAGCCACGCGGCGTCCGATTCGTCGAGGTCGTACGAGCACGCCTTCTCGGCCTTGGCGGGTGTGTTCGACAAAAAGTGGTTCTCGCTGGTGAAGTTCTCGTCTTTCGTGATGCGAATGTATTTTGATTTGGGGCTGTGAAACAAAATAACAGATGGAAGTTAATTTCTGCACACTGTGACAGACTGCAACAGTACTGAAATATAATTAACAAAATTTCTTATCAATTCATACACAGTAGGTCAAGTCTGCTTTAGAATTGGGAGTTTCTAATTCCTATGTGAATAATACTGCAATGTTTAGTTCTACAAACTTTGTATTACGTCCTAGAATTCCGTGGCCACATATGCAAGACCTAAGACTTCAATCTATTTTTAGTTAATTTAATTGACAAGGCGTCGTACTTGATTCTCAAAGTTTTAACAAAAGTTACTAGATGGCTTGCAGGATAGCGGACAGTATTCACACAATTGGATGCTAAAAATAATGAATAAAGACTGTTTCATCTTACTGAATCTTCCATCAAATATAAACGATTAGACCTCGGTTTCATTACTGCTCAACCAACTACCGTAACCCCGTTTACGATCATAAGTGACCGTGTGTGAACAGCAATAAATAAGGTACTACGCTAGTAACAAGAGCTGCTGTCGTAAACTCACGATCGTTAGTAAGGTTACTGAGAGTGCTACTGTGAACGAAATTGAATTGATGCCATTGTGAGATATTAGTTCCCGCAGCCACCTCAAACCCTCATTAAATGCCCTCAATACTCTCGCGAGAGAAAAAAGCAACTGATATTCTTACCAAACTATACTATAATGTCAACGTGATCAGCTCGCAATAGTAGTTGCAATAATTTTTTCTAGTAACTTTGCCATCTGAGATGATAGTAACGTAAACGAGTGTCAACTGGTGGACTCAACAGAGAATTATAGAATTTTTATTGACTCGAAATAAACGAAATGAAACAAATATATAAATATATCTATGCAGCAGGGACAATGTACAAATTTAGTCAGCAATGTTTATTGAAAACTTTCTTCAACTTGGCTTGTGCATTCTCTTACATAATTGACGTGGGCCCATGTTGCCGTATGACTTTTTGATATTGAAACTTTCAAGTGCTGCCTATACCCAAGATAACTATTGCTGCATAAGGAGTCAGTGTGGCCAAGTCGTCAAGTTAGGCCATTCTTAGTATAAACATTCATTTCCCATTGAACTAATGAGTGATCTTTCTGATTTTCCAAATGTTGCAAACAAATCACAGAAAATCAAACTATAACTATTAGGGTATACTGGGATGGTCAAGAAAAAAAAAATTAGTTATCACTTATCAGGCAGTAAAAGCCAAACTGGTCTTGCCAAAATCAAACAGTTGCACTTTTCGCGTTTCCTGTATACATGGCGTAAGCCTCCCTCGCACCTAGCATCTGGAAGAATAGTGCATTACGTAGTATCACATGTGTAAAATGCTACACCAAAATTCAAACAGTTGCACTTTTCGCTCTATATACACGATTTAAACCTTCCCTACAACTGTCGTCTGAAGGTGTAGTAGATTATGTAGTATCACGCACGTAATGTGATACACTGCATAGGAACACAATCTGTTGGGTTGCCAAGCAACTTCTTCGGTCTCAACAATCATTTGCTTCACGACCCCATCAACACCTAGGTATTGATGGACTAGGTAACATTGTAGACTTATACAAGAAATAAAAATTAACCCATCACATTCCAATCATTTTCAAAATTCTTTCATTTTCATACTCGCTCTATTGTTGTAATTTAGATATCGTAAGAAATGAATATATTATTTCACATACTAACTAAAACTATTTAGCACTTACTTTTATATTCTTAATAGTCACAATGTATTAACCTTCATTTCAGTACATCCACAGTTAAGCCACCTTTGGTGGTTTTGTGGGAACTATGAAGATTTTATTTTGTTGTGTATACATTTGTATTATGTTATTTTGTCATTTTGTTTTATAATGCCAATAAAATGAACTTGAACATAAAATTAAATCATTGAACTAAAGTAGCCCACCGGTAGGTTACGGGCATTAGCTAGGTAGGCTAGACACGCAAGATGCAACCTTCTACGCCAGTAGCCAGAATACTACCATATTCTTGAAAGTCTAAACTGGTGTTCAGATGAGAAATGGAGTTAAACAAGCAATGTGGTCTCCACAATGTGGTATCGCAATCTCCGAGTAGAAGACAATGGGGGAAGGCTGTGCCTGCTAGTTGGAGATCAAGAAGACCCAGCCAACTAAAATGTTATCCAACTGATGAGCGGCTGCGTGTCCAGTTGGGCGTCAAGAATAGCTGTTACGTATTTATATATTTCTGCTTAAAGGTCTGATTACAATTAATATGGACTGAATTGTTAAACTGAATAACAAACTAATAATGACAAGTACGGTTATATAGATCTGTCACATTTGGGCACATCTATGTGCTAAATAATTATGAACCTTAATAATGTCTACCAAGATGTAACTTGCAATATAACTTGCATCATTATGAATCACTTCACTAAAACAATGCATAATTCAACCTCACTACAGTAAACTCTCGTTAATCAAAAATGCAAGGGACCCCCCCAAAAAATGATTTCGATTTTAAAAATTTGGAATAATCAAAAAAACTCCTTTTCCACGAAAATTATCACCCTTCCTGGTTAGGATTGAAGCAATTTTATAAAGCGGGCGAGAGAAAGCTGTGGCCACTTGTGTGAGACATTTAACCGCTTTTGTGTGTATCATGTGATCGTATATACTCGGCTAACCGACAACGCACGATCGTTGTTCAGCCTGCTTTCATCGGCGCTCAGCCCTCCCGAGTCTTACTGACCGTCGAGTGTTCCGCGCGTACCATAAATCTCGCACTCGTCATATTTAGTCAAGGTCAGAGACTCAGATCAGAGCGCATCAACTCACTCAACGCACACTCAAAGCAGCGAACAGCTGAGCTGCCTTCAGCTTATTGTTACGCGTCAAAAAAAAAAGTATGGAAATTGGGGAAATAATGATCAATTCAAGGAATTCACCCAAACTGTTTCGGATTATCCGATCCGAAATCAGACTAAAGGGTCGAAATATTAGTTCAAATTA
>OZ023330.1:3741630-3994130 GCA_964007535.1 Brachyptera risi | reverse complement strand
GCATTTGATTTGCCCGAACAGCGCCAAATTGTCAATGACAAACAAAGAGTTGAATGTAAGACAAGTCGAAGTCTTTGTTCAGGTTTGGATTAGTTAACAGTCAATAATTCCAATCACATCAATTATATAACAACAAAAAAACTGCAGCAAACATGAATGCAGAATATACTAACAACTCCCATACATCCCTGGCAAATTATTTTCTCAACACAATTATATTATGGTACCATACTCTAGGATTGTTCCAAAAATCGTTTAAAAAAATATAAATAGAGCCAATAGGACCAAATAAAATTAAGGTATTTAAAAAATTGGCAAGTATGCAAAGAAAAATAATAAATATATCCCGTACTGGAATTAGGCCTAGAGAGATCAACTGATACTTTAAATTTTTAGCTGTCCTAAATGAAACTTTAGTTGCTCTAGTTGTAAAAGGATTGTTAAAATCTATGGAGATTGCTCATTCAACAGTATCACTCACACTATAAGCCCTACTGGCTTGCTGTGCTTGATGGGTAACAACATCAGGTAACTGTACCTCTTTAAAAAGGCCTGGAGGCTAGATGATATGGAAGACACTGAAAAAATGTGGATATCAAGTCTCCAATTTGGCATTTTGTCAGGTTCATATTGAAGTGTTATCGTCCCGAGTCTTGGCACTAATAGTATACGCCTACTTTAAATGTCTTGTAGTTGAGCGACTCCTATAGGCCTACCTGCGGCTAGGCATTGATTATATTTCAAAATGTACAATATTACTGCGCTAAACGAGGGTACTGCCGTTACTAATGGGGAGGGACATATGCATTTTGTTCTCGAGGTTAGCTCAACTGAACTGGCTTATGGTTTAGTTTTGAATATTCACTGGCATGTAGTCTTCCTCGGCAACAACTCTCTTCTCAAGCTACTCTAAAGCATCATTGCACGCAAACTCTAGGCTTCTCATTGAGCTGTATTACAATACAAGAACAAAATGTGCACTCAAGGCTGCCAACTGTTAAGTAGAATTAGAATTCAAGAAGTAGGATGGCAATACTCATGGGAGACAGGCTTCCATGAGACGCACACACAAATTTGCTGGCCAAGTAACAAGCACAGGCACAACGTAGGCTGTGATCAATTTATTCAGTTACGGACAACACAGATATCATACTTTGCACTTCTGTCAAGTCCTGCACTCATAGGTTACAGAAGCACAACTACTGCCAACACTTGTCGCATTTGAAGTTGACCATTAAACTTTCAGAGTGAACGTAATGATGTTAAACTCACTTCTGCAGGTGCTTCAGTTGTGCTTCGATTGTATATGCTCGGCATTTTGAGATCGGTGAGAGGTCGTGGAGTCCAAGACCCTGAACCATCAGCAGCCATTGCAGCTGCTTCTTCTTCCGCCGCCGACGGACGGCACTTGCGCCGTTTAGTAGCAACTAAAAATATATGCAAAGATGTGTTAACATCATAACATCAAATTAGAGTGCAACAAACACAATAAAATAAGTTTTAATAGACCTACCAGGCCCATCATCTGTTCTATTCGGCTGTCGTTTGCCTCGCTGTGACATTCTGATTGAATACGCTACACGTAAATTTACCTCCGCTACTATTATACAACCTGCAAATATCAAACAATATCAAAATTAGTGTTCTGCTGCTGCAACTACATCTGTTATCATGAATTAGTGTACCAGTACATAAAAGTATAAAAGGTTTAGAACATACTAGGCTTAGGTCTACATATCTGGCGTATTTATCGGAGGTGCTTAGATGACAGATTATCTGCAACAGAGAAAAGAAACATACTTGGTTTTGAAAACAATACTCGATATGATTAAACTATGCAAGAACAACAAACAAAAACCAAAGATTGAACTATAGGATTATGCCTTGCTGATTACCCCTAGGCCTAAACCACTCCAAGTAGGCTCAAGCTAGAACTTGGTTTATTGTCAAAATTACAAGATTGGTTCAACAGATGTTCCATTGTTTACCACATGCACATATCGCTGATGAAAATACAAACATTCCTCTTATGGTATCAGAGATATAACAATGTTAATTAGCTATGTTAACCTGTTATAAGATCAGAATTAAGACATTTGGCCATTATTGTATATAGGTGACTCCCTCACTTTAGTTAGGATGTAAACATTGGCCAAGCTCTTCACAGAAGACCCACATTTCGAACTTAATCAACTTATAACGACGAGAATTACTTCTAAAATACTGCGCTACTATTAATAACTCCTCAATTTCATTTTAAAATAGTAATTTTCTCGTAAATATAAGGTAGCAAGTTGTTTCCACGGCTCCATTAGGCCTAACAATATGACAATACAGATGGCAGCACAGGCAATGGCGATTTCGTTAAACCTTTCTGGCCTAGCAATAATAAATGTTTGAAATAACGTATAGAACTGCACTTTCCGCGAATAAAAATTATTGGTGGCGAGTTAAAAATCACACAGATATTGATTGCACATACGTGAGAGCATGAAAATGTTGCGCTTTTGTCTCATAAACGTAAAAATCAGTGGTGGAATCCATGTCTGACATCAGCCTAACCAACATGTCCTCATTAGAAATTCTGATGGCTGGCTTCCACTCAATACTCACCGCATTGAGCACCCCCAAACACTGCATAAATCTAGAAGGTGTGTAGATGATTATAACCTACTCCAAAAAGTCGTCTATTCCACAAGCAAGATAAAATATTAATACAAAACTGGAGACCATCGTTTGGCGCCATCATGCCTGAAAAAATAACTGTAGAAGTTCATGTCACGTGACCACAACCGCGAGATCTCGTGAGAAGCGTTATAATTCGGGATTTTGGGAAGCTGTGCGTGGGGAATTTTTGTGTTGTTTTGTTTTGTCCGAGAGCCTGTGAAGCGTAGGCTGCGTAGAAGGTACAAGATCGAGCCCAGGCGACAGCGGAGCAGAGTGGGCACTTTTCAGACATTCCGAGTTAATAGCGTAGGCATACTGTGAAATGTCAAGTTTTGCTGATGTCAGTTGGAATCGCAATTAATATTAATCAAATATCAATTTAAACAGTGAAAGCTTACCAAGTAATCAATCAAATGGATCAAGTAAGAATATTGAAAATATTATAGTAATAATAGGCCTATGCCTAGAACTACGATCCTCATGCCATTGAGTATCTCCATCTCAAGTTTAACGCGTGATGTGAATGTTAGGTTAGGAATTTGTTTAGGCCTAAATAACCGTATAGGGCCTATATTTTGTAATATGCGCCAACCAAATAGCTTTTAGCCATCACTTTAGAATTTTTCAGTACTGGTAGGCCCTGGGGGCCTAGTAGGTTTATTAAAATGTGAGTAAAATAATGAATAGTTAATGTGCTAGGCCTAGGCCCTCTATATTTACAAGCATATTCATAGGCCTACCAAGGTAATGATTGAATTTGAATGCATGTCCAATATAATCCGAGGGTCGAATTCTTTAGAAAACGTCACTAACCAGTTTTCCCAAATTATTCAATCTGTCAAATTATTGTTGGTGAGTCCATAAACATTACAGTACGGTATCTTAATTTGTAACCGAAGACATTCAGCTACACTTACTTCACTCTTGATGACCTATGATTGGGGACTTAACTTCCGATATGCTTTAATATTCATGGGGTTTTCTGCATACCGACATCTATGCTGCGACAACATGAGAAATAAACCATCATAAGTGTTTGCTGTAGGCCTATCATCTTATTTGGATATAAATTTTGTGAAAAGTAATTAAAAACACAATGTTGATATATTTGTATATATAGCATAGGCCTATTCTTGCTCAGTCTATTCAAGGCCCGGTTTTACGAACTGATAGTTAGCAGATCACGTGATCTGCCGACTTGTTACCGTACCTTCTTAGCACCCTGGGTTACGTAGGCCTATGTTATTTTCGTACCTTGACTAATCCCAGTAAGACCAAGTCCAGTTAGCCAATGTCCGAGATTTGGTGAAAGCAATATCAGGATCATTTGAATTTATTTTAGATGTGAGATTATGACTAAGTATACCACACGAGTCGGAAAACGGTTTAGGCAAACCGGTTCACACGGTTCTAAACGGTTTAGAGATGGTGATCTCGTTCGGTTTTTATTTCGGTTTTTTCGGGGGGGTTTTGTCGGTTTTCGTGTAAAACACTCGAGTTCCAACCCAGTTTGGAAAGTGAATTGGTCATCTCGATACGATTGGTATTATACACGTCAAACCAATTCAAGGCAAGGCTTTCTATATTAAATTGTTATAATATAGAAGGCCTTGCTCAAGGTCCAAAGCCTTGCTTGAACACCGGGGATAACGATTCACAAGGTGCTGCTAACATTCAAAATGGCTGGAGTTGAAACGTTTTGCTAAAGTGTTTCTGAATTATTGTGATATACACTCATTTGTTGAACCGTTTCAGCGTGAATCGGTTTGCCTTTAAGCCGTTTCCTGACCTTGGTCCATGTGGGCACCCCTGAGTCTGTGGGCACCCCTGAGTCTGTGAGCCCTGCTGTTCATGCGGTAGTGATGCCTAGTGATGGAACGTTGAATTGAAAATCTCCAATGCAAAGTTATTGAAATTTTCAATAAGAATTTTAATTCATTGAACATTTTCTGTGAATCTAATGGAATTGGATGGATTCATTCCATTGATTTTTTTTTCATGATTTTCAAATGAAAATTTATTGGTTTTCATTCAATACATTGCTAGTTTTCAATGGACATTTTCGACATCCTTAATCATTTACTTTTCAATTCGGGCATTTTCAAGGGACTTTTTTAAATAGGATAGTACAAATGAGTGCTGGCCCCACTTAACAGGTGATTGCCGAGAAGTCTACACATTTAGCAAGGATCTATCAATGTTCAATAACCTCAAAAAGCCAGTTATTATCTTATCTAGGCCTAGACCGTACTCACTTGGGGCCTTGACAATTTTGTAAGCAAGTGCACTGATATACCAGTACCTACAGTGTGGTGGAAGAGTGAATTAGAACTCGCAGTTTCTTCTGTAACTTCTAGGCCTAGGCCTCTCACAGAAAAAAAAAAAATGTGATGAAAATTTACATCACTGGTTAGGCCACTGGTTCAGAGCGTGAAATGTATAATATTATCTGCTTTTCCAGCCCACACAGCTAATTGTGATATGTTGGCATCAAGTTGACATTAGAAACTGAAGTCAAGTTGGGTGTAGGAGGCATTGGTTTCTGTTAACAAATATCAACCATCACAACAGAAAACAAATTTGTCTTATTGTGTAGATCAGTTTTTTCTCCTTTTGTCAACTGCCAAGTAGTGTATATGGATTTTAAATAACCTAGTTCTGATTGTTTATTTCCAAACCTCCCCTGTCAAGAACTTATTTCTCTCAAAATGACTTCACTAGCACTTTACACATAGAACTTTATAGAATTACATCGTACTAAATTGCCTGTGAGCTAATTATATTTCTGAGATGAATGTTACAAACATTTCAACATTTTTATACACTGAAATTATTTTCTAGAATCTGAAAATGAAAGTTGAACAAGCATGTCGAACGGCAGAGGAGTTCACCAAACTATACTACGAGAGCTTGGATAAAAAACGACACGTAAGAATAATCTCACATCTCATTTTATGCCCGAAAGTGATTTGGCCACCATGATTATTGTATTAATTACTACTAGGAAAACGCGTTAAGTGTTGCCGCGTTTTGATGGATGAGCTAGAACATATCAACTTATCTTTGGATTGGTTATTAAAATCCACCTTGAGATCCAAACAATTACATCACTGCCATCCTATTTCCTAATTAATTCCTATGAAAATAATGAAGGCTGTGTTTTAATCGTTTCCAGTTAATTGGTGACACCTGTTGCTTGGATTCAATTGGTTTCTTGATACCTCTAGTGATTTAAAAAAATTAGATTATACTTTTTTTTCATCAAAACGGCTGATCTACTTTGACTGAAAGTCCGGAATAATGTGTATAATTATTATATTGAAATTCCCTGAAAATTTGAATTCTCTGGAAGGAAATATTTTGGACGAATGTTTTACTCTGGGTCATTCTCGTGGGATTTTTGAAAACTTTGAAATGAGTTTCTTAGAAGTGGTTCAGCCAATTGCGCCTCAACTATGCAGTATCGAATTAGATGAAGACATTGCTTATGCCAAGTTTCAACTGTTTTTGAATTTTCATTTGACCTGTGAAGCGTGAACAAAAAAAAACCTTTTGTTCGAGTATGGTGACATTGAGTCTTCGCTTCAGTCATCCAATAAAGTATCCAGTAGACTTATTCACATTTCTGTAATTTTGGTTTACTTTACAGTTTATGTCACGGTACTATCTTGATACAGCGATATTAGTATGGAATGGTAATGGGACCGTTGGAAAAGATACCATCCAGAAATTTCTCTTGGCACTTCCATCTACAGAACACAATTTAACAAGTCTTGACGCACAACCGATACTTGGTAAGTCAACCACAGTTTCACAACGCAATATGTGTTTACGAAATCGCTTTCACAGGCTCTTGAATCTCGTACTAGTTTGCAGAATCGTTTTATTACTACATCTACCATGTACATATATTGAATTACTACTATTCTAGCACTATGGTTTGTGACATTTTAGTGATTGAATAATCATTAGGCCTAAATGTTTTATTTTTCAAAAGTCTATAATTAGCTGGATGTAGAGATGTGAGTCGGTAATATTACCGTGGCTTTTTGGTAACATTGAAAAATTCGGTAAGTTTGAAAAAAAAATCTGTCTGGGCTGGCTGAAAATATGCATGTGTCGAAGTCCAAGGCCATTTTCAAAACATACCTAATTGAAGGAATGTCTACCAAGGAAGGAACATCATGAAGGAAAATCATCCATGTTGAGTTGTTGACATATATATATCTACTAATTATTTCAAATTTAAACAACAATATCTCAAAAGTTATTCTACCTCCACCTTCCTGAGTCATTAACATATTATTGTTAATAATTATATACATTCTTGTAGCATGAGTGCATGGTTAATATCTATTTTCCCTGCTTCCTGTCGTGTTATAGTAAAAAAAAAAACGTAAATTACCACCCTCGGTAATATTACCAATTTAAATGTGACCGGTAATTTTGCATCTCTAGCTGGATGTATAACGCAAATCTATAGTTTTCATTGAGGAACTTGACTCCTTCCGCGAAGTGAGTTTTGTTCAACTTCCATCGCCCATGCTGTACTCTCCAAGGTTGATTGACAACAGTTTCAACAATCGTTTCAGCCGTAGTCTTGGTCACTGTTTCAAACCGCTTGAAACAATCTCGGTTCACAATTGTGTCATAACTTCTTAAAACTTTGAACGAAGACCTACTGCATATGGCAATGATGCTTCAAGTTTTCTGCCAAAACTGTTGCATTCGTTGATTGTTTTGTCTCCTGCGGAAGAGGAACTGTTTTTCGTACTGTTGTTACTTTTACTAGAGTAATATTGTTTTGACCATCCTAATTGGGTTCGTAGCTTGAGAGGGAGAGAGAGAGAGGGACTTTATTGTGTTTGTAACGAAATGGAATCAAGTTGAATCGCACGACATGCTCTCGTAGAAAAATAAAAATTGAGACGGTTGCGAACCATAGAAAACTGTTGTGAATCATCCTGCATATGTTGGTCGAATTTACAAGGTGCCCGACAAAGTGGCAGCAAAGTGATTTCGCGGTCACGGAAGTAGCAGCATAATACTGTTTGCATGTTGGTCAACCTGTATTTTGTCAGGTGTTGCATACCATTGAATTTCCTATTCAACAGTATTCAACTAGTTAGCGACCACTGCGATTTTTCATCATTAAATGGGTCAATGAATCTAAATAATCCACCTGTCAAAATTTGCTTGTAGATACATTAGGCCTACTGATGCAGTGTATACGGTAGTTGTCACATCCAGTGCTTTCTGGAATAACCAGTAGGCCACAGCCTGGAGTCAATCAACAAATCGTTTGGACCAAATTTGGATCATTTTCATTGGCGTTATAACAACTTTGACAAAATGATTTCGGGCAGAAAGATGCCGTCTAATACTGGTATTTCCATGGTATGTTTTCGGTTTTCCACTGACAAAAGGAAATTTCAGTCGGCAATCGTGACAAGAAATGATTCGGAGTGGAAATCCTACTTGAAAACAAAGTTTTTTGTATTTTTACCAAGTGTGGTATTCAATATAATTGGACACCTTACATACAGTAAACCCTGTCATTTTTTTTCAAGAAGCCATTGAAAAATAATTCATGAAGAAAGACTCGACTAGGGTGGGCTATAAAATGATGAAAAAAACGATGGATCTGGGAGCGACGAATCATGCCGGTATATAAATTATGACAACGGAAAATGATCCAGCGGCATATACATTAGTAACTAGTAAGCTTAACTTCACAATTTGGTGCCACAGACAACAGGCCTACCAAATGCTCAAGTCATGGTTATTTTCTTGTAGATACTGCAGTACCTGGTCAGGTAACCTTCCTGATTCATGTAGCTGGCTTTGTGAAACTTCAATCCAAGGCAGGCATGCCATTTCAACAAAGTTTCATCATCACCGCACAAGGAGACAAATGGAAGATTGTGAGCGATACTTTTCGACATCAAGTACCTGTCGATATGAAAAACATTTAAATATAGACTATTCACATGTCAATTTTTCAACCGACTCTTTATCTTAAATTAAATATTTTAATATGTCTGTGCTATTATTAATAACTACAGGTAAAAACAAATTTCCATTTCTTCATATCCCTATTACTCCTTTTGCCTGAAACTGAAGAAGGGCAAGACTGGCAAGCATATTTCCATTGCAAAACTACAGTAATAATTCAGTAGGCTTAGTTGGTTGTAGAAATCTTATTTATTGATTACACTTAAAAATTGCAGTCTTGGAAGACAATGCATCACAGAAATGAGATGTACGTATTTAGCAATCAACAATGAATCAAAAAATTTGAGTTTGACTTTAGACCTGTACTTTGTGCTCAAATGAGCTCAACAGCATTCAAGATCAATATACAATATAACAATTTTACAATATCAAAATCTACATCTTACAGACAACCCACAACAATCTTATTACTCTATTTACCACACGCAAACTCTAGCAGAGCTGCCATTGAGGATAAAATGTGTCAAAAGTTGAATAGGATAAGAATAAGTACAATGATAATCCTTTCTTTGGAAATGTATACATATATATTACAAGAGAAATACAAATTCTTTCCAAGAGGGTTCGAAACGCACGGAGTGAAACCGTCTTGGGGACGTATTTATGAGCAAACCACATTCGAAATGTTCGTTCTACGGATTCTCTTCGGGCGGCAGCTGACGTTCGGGATAAGGTTCGTTACCCGACAGCTGTAGAGGAAGGCCGACGGTGCCCCCCACAGCCCCCTCGTCGTGCTCTACGTTCAGTAGGGGGTGGTCGATGACTATGGCGACGGTGATGGGGTTTCCACCCGCGTCTAACTCCAGAGCCGGGTCTGCCGTTGCCTCGGCGAGATTTGTTACCGACTTGGACTTGACGCACTGGAACAGCAGAAGTTGATTATCATTAATTCATATTTGGTTTGACAACGCACAATACTGATGAATACCATCTATTGGCGTCGGTGAATGGTATGAAATGATGAGATGAAAGGTTATTTTATTAGGTGTTGATTAGTGATGCCTTCGGGTATCAAATTTTGGAACCGGGTACCCGCCAAAAATACCCGGGTATACCCAGGTATTCAAAACTTCGAAAAAAGCATCTATTTTGCGTGTGTAATCAAATTCCTGCCGTTGCGTCTGCTTTGCTCCGCCCTCTAGCGAGAGACAGTCGACTACATTCTCGCTCATTGGCTCACAGGCAAGCCAATCAGAGCAGCAATAGCTTCAGAACACGTGCGGGCAGCAGGTGTTTTTAGCTGATGGGATCGAGAGATAGGGAATCAAAGAAGAGACGATTCTATAGTAGAACTTGAAAATGTACTTTATAATAACGGTGACGCAAAAATAAACACTGATACGGAACAGAAAAGAAACAAACTGGAAAAACGTTCGACAAAATGTCAACAATGTCAGTCAACAATAAACAAACGCACACTTTATAATGACCTATTAGTTATTAGATTGACGCAAGAATCAACACTGAAAAATAATGAAAATAATATTTTGGAAAAGTGTTAGACAAATAGTCAACAATGTCAGTCAACAATGAAGTGAATAAACACACTATTTTCACGCGAAGAAAGATATACAACTGAACGTACAAGAAAATACGTGACAACGTACAACCACACAGCTCGAAAGATGAGCAAGACTGACACGCTGCTTTGACATGACAAGATACATCGATGCGCGGGTGTGATGGTTGATGGTGGGCGAGACGGGTGAGTGGTAAGGAAAGTGATGCGCAGAAGCGACCTGCCAGCCAGATGCACTCTATGACGACGGAAAGCCGAGAAAACAGTCTTCTCTCGCGTCGCGTGTCAACCGCTTGTACACTCATTTCAAAAAACATTAATACCCGATCCAGAACCGGGTACCCGGGTATCCGTAGGCATCACTAGTGTTAATGTATTGTGGGGAGGAGTCGGTCGGTCGTGGCCTGCTGTTGAGGAACCATCCTAGTATTGACCTCAACGACTGAGAGAATCCACGAAAAAACCCTGTCGGGGATAGGGTACAGAATGACACTAAATAGATTGGAGATGAGTACTGGAAGGTAAGTTTCACGAGACGACTCAAGACAGCAAACTCTAGTTTTTCACTACTTTTCCATGGACTCTGAAGAAAATAACAACCAGGCAAAAGTCACAGAAACGTTAATGATAGACAAACGTTATTGGTGAACTGAAATTAACGACATGTTTTGTTCTCATACTGGATCTCATCAGGAGCGTGCATAGCTATTCAAAACATTATTTTCTATAATACACAATGAAGTATTCTGCACTATTTGTCAAAGTGCACTATCACAGTTGGTAAAATTACCTATATTTAAATTCCTGTGATAAAATTCAGTTTTCCTCTACTCGGGGGGGTTCTATTGAAAAAAAAATAGAATGGACCTAGTAGAAAAAACGTACTTGAAAGTCCACGTGTCTGCTTTTTGCTTCTTCTTTTTCCCACGACATGTGTATGAACGGACGCTGCACGTAATTGTAGATCACTTCGGCACGTCCGCCCGCACGCTTCTTGATCTTCTCTTTGTAAGTAGGGTAACCTTCGATTCCTAACCGGATCTTTTTCAAACCACGCTCTTTCATGACTTGTTTTGCCACGTCACGGTTTTCAATGTACTTGAAGAACCTGTACATTGCTGTACTGTTGACAGCTGAAAAAAACAAATTCATGTACAATCGTCAATCTCCTCAATAGGTAAGTCATACTAGCACAATGTGTCAAGTTCAGATTACCATATTTATTCAAAATTATCTAGACCCACAACAGCTCAGTAAAAGTACAAACACATTACACTGGCAAAATTCAAATCTCATACTCTCATACTTTCCATTGCTGCTTGATATAATATTTTTGTATTTTTTTTTTGTATTTTTTTTTGTATTTTTATATTAATTCATATACCCTATTAACTCTCAATTGTTGAAATTTGTATTTATTAGCAGTCGTTTGTACAATTTACATCATGTTGACCGTGTCAGAAACTGTATACTAGATCATATATTTGAAGTTTAGGAAATGTACAATATATACAGTAATTAACATGGGCCTATAGTATTTACTAATTGTAAATCATTTCAAGTTTGAACACACCACACAATTTAACACAGTTTGTTTACCACACTCATTCGTAGAATTCATCAATATTGTAAAAAACTTCTTCAAGGAGGAAAATCTTCACGTCTTTTTTAAAACTACTTCTCTTATTAATGTTCCTCAGTCTCTCTGGAAGCCTATTCATTAGTTTCACATTAGTTTTAGTTTTACATTTAGTTTTTTCATTAGTTTTTCACAATTCAACAAATCCTTGTCTATAATTTCTAGCCTACGGTGCTTTTGCTGTTGCTTTATTGCATCTCTTGTGTGATGAGGGTAAGTTTCAACTGATAATATATATATATACCAGGGCTGCCGTTTTCGCAGATTTTATCAGTTTTTACGGATTTTCAGGGTCTCAAACGGATGACAGGATTTTTTGAAATTTCAGTGTAAAAATCAGTAAATGTGAAATATTCAACATTTTTAAATTTATCAAACTATACTTTCGGCGCGAAAGTATAGTACCAGCGATAGAATACGCAATACGGTGTATGAACATTCTGACGTCATGAACATTTTAAAGTAAATTGTTATAAAGTTCTGTTGATACGGCTTTGGAGGCGCGTATGACGCGTCACGGTGCGAGTTGCGCAGATTGGCCACAAGTTCAACAGCTGTTTCACTTTCTGTACGCGCCGTTGTTGATGTAAGCGATGCGATGCGATACGAACGCAAGCGATGTTGATGTACAAGAATTTTGCGGACTTATTTATTGATTTGTTATCGATGTATGAGGTTTATTCAATTTTAGGACAACAGTTCTATGCATCAGGTGCCTTTTTAGTTTTTATGATAGATTCAATGTGTAGAAAACACCATTTTCAGAAAAAATTTTGTGCAAAATTAGGGGTGGTACCATGACAAATTACAAACTAGTATGACAAATTTACCTGTCAGATTCACCTTTTCATAGTCACTTGGGTACTTCCTCCCACTCGACTTTATATTTCTGTATAAATTGCGACCTAGTCGGCGAGCGCTTATATGTTTATTCATTCATAAACAAACTCGGCTAATCAGGCCTCTATTTTTCAGTCTGATATAATTTATAATTCAGACATATTAAATAAAAGTCAGCTCCTACAGCCCTGAATTTCTGGCAGTAGTGACACTAGTTGGACTAAATTCCTCTAATCTAGCTGACCTAACCTAACAAAAATGAACATAACGAATAATCGTTGTAGCCAAATGAGTGAAAGTTCTCTTCTTTACCTAGGAACTACACTATGAGAATAAAGATTTTCGTGACACAAAAATTCGTATCTACGTCCAATTTGTAAATGAAATGGTCGACCCGCGCAAAAACATGATTTTTACTTGTGTCAAGGATTTTCAAGGATAATTCAGGTGCTTGAACAGGATTTATGTTGGTGTTGATTTATGTTTATGTGATTCATGTTGGTGGTAGCCCTGATATATACAAATTATTACACTCATGTGTTCCAGACTTTTGGAAACTGCAAGACTTTTATCTGTGGCAAAAAAGTATGGTCGCAGACAGATGGCACTGGTGTCCAAGTTTATCGTTTATTTGAAATAATTAAAATGGGGTGGTAAGATTACTCTTGTGATGCCCCATCCAGATAATATAGAAAAATAACAATGTATAATTTTATCAAGTAGGCTATGTTTGTTTGTTTTCCTTTGATTTCATGATAGTAATCATTACCACCTGTTCTAAAAACAATCTGTAATGAGTAAGTTTAATACAAATACAAATACAAATAAGCTTTTATCTGTGATAAAATACCTATGTGTGAAATACTACTGATAAAATACTTTCATCTTGACTTTTATCCATTAGCTTTAAATGGCAATCAATGATTTTGGATCAAATTCTGATCTTAATGAAAAAAATAACAGATCAAAGTTCATGTTTCTTAATGCATAAACTCTTCGAAAAATAGTTGATGATCCATGGCTACAGCTTATGTGCCAAAGTGTCCAGAAAAGTTCACAAATTCTTCATAGAAATATCCTGAAATAAATATGCAATTTACAGGCCCGGTTACACCCT
Source organism: Brachyptera risi (assembly GCA_964007535.1). Lineage (NCBI taxonomy): Eukaryota > Metazoa > Arthropoda > Insecta > Plecoptera > Taeniopterygidae > Brachyptera > Brachyptera risi. Next base: position 3,980,333 of record OZ023330.1, on the reverse strand, counting down.
GTTATATTCAATACCAATGAGTCTGTTGAATGATAAAAGATGACAAGTTTATCCTTCCACTCTTGCTCGCTCGATATAGTTCGAGACCCGAAAGAATTTCGAAACTCAAAATTCTGAACTGGGAAAAAATCTGTTTTCATTTTGAAATTGTGTCTGATCCGATTATAAATAAGGTAGGCCCCCTACTCTAGTAAATGTTAAACAAATGACAAGAATAAAATCATCAGTCCTCACTATCTAATTAAAGATCCCCAGCCCCTTGTGGAACAACAAATTAACCAGGTTTTCAAACTGGTCAACACAAGGACACCTCCTGCCCCCATAGCAGACTGCATCCCACTCATCACTCAATTTCATACCGGTCTCGAATGCCTCAACACCATCCTAAAAAACGGCTTTTACATTCTATCATCTTCGACCCAAACCCAAAATCTAATCTCAGTTCCAACCAGTCTGTTTCAAATGCCCCCCCAACCTCCGTACCCTCCTAGTCCACACCGACCCCAAAACCAGTCCCTTGAAACAAGAACATGGTTTATATCCCTGTCAAAAACCCAGATGCAAAACCTGTAACATCCACCCACCCTCCACCACCTTCAACAGCCATGCCACTGGACTCTCCTATCCCATCTCCAAAAGGAATACCTGCTAAACGGTGAACGTCATCTACCAACTTAAATGTAACTTCTGCCCTGCCGAATACATAGGATTAACCACCAATGCCATACGTACCCTTATGAATGGCCACAGGTTAGATTGTAACATCAACCCTGACGACATGGACAAAGTAGTTCCGCTCCATGCACTCTCACATGGACGAGACTTTAATGCCTGCTTCACAACCCGCATAATCCGTTCCCTCCCATCTTCGTGCCAACCCTCAGAGTTGAGACGCTGGGAGCTTGCTCAACAGTGGATAACTAAGTCTCGCTTTGCCCCAGGTCTCAACCTTAGATAACCAGTCCCTGCTACTTCTTCTGCCTTTCATCTCACCCTTTCAACTTCTCAACTACACTGCACAGCTTCTTTTAGCCCCCTCCCACATATCCAACCTATATGACCCCCCCCCCCTCACTTCATTTTATATTTACTGTTTTCCCCCTTTCCCCCTCCCCCCATTTACACCCACCCACCTGAACAAGCAGCCTTCATCAGTTCATCACTCTCTACTCTACTGTGACCAAGGCAATAGCCGAAACGTCGAAATCTCGTGTAACTTTCATCTCTATGTGTTCTATCTACAGGCTCTCCACTATGAGTAGGCCTTTCTCTACTCATAAATCTTGGTAAGCTGCTGTTCTTTCTTTCCCTTTCACCCAATTCATATAATTGAAGATAGGCCTATACTCATACTCAAAATTCAGATGATCCTTCATTCACTGCATCGTTGTTGCATTGTTGCAAAGAAACCAATACATGGGGCTTCACCGGAAAGGTATCTGATCACAGTTACAGTATCACATAATATGGCGCAAGTTGGTACAAACTCCAGTCCTCGTTTGTACATGTAATTATTTCTGAGCAGAGGTCATCACAGGTTATCTACTTCATGACACAGCAAATATGTAGCACAAATATGTATTGCTCATCTTTGCAACCCACATAGGCTTATTCACACCATTGCGTCCTTCTTATAGCCACGTCCAGTCGGGGATTGGTCAACTGTACTTAAAATCAGCTGTCCTAAAACTCGGCTGACCTGAAAATCGGCCGACTAGACTAAAAACTAACTGACCTAAACTTCTATTTCTTGAACGAACTGTGTGGCACCTCCCCTTCACAAATTATTGTTACAACCCATTAAATGTTCTATAGGTTTTAGTGATGGTTAAGGTTTGAATCAAATTGATTTATGTGGGGAAAGAGTCAAACCTCCCGCTTTAACTTCGTACAGGTTGCTCAAGAAGTAGAAGTTTAGGTCAGTTGATCTAAGTACGGCTGATTTTCGGGTAAGTTGCTTTTTAGGACATTCAAGTTTTGAGACAGTTGATTTTCTGTACAGTTGATACCTTCTCACTCAAGTCGACAAAAAAAATATGCTATCACTGAATTGATTTAAATAAAATTTTTGTGAATTTTAGCTGTTGTGAAGCAATGAGTGACGCGAGTTGAAAGAAGCCTACAGCAATGGCATCGTAGATTTATACGTGCCTGTAGGCCTTGTATACACTGGGTAATGAATACAGGTCATCGAAATATACAATAAAAAAATCCTAGTAGCTCACTGGAGTGTGACTAGTCTTGCTTCGCTTCCCACGGACTCCACGTGGTTATCGGTAAATAAATTCCACTCACTTTGCGAGTACTCCTCTCCCATCTGCGGCGGATATTCTTCGTCCCAATCGACGATGTCATCGTCCAACAGGACAACGACGTGGCACTCTCGGTCTCCCCGCTGAGCCGAGTTCACCATCAGCGGCAGGATGAGTTCTTCGAGGAACGCCTCGAACTGATAGCGGGCACCTTCGTTTGACAACTCGTGCAATAGACCACCTGCAACGGCACAACCTTTATCCGCAGGTCTCAGTCGCGTTACCGACACAGAAGGGGGTCCGTCTCTCTGAAAAGAGACTACGCCCAACGACATGTTTTCCTCTGCAATCAAGTCGTCCTGACCATCCATGCTATTCTACCGACGACTACAAAGCTATCGTCGTTGTTGTCGTTATAACCAAAATTGGAATGCATCCACTGACTCGGGATTTCAAGTATTGAACTATGTTGGCAGCAATTTTGGTAAAATGTATATCCTAAGAAACTAACCAATAATTCAGGCTGAAAATAGATTAAAGACAATTAAGCAGTGTATTGTCATTTACAGGGCCAGCTTCACTGTTTCAAATGCTGCTATTTTTTTCATAGATATGTAACCAAATGCGAACAAAATAAACTATGGTGACTGATTCGTTACCAACAGAAAATAATTATAATCGTTTTCAGCTGATGTGCAGCTGACACCCAATGTAAACTCTTTTTCTGGTTCAGTAGGCCCAATTCCAAACTATATTTAAAACCATTAAAATAACAATACCCCAGTACAAAAATATTTTCGTCAAATTATCCACAAAGCCTGAAGCCTTGGAAGAATACTTGGCAGTGAGCAATAGTTGAAAAACATTCTATTAGTGAACCACACATGTTTCAATAAAACATGTAACTGCTCAAATGCAAAACAATTTCTATGAAAAAGAAATTGATTTTCACATGTAGGCCTACAATGCCTTTGTAGTAGTCCCGTGAAATTTTCTACTATTCATTTAAATTTAGAAAAATTCAATCTACAATACCCATAACTGACCAAATGTGATGAACAACTCGATTGATTGCGTACAACAATTGAAAACTGCCCTATTTTACTACCGTAGGACTTGTTAAACAGCAAGCACCTCCGATATTGGATTAGCCTACTTTTGGAGTACTTGATGAATTGCTTGTAACCAAAATAACAATTTACCAACAAACAATTACTAACAATTAAAACTACAAAACAACTAATAACTACTAACAAAAACTAGAAAAAAATACCAACAATTTTCAACACTTCAGGGGATGTGCCTTCCCCATCCTCTCAAGCAATGCAACTAGTTACTTGTTTGCATTTGATTTTCAATTCCGCACCTTATCTCCAAACTCACCTGCGTGTCACTAGGCCTCTCATTCAGTACTAAATATTATACTGGTACCAATGTCTTTTAATAGAAAATAACTTGACAGAATGTATCAAGGGGGACCTAGGCCTACTCACAGCATAAGATTTTTAGTGTCAACGCAACCTATAAACGATCGCAGTGACTTTCAATTTCAACTGCCTCTCAGATTCAGAGATCTTCTAAAATACTGTCAATCTGTAATTAACATAATATTGATAAGCCTGCCTATGTAATGGTAGGCCTATGCGGTGAGGTACAAATTACAACTAGATGGCAAAGATGTCAAGTGTTACTGTTATATACAAGTGATTCATCCACCCTTGTTATTATAACATTTGAGTCATCACCATTTTCAACAAATATTGTCTGCATCTTATGAAATATGATGTAGGCCTATAAATTTGTTAATTTTGTATCTTGCACTGTTGAAGTTTTATAATTATTTATATGTATGAAATCCCCTTAGCGAGAATGTTTCGCCCTATGGAGAGTGAATACATTGTTTTAGGTTTGCTAACTGTCGTACTCACGTAGATTTTGGCACCTGACAGTATTCGCGTCAAACGGAATGAGAAGATAATCGCAGGCTTCTCGTAGTTCCTGCACAGACACAGTGGGCGGACATCTTATCAGTCCACCTTTGTAGTAATCGATGATGGAACGGAACACCGTCGCAGATATGCCGTCGGCAACTTCAAACTCTCCGCGGTCGTTCGGATGCGTGAAGTCTAAGCCTGAACTGAACATTCTATAACAAGAGAACGATGAAATTTAGAAATATAAGTTTCAAAGCGGACATAGAAATTCTTCATGGAGATTCTCTTATATATGGTAATTGCACTTATTCTGCAGATGATTTTACAGAAATAATTTGTTGCCCGAATCATTTGGCGTTTCAAGAGAATGCATGAATCGGTTCCAAGAAATATCAATAAATTTGTCATCACTTTTAATGATCAGCGGTGGGATTTTGTTTCTTTTTCGCTCTGTTATCGAATCGATAAGAGGATTGGTCGTTATAGAACTGACGAATCCTGTATGGTAACACGATTCTCAATCTCCAGTCATAGGCCCAACAAATCGGTAGCATCAACTCATTAATCCTTTAACGAAGATTAGGTTCGTTGAAAAATACAGTCTAGTATTGCCAAAACTCAGCAAGCAAGGCACGAGTCATAACAATCAAGATGGCAGTGATAATTAGTTTGGAATCACAATCTATGGCTGACAATCAATATACAGTGACAGTGAAAAAGATTGTTCAGTCTATACATTTAGTTTAGGCTAGTTGCTCAAAAAGTTTAACTGTATTACAATGATACAATTTAGCCATTTTTTCAAAATGAAAAAAATTTGAATGCAAGAAATAAAAATGCAAACAAATCCATGCAGAAAAATTCGTCATTGGTTACGAGACTTAACTTGGGTGGGATGAAATAATGATAGATACATCGAAATGATGGTTTGCAGGAATGATGTATCGAAGTTTCACGGTAGCAACATCACGAACTCGACTTACCTGCCGAGCATAGTATTTGGCTGAGCTGTAAAAAGTGTTGGATCGAGTATGAAGCGAGTATTGTCTACGACCAGCGTGATGCGTTCGTCGCTGGGAAGATTGAGCGGCATCGACGTGTTCGACGTTGTCGCTGCAGGCGACCCCGGCATTGAATCCGTGTCGCGGCTGCTCTGTTGGTTCATTTGGTTTTTAGCAGGGCCGAGCGAATGATGCTGAGTACGTGATCTATTATAACATAAGGATTCTGTAAATATAAGTATATATCGTTATAAAATATCATTAAGAGGCCGCAGGCGCTCGTATTTCACGCCGCAAACTCTCACGGCCGTAATTTTTGAGATACCAATATGATTGTTTTTGCATTCTGTTGATAATTGAAAGAGGGAGGTTATCGCATTTACAGAATTTTGAACAACAAATTTGTAATTTTTCAAATTCTTCAAATGGAAAATGAAAAAATTTCTAGTTTACGGAAACCTAGATATATATTTTTGAATACCGAAAAATAATATGGACTGTGAAATACATATATCAAAAGTGTGAGTAAGGGAATTAACGGCGTTTACGAGAATATGAGTTCGGCGGGCTAGTCTATGGGCTGCGCCTAGCACACAATGCATGTTAAACTGGAGTCTGAAGCGAGCGAACAACGAGCGCGTTTAGCGCGCCTGCGGCCTCTTAATGCCACTTTCGCTATACAGTAGAATCTGATTTCAAAGGGAATCAATCTAGAAACACTCATTTTCAATTCAGTAACTTCTTTTGAACAAATATCTGATTGTTGATAAACATTATATTCATCATTACTTCACTTAGGCCTATAAGCCAAAATGGACTCAATTATAGGCCCAACGAATCATAAGATTGGAAGATATCTCTCCAAATAATTGTTCAGCTTAATTTGCAGTTACTTTGTAACACATGGAATCAATTCATCCATCACTTAAAAAGTACAGCCTTAGTGATGGCAATTTTCATGAAATTTTTTTTTTTTGAAATTTTCATTGAAATTTTCATTGAAAATTTTGAAAATTTTGAAAATTTTGAAAATTTGTACCTACTAGTTGTTAACGTGTATTTTATGCATCAAACTGATTGCAATTATATATTCCCATGCATTAAATTGATTATTTGGATAGGTACCATATCAGAATAAGCTTATTATGCCTAGATAATGGTCCCAAAGCTAGCTTGGGGATATTACTAGTATTATACGTATCGCAATCCACAACTTACAGGTAACAGGCACTTCAAATACGCCCTGGGGCTCCAGAGGACAAGGACTGAGATTGGTTAATATTCACTAGAAGAGCTAAATGCTATGACAGCACACAACACTGAACACCTCAGGGAATGTTTTTCAATCATAGTACTAACACAGAAATAAAATACACTAAAAAACATTTTTTTAAACAATTTTCAAAATTTTCAAGAGCTGTTGAAAATTTTCAATGAATTGAAAATGAATTGAAAATTTTCAGAAAATTTTCAATTGAAAATTTTCAACGAGCCATCACTAATAGTGGCTACACAAAGCTCACAAGATAGTGGAGGCTTTTATCAGATGCAATAACGATACCGAAAGTATATCAGTCAAATGAATTATACTAAAGCTACGTCAGCAAAGGTGACGACTTCGATGGACCGTCTCTACTATTGATTAGCACCAACAGTCGGGTAAATATCGATCTGTCAAATTTATTTCACACTTGGATCAAAGCCTACGTCTGAAGTAAGCCTTCTTACATTTTAAAAATATTAGGATATTTCAATACTGGCCCCAAGTCAGGAGGTATAAAATGAATCTAGCCTAACTTCGCTCCAATTGTAAATTAATCCGAACTTGCCTGTTTCGAGGAGCCATGTTGAAGGATTGTTTTGGTGAGGCTGCCGAGTGAACTCTCTGGTCACTTGGACCAACCCCTCCTGGACGCTGCACTAAACAAGGTTTCGGTTTCGAAGACGATCCATAACTAAAATTAGAATGTGGGCCTTATCATTTGAAAAATTAAACATTTGGATTGATCGGAATAAGAGTGTCACCGATATCTGAGTAAAATGAATGTGGGTAGTGGATTCAACAGTCATTCACAGAGTTTGGGAGATTTATTTTGCCACAAAAAATTAAAAATCAAGTGTTCACAGTGATGTAAATAGCAATATATTTTCCATCTATGGAAACTTTTTAACCTTTTCAAGCCGCAAGATTTTTGCCAGTGTTATGTGATTTACCCTTCCAAGAAATATTATTATTTTCAAACAATTAAAAATCGAACTTCACGTGAATGTTTGCATTAGTAAGACCATACAACTTTGACACAAAAGTCTCTCAGCTACTCTTCAGGGGAGGAGGGTGGCAAATTCTAAGATTAGCACTCAGTCATTTTGAAGCACATGAGAATCAATTTGAATTATGTAATACCTCGTACCGTAATTAGTTCACTACTCTTGGCAAATGATCTAATGCACTGGTTCAAGTGCTATCATCATGCCAGCTTACCTTAATCTGTTTTTATGGTATACTCGACGTCTCCGATCATCCGAATCATGGTAGTCCTCGGTATCGCTACTGCTATTGTCGTATGTGTGCCGGTCGTTAGGCGCAGACATTCTTAATACTGGTAATGAACTGAAAATTCCAAATGTAAAACAATTCCTATTACCTTAATCAAATCAACTATTATGACATGGTAAAATAATAGATTTGATAACATGAAATGTTTGTTTCCAATTTATAAAAATTCAAATAAAATCTACGCATATTTTGCTACAGTTCCAATTTTTCATCGACAGCACCTGAAATATATAGGCCTATACGTAGGCCTACAGATTGCCTGCTAGTTTTTTTGCATAATGACAGTAAATCTTCTCTTAAGATGCATTTTGATGTGATTTGGTCAACCCCTTTATGTGACCGCAAGTCCTCATGTAAAGAAATACAAGGATGATGAAAAGAGGCATGAAATTACAGCATCAATCTTTTGTTTAGCATTTAGCTAAACAAAAATAGCACCTTATAACATTAGGCCTACCGTAGTCAAATTTAAAATAAGCAATAATTTTACATCAAAAAGTCTTTGGGCAAACGTCAAGGGTCTGGGATAAGAATGGTAATGTAGGTAGGCCTATATTAGAAGCTATTTCTAAAATATTCTTAGCTTGAGCAAGTCCTGGAACGACATTGAAGCAACATTTGTTTGAATCTCAAGGTGGATATAATTTATATAACCAACCCAAGATATGTTGAGGTTATGTTCTAGCTCATTCATCAACGCGGAAACACATGACGCGTTTTTCTAGGATATTGTGTTTAACGACGCACTGTAGACCTGCTGATGACTACGATCTATTGGCGTCAGAGAATGATGAGATGATGCGATGAAAGGATATCAGATGAGGTTATTTCATAAGTTGTTTTAGGATAGTGGGAAGAAGTCAGTCGTGGCCTGTTGTTAAGGAACCATCCCAGTATTAACCTGAACGACAGAAGGGAAACAATGAAAAACTTCCATCAAGATAGTCGACCATGGCGGGAATCGAACTCATCATCTAAATCACTGGTGACCAACCTTTTTGGGCAGGGGGCCATTTAAATTTTCCAAATATCACCGCGGGCCACACAAGTTCACTGAAAAAATGTATGTATTATATACCGGTATATTATATATAATTGTAGGCCTACTCGAAGACAGTACCGTACATAATTATACAGTAAGCCGCACTCAATGGCCACATTGATTCATTTTCAAAGGGTAATGTTAGCTGATGGTCAGAATACAAAAAAGGTTGAACCTTAAAATTATAGTCTTGATATCCATTCCACAGGTCAACCTGAAAACCTAAGAAAGTTGACAACCACAACCCTAAAACTGGTTGTGCAGTATACTATATATTTACCTCCGAGACACCAAGCCTAATGGGAGTAATGGCCTACACTAGAAATTGCTTAGGTCATCTTGGAGAGGCTCTAGGCCTATAGGCTATCTGCGTCTAAGCATGGCGTTTGGTCTAGGCCTAGGTCCCTAGGAATAAACTTACATGAAACGACTAACACCAAATCTACACGCTAGGTACCGTAGAGAATTGTCCTGAGTAGGTTTACGTATAGGCCTATGCTAGGGCCTACTAGACCTGGGCCTGCCATCAAGTTTCAATGACTAGGGCCTGGGTCCCAGGCCCAGGTGACTAAGTGCTCTCTATCTAGGCCCTACAGCCTTGGTCCAGACCCATTTTTAAAGCTTAGGACCAGGTCATAGTGTAATAATATAAGTCTAATCCTATGGCTCTTTCTCAATAGGCCTACATGATATCCAGTAGGACCAGGCAGACTACCGGCACAGTAGCCGAGTGGTTAGCGCACTTGCTTCGTGTGACCCGGAAGATGAAGGGACATATCGGACCCGGGGTAAAATTACAGATTAACGTACCACGCCATTTTTTTTTCAATTTTTTTCAATTTTTTCTTCACTTTTATTAAAGTATATAAGCTCCGTTCCGCCTGCCGGCGGTATACGCGAGGTTTATACACTAACCTGACCCTAACCCAACCTACTGTCCACCTTTGTCGTCTTAGTCAGATCACAAAGCATCAACTTCAAGTGAGTAAAAACCATATTAAAACAAACAAAACACAAAAAGTCCAAACACTACATCATACATACAAACAAGATCTATCAGAAAACACCTCAAACAAGAATATCGGACAAAAATTAGCGATGGTACGTTGAACGATAAGATTACCGGACCCGGTTCGATCCCCGCCACCGTCCATCTTTACAGGGGTTTTTCGTGATTTTCCTCTGTAGTCTAGGCTAATGCCGGGATGGTTCCCACAATATAGGCCACGACCGCTTCCTTCCCACTATCCTTCCCATTACCCATAAAACCTTCATCTCATCATCCCATCATCTCATTAATCATTCATCAGACGCCAATAGATAGATCTGTCATCATTACAGTGGTCGTTAGAACCCAATATAAAAAATAAAAAAAAGCAGGCAGACTAGGCCTAGGCCATTGCGTTTATAGTTCAATGCCTAGGCCCAGGACCTAGACCTAGCCTAGTGCAGGGCTACAGGCGAACGGAACCACCATCGTGGACACCAGCATTGAATTTGGCAGCAGCTAGGGCTGTTAGGCCTAGGTCCAGGCCTAGGCCAAGCAACCGACTGATGGGTCACAGAATAGGCTAGGCCAATTATTATCTGTGCTGGGGTCCAGGATAGCCCTATTATTAATGTTATCAAAATATAAATACCTTGATGACTTGGATCTTCACTTGATTTCACAAAAGAAAAGGATACCGTACATTACAAAAAAAAATGACAAACAAAGACAGACAAAGGATTTATGACAACTTGCGCAGCACTGGCCTCTAGAACAAGACGCAACTCGCAACGACCCAGTGAAACGAGCTTTTGTTGCCAGCTTGCATTTGCTGCAACAGCGAGAAAGTTCAGAAATTAACAAATCGCCAACCTGAAAAAATAAAAATAGAAACTATTCAAAGTGTAGGAAAGCGTTGCCGCGTGCGTTTTCAAAAAATTAACAATGTCCCATAATTGGACTTGGGCCCGGTATTACCAAGTCCAGTTAGCCTTTATCTGACAGTTCAAACTAGTTATCACCATGGTTACTTATGCTATTTGTTTTCACCAACTCTCAGATAAATACTACTAGTAAAACGCGAAATATGCGTTGTAAGATGTATTTTGTATTTTGTATTTGTATTTATTAGCTGTTGTTTACAAAGTACATTGTGTTAACATTGTCAATAAAATTAGGTATAAGACCAGAAGGTACAGGAATAATGTGAATAATTGATAATATATTTAAATTAAATAAAAGTAATCTTAATAAATCTTGGAAGTTAAAGATCAATGATATTATTATTATTATTATTAACTCTTGCAGTTGCACATAAATGCGCGGTGGCAAGTTCCCTATCAATCCTATCCTATCGCCTCCCTAACCTTCTGACGGAATAGCTTCAACCCTATTTCATCCTCCTCAAGTATACTTCTACTAAGCCCATTCCAATCCCTACCTGTCCTATTCAAGAAAGAGAACTTACCGACATCTAATCTAGCCCCCTTTATAACTACTGCTCTATCATGACTTCGCCTACCCCCATACCCTGACTCATTCCTTTCAATCAACCTATTCAACTCTCCCCAGCCCCCTTCTCCTTCCATTACCCTGAAGAAATTACAGATCCGATCCTCCTTTCTCCGTATTTCCAATTCCCGCCATCCCAAGTCTCGGATCATCTCAGATGGACTCTCCAATATTCTCACCCTCTCCCCCCTTTCATTCTCCCCCCATTTCCACCTCCTAACCCTACCTGTAACCCTTCTAACTGCAATCCTTTGCACCCTTTCCACATCCCTTATCTCACCTAATCTATAAGGATCCCAAACTGAACTAGCATATTCCACCATGGGACGCACTAACGAGAAATAAGCCTTTTCCTTTATCTTCATACTTGTCCCCCTAAGCTGCCTCATTACAAAGTTTAGTGCATTTATACTCTTTTTTACTATTCTCTCAATCTGACTCCCCCACCCTAGACGTCTATCAAATACCACCCCCAAGTACTTGTAATTTTCCACTGACTCAAGTGACTTCCCTCCTACATCATACACTACATCAGCCCTCACTCTCCTCCTACCAAAGGTGACTAACTTACACTTCCCTTCATTTAACCCCATCTTGTTCAACTGAACCCAACAATTAAGTGCCGTCAAATCTGCCTGAATAGCTACTACATCCTCCTCTGTATTGATTTCCCTATATACCACACAATCATCTGCAAATAACCTTATTCTCGAATTAACAACCCTAGTCAGATCATCTATATATAAATCAAATAATAACGGACCTAGCACACTACCCTGTGGAACTCCTGACGTAACCTTAACCTCACTTGAAACCTCCGAACCTACTCGAACCGTTTGAACTCTATCCTGAAGAAAGTTTCCAATCCAATTAACTAACCCAGCATTCCCAATGGACAGTTTCAACTTCCCTAATAGTATAGTGTGATCTACCTTGTCGAAAGCCTTTTCAAAATCTAAAAACACTGCATCAATACAGCCCCCCTTGTCTACTACCCCTGCCAGCTCTTCCGCAAAACCTAACAACTGTGTCTCACATGAATACCCCTTCCTAAACCCATGCTGCACTTCCGAAATACCCCTATGTTCATCTACTTTCTCCATTATTCTCTTTATAACTACCCTTTCCATCATCTTACATACATGTGACGTTAAACTGATTCCCCTGTAGTTGTCTACCCTGCCCCTTTGCCCTCCCTTTGAAATTGGAACCACCTCCGCTTTTTTCCAATCTTGCGGTACTCTACCTGCTGTGAGTGAGGCTTGGAACAACCTTAGCAAATAACCTACAACCCCCCTACCCGCTAATTTCAGGAGATCGCTTTGCACCCCATCTATGCCTGGTGACTTCCCACTTTTTAGTTTCCTCAATACATTCCACACTTCCCCCTCTGTAAGCAGGACTTCTTCCCCCTCCCCCTCCAGTGTTGTTTCTCCCTCCCCTATAATTCCAGTCACATTGAACACTTCCCCGTAGAATCTATTTAATGCTGCTGCCTTCTCCTTATCCGTTTTCCACTCATTCCCTCCCTGATCAACTAAGGTGGGCAACTCCTTACTACTACCCTTCTGACTAGAAACAAACCTGTACATTCTATTCCAGCTACCCTGTACATCTCGTTCATTAAACATACCACCCATGAAGTTTTCTTTCGCCTCCCTCTTAGCCTTGTTCAAGTCCCGCCTCAGGTCCCTGATCGCTTCCTTTCCCTCCCCTGACTCCCTCAATTTCCTACTCATCTTTCTACCCTTTCTCTTAAGCCTCCTAACCGTACTATTATAGTAGGCAGGATCTGCATTTGCCTGCAACACCTTATAGGGAACCAACATATCTCTAACCTCCTCATAAACTTTCCGAAAATTGAACCACAGACCTTCAACATCACGCTTATCTATCTCACACCACTTCTCAAACCTATCCTCAAAAGCTTTTTGAACCTCTCTTGCCTGCACCCTTTTGTACCTCCAAACTTTCTTCCCAACGTTATCGGTTTGAACCGGAGCTAAAGAAAGCTTAATTCAGAAAGTCTTCTATACTGTAGAATGAATGGCTTAACAATAGTTTCTTGAGGGCAGACTTGAATATGTTTCGCTCTGTGATTGTCTTGATCTCTGGAGGGAGGTTGTTATAGAGTCTACGACCCGAATGGTGAACTCCTTGTAGCGTACATTTCAGTCGTCCGTACTCACGACTCAGGTTGGACGCTCCCCTCGTACCATGATCATGATGGGAGGTTCCGTCTTTGAAGCGCTTCAGGTTGTCCCTCGTGAATAGGCATACATTGAATATGTAAAGACTAGGTAGGGGAAGAATGCCGAGCTGTTTGAAACCGTCTTTACACGATGCATTGAAGCTTAAAGACAGCATTGTGCGTATAATTCGTTTCTGGGCACGAAAGGCTCTAATGCTGTCTGTCGTGACACCCCAGAATATGACACCGTATTGCAATATTGATTGCACATTTGCAAAGTACACGGTACGTAAGGTTGAGAAATTGCATTGCTTCACAAGCATCCTCATTATGTGTCGAGCTTTTGACAAGTTTGTGACAACGTTGTCAACATGCGGCCGCCAGGTCAACCCGTGATCGAGCACAATTCCAAGGAATTTCACACTTGTGGCTGTCTTGAGGTCCTTTGGGAGCGGAAGTGACTTCCCTTGGGGGGCAAATGTAATAACCAGTGATTTGTCTTGGTTTAATCGCAGTTTGTTAAGCCCAAACCAGACTCCAAAATCATCAAGGGTTGCAGTTAGATCCACTTGTAGATCTGCGGAGTTACTTGCTTCAACTGTAGCGCTGGAGTCGTCCGCGTATTGGATGACAAATCTAGCATCCGTGTCCACAGAGATGTTTGAAGCCAAGTCGTTGACTAGGATCGAAAAAAGGAGGGGCCCAAGAATCGAGCCTTGCGGCACTCCACAGTTGACTATCTGCCATGAAGATTTCTCTTGATGATTCATTTGCACACATTGCAATCTATCGGTGAGGTACGATTTTAACCAGGCGCCAGTGACGCCAGTCACTCCGTACCAGGCAAGCTTGTTCAATAGCAGGCCATGATCCATAGTGTCGAATGCCTTCGACAAATCGCATAGGACGGCTCCAACTTTCTTCTTGCTTTCAAGGGCACTAATAATCTTGGTGACCATGTTATATGCCGCAGTAGTAGTTGATCGACCCTCCCAGAACCCATGCTGGTTTTCGGTGAGCAGATTATGGTCCTTAAGATGAAGTACTAGTTTTCTATGCATTATTTTTTCAATCAACTTGGAAAATGAAGACAGTATCGAAATAGGTCTATAATTTGAGCATTCAGTTTTGACTCCTTTTTTATAAATTGGCTTTACGATAGCTCGCTTCATTCCCTCTGGAAAAACTCCCGTGTAGAACGAGTGATTAAAAATGTGTGCAAGTGGAGTGGCAATCCAGGGACCACACTGTTTCAGAAGACTCATTGGTACATCATCCCAACTTGCTGATGGTTTGGAAGGCATTTTCTTGAGCAACTGTACGATGTCCATTGCTGATGTTACAGGGTGGTCAATAGGAGTAGCACTGGTGGGAAAAGCTAATTTTAGCTTCGACATGCACTCTCCAGTAGTGTCTTGATAGCGGTCAATGGAACTGGTACCAACTGATATAAAATATTCATTCAAAAGTGAAGCTACAGCATTCTGATTAGAGACCAAGACGCCATTTTCAGTGAGGCAGATAGGCGAGTCGTCTTTTCTGTCTTGGCCTGTTAGTGACTTGACTACTTTCCACGTTCCTGCTATCTTGTTTCCTGATTCCATAATGATTTTGGTAAAAATGCACAATGACACCGTAGCCTATTTCAATATATTTTTTTTTGAAAATTGACGGAAAACCATGTTTGTTGCGCACTCAAAGTTCCGTCGAAGTGTGCCGCCTTTAATTATCGTGTCAGAAACTTTTCCTACTTCTTCGCAACTGGGTCCAAGCCCCTTTTGTAATTTTCGGCGTTATTCCCGTGTAATACGGACGCCATCTTGTCCTCCGCGGTGTTGCCAATGTCGTCCTTGAACAACGAATCGCTAAAAACACGCGTAGAAGCACACGGGCCTATTTTTCGAGGGGTATACAAACTCCGTTCCGCCTGCCGGCGGTATAAGCGAGGGTAGTACACCAACCCAACCCCTAACCTCACCTCCACCCTCCCACTTCGTACACGGGGCAACACTGTCGAGTTACACCCCCCAAAATGGCAAATAACAGCAGTGATTAAACGTCAATTACCACATCTAGATCATCCATAACTTCCGTAATAAGTACGACCGCATCTTCTAGTAAAGTGTAATCTGCATAGTGAAGTGCTTGCTACCAGTGAGGGAAAAAGTGATTACCTAACATTCTACGGTGTTATACTGCATAATTACCATGATTTTTTCATGATAGTTTTTTTTGGCTTGATTGATATCAGTTCGAAGTTTTTTTTTCACTTGTTTGAGAAGTGCACAGGTGGCAGGGGTTGCTGCTGTTTTAAGCATATGAGTAAGTTCTCTTTTCCTTGAACAGGCATTTCTTATTTCAGGGGTAATCCAGCCTTTTGATGTCACATTTTTCTTTGAAAGTTGGATTTTTTTGGGAAAATTGTGCTCAAATAAAAGTAGAAATATTTTTAAAAACGCGTTGTACTTACTGTCAGTCAAGGTTTCCAAGTATACTGGTGTCCAATTCACTAGTCCAAGGTCAATGATGAAAGCATTAATTGCATCAACGTGAAAATGTCTTTTGAAAACGGCATTGTTTGTTAATTTTTTTCCAGCGTGTGTTGAATGCGCTTGATTAGATGAGGTGGAAATTTTCAGCAGCTGACCATTGTGGTCTGAAAGTCCTGGGTCAATGTTCTTCAGAAGTTCGACTTTTCCCCAATTAGTTATCACAAGATCGATTGTAGATTCGCTGGTGAGAGTGATTCTAGTGGGTCCCTTTTCCAGGATGTAGAAACCGTATGCCAGTAAAACTTCATCCAACTGGCATCTTCGGGCAGGCTCCAGTATGTTGATGTTCATGTCTCCGACAAGCACTATTTTTCTTCTGCCTGTGCTCATCTTATCTAAGAATCCAAGTGGTCTAGAAACGGCTGGAAAGTTGAGTGGTCAGGAGCTCTGTATACTGTTGCCAGTATGAATGAAGGTTCCGTCAGCACTTCAATGACGCAGATTTCAAAAATACTTTCCGAAGAGACGATGTTTGGGATACAATTAAAAGGTATTTTTTCGGGCCTATTCCTCACGTAGATGCAGGATCCACCACCAGGTTTACTGGTTCTGGAAAAATTGCTTGCTTGAGTAAAATCATTAATTAAAATTTCGTAATTATTGGGTACCCAGTGTTCAGTCATACACAGGATGTTCACATGAGTGTCCAGCGTGTCCATGAAAATTTCTAGTTCCTCAACCTTCTGATGCAGGCTGCGGATGTTAATATGAAAAACAAAGTTATGTTGCTCTTGCAGGCCAGAGATAGATGAGACAATTTCATTTTGACTCACGTGTCGGTTGCTGAGTTGACCCGGGGGTGAAAAAACTTCTTCACTGCGGTGCCATTTGGCCAGAACTGAGCACAGTTCAGTGTTTCAAGCAACGTGCTACATGCGCTGACTTTAAAGGAACTGTATTGTCCTCTTGCTTGTAGTTTCTCTACAGATACTGATTCTGGTTTGTCCACATTACCTTTGATGAAACTTAGTACTTCCTCGCACGTGACGTCGACATGAAGCCGCCAGACGTGAAGATTAATCTTTGATTCGGCGACCATAAGGTTACCAGTATGGGCGAGATATCTGAATAAGGTATGAAAGTCTTTGAAGTAGTTCTACCCTTGCTACTTTATCGACTCTGGTATTCTACACACCTTGACGCACATAAAAAATACTTCATTGTTGGTCAACTCTTGAATCTATAAAGCAGTGAATCTTGACAACTTAATTCTGTCACAATTTTTATAATTTATTTGATGAATATTATCAGTTATTTTTTTTCCCCTTCAAAACGGCTGATTGGAATTGCATACAAAATCGTGATAATGTGTAAATTCTATGTATACACATTTGGAGAAAATTTCATCCCATTTGAAGAGATTTTATTTTTCAACATTTTCTGCCCAGCCAAATCTCATGGGGTTTTTAGAAACTTTGAGATGATTTTTCTCAAAATCGGTCCGACCGATTCATTCCAAAAACTATACAGTTATAAGTTGGATGAGTTTGCATGTAGAAAAAAAAGTTTCATGTTCATCAGTCAACCTTTGCGACCTGTGGAGTGCTTCCAAAAAAAAAAAAAAAAAACACAGACAAAGCCCTATAAGAGTGGGATGGAGACTTTGCTACGCTCATCAATTATCAGTTATTTTACTTTTTTCTTTAAAACGGCTGATTGGAATTGCATACAAAATCGTGAAAATGTGGAAAATCTATGTATACACATTTAGAGAAAATTTCATCCCATTTGGAGATTTAATTTTTCAACATTTTCCGCCAAGCCAAATATTATGGGGTTTTTAGAAACTTTGAGATGATTTTTCTCAAAATCGGTCCGACCGACACACTAGTGTGCTTCTAAAGGAGTCTTTAGAAGCACACTGGTGTGCTTCTAGAGGAGTCTCTAGAAGCACACCAGTGTGATTAATAATTGCATTTATAGGCCTAATAATGCAAATCAGTATGTTTGTAGGCATTTTAAAGAAGCCATCAGATATATGGATGTATTCAAGCACATCAGTGTGTTTTTTAAATGGATTGTCTTTCATAGGGCTTTAAAAGCACACCAGTGTGCATTTAGGCGGACACACACTAGTGTGCTTCTGAAGAAATCTTTAGAAGCACAGTGGTGTGCTTCTAGAGGGGTCTCTAGAAGCACACCAGTGTGAATAATAATTGCACACATAGGCTTAATAAGGCTAATTAGTATGTTTGTAGGGCTTTAAAAGCATTTCAGTGTGCATCTAGGCAGACACACACACTAGTGTGCTTTTTAAAGAGGTCTTTAGAAGCACACTGGTGTGCTTTTAAAGGAGCCTCTAGAAGCACACCAGTGTGATTAATAATTGCATATATAGGCTTAATAAGACAAATTAGTATGTTTGTAGGCATTTTTAAGAAGCTTTCAGATATATGGATGTACTCAAGCACATCGGTGTGTTTTTTAAATTGATTAAAGTCTTTCATAGGGCTTTAAAAGTACAGCTTCTTTAGGGGTCTAGACGGGTCTTTAGAAGCACACTAGTGTGTTAGCAAGCACTCCGTAATAAAAATGTGTTAATTAAGCTAATTTATGAATTAAGTTACAAAAATGCCATTGTTAACCAAGAGTAATAACAAGCTAATCCACTAATCATCGCTTAAACAACACATTTATTATTCGTAAAACAGGACCTGACTAATAAGTCGATTAGCCTAATGGACTTTTTAACAATTACTATTGAAAAAGTGTATGAGGTAGGTTATTACATGAAAATAATGAGAATTTGTGAAGGGGAGCTTTATGAATGCCAATGTTGACTTGAGCAACAGATGGTTTTAAATTATAAATCAAATTTAAAAATCCGTTTGTGGATACGTAGTTGAAGTGTTTTTTTTTTAGGTTGGGTGATACTCAATTAACACAACAGGGTTTCATTGGGCTGGGCCGTTACTTGCCACCCTGCCTAGGTGGCAGCCCACTACGGTAATACACCAGACCAATCACTCAGCCATTTACAGTATTATTACACTAGGAAAACGCTATATAAGCATTGTTAGACGAGCGGAAAGTATTAGTATGTCGACTTCTTTGCCAAACTTTTGCCTAAATTCGCCAATTGGGTGACATTCAAGTTATAAATGGGTAAAAACTGCTTCGAGTGGTACCAATTTAGCACATTTTATGGTTTTTCTTCAAAATGGCTGACCCGATCAAGCTGAGAATTTCCAAAAATGTGTATCAAGATGTAATTCAACTTCACACAAAATTTCATTTTTTTTTTTAATGAAAATATTTTCATTTTTTTCCTGCCGTGTTATTCTAATGGGTATTTTTTAAATTTCTAAAATTCATAAAAATAAAAGTTACCACCCTATAATGCCACAAAACTATACAGACCTAAGTTAGATGAGGAACCATAATGAAAAAAAGTTTGGAGTTGATAGCTGTAGCCGTTTGACCTGTGAAGAACCGAAAAAAAAAACATAAAAAAAAATAAATAAATAAAACATAAAAACGAACACCAATTTTTTTCAGTATGTCAAATTGAATCCTCGCTGAAGCTCGTCTAATAATGTTGAGAAAACATTATGTACCAGTACGTTTAAGAATAGAAATGAAAATACAGTGAAACCTCTACGCATCGTTTCTGGATCCATTGTTT
Organism: Brachyptera risi; assembly: GCA_964007535.1. NCBI lineage: Eukaryota > Metazoa > Arthropoda > Insecta > Plecoptera > Taeniopterygidae > Brachyptera > Brachyptera risi. The sequence continues at coordinate 3,960,679 of OZ023330.1, read as the reverse complement.
TCCTGCTTGTATCATTCATTTTTTCTCACCCCACCCCACCCCATATGATCATTGTTACATTTTCCTGGATGGATCATTGTCCTGCATGGATAGTTTTATTTACCTGGTCCCTTGAAAAACGATGGATAGAGTTTTCACTGTATATAATAGTGATGAGTGATGACATTTATTCTCAAAATCAGAAATCGATTCTCTAAGCTCCAGAATCGATTAAAAATCGATTTTAAAAAAAAAATCATCATCAAAAAAAGTTGTGTAATTTCAAACTTTTTTTTTAACCTTCCCACGACGTTTTACATGCTAGAGACTTCTTTGAACTGTACTGTACCATTCGGGTAATTCCGTCAACGTTCGGCTGTCAGACGTAACCGAAGGGATAGCTTGTGTGACACAGATAGTAAAATCTCAACAATACAAATTATTACAAATGAGCAGATATTGCGACGTGAAGAAATACAGCACTGACCCAAAAGGGAAAAAACAAATTAAATTTTAAAAAATTTGATTTTTTTATTTGAGAATCGTTTTACATTATAATCGATTCTCGATTGATCGATTTTATCACTGGTACATAATTTCAAATAAAACTCATTCATTAAAGATATTGAATGAGCCATCCAGGTGAACATCAGTTGCCGCCTCGTCCTCGCTAGTGTCCTCTCGAGCTTTTCCCAAGAAGTAGCTACCTTGATGATCGTCTTCCGTCTCACAACCAAACACACCACCTCCGAGGCAATCTTCATCGCTTTTCTCCACAGATATACCATAATGATGACTGAGAAACTCTAATACCGATTCAACACTTTTCAAACAATTAAATTTACTACGTTCTCTTTTGGGTAAAATTTTTTCCATCATAAAAACAAGGTGATGATGCAGACATTTGAAAGGAAGTTGCGACTGCGTTGCGATGTTGACCCAGTGTTGCACGCAGTCGATGGGAGTCCGGGAGTATCCAGCGAACATGGCTGGATTTGTTAATATACCACGAGCTGCCATGATTCCTGAAAAAGAAAATTGTAATTCTCTATATTCCTCTTATAGTTTTATTACGTATTCCCACATAATTTTGTCAAGTTGAATTCTTGTATCCATGAAAGAAGGTCGTCTAATTGCGAAAAAACTAATTGAATAATTGAAAAAACTGAATAATAATAATTAATGATAATTGAGAAAAAACTTTGGGATATATTTATATTCTCAATGCAGCTTCAAGGATTAGATGCATTTGGAATATGCTGTTATGCATCCTATCAGAGACCTTGTTTGGAAAAGTCAGAATATTGTACCCAGAAAATTCAAATATACAAACAATGGCTATATTTGTGTTTGATATATAGATGGATGACTTTCTTCCGTGAGTACAAATATAGACTTATTATTAAACATGACTGTACATAGATACATGGATGATGATCACCAAATTGTATAAAGAGATTGTAGATGTTTGGGTCTATATGCATATAAAAAGACCGCACTCCGTAGCTCAGTCAGCTGAAGTACCGCTTTAGAAACTAGAATCACCGTTGGGCGTGGATTCGAGTTCCACATAAGGCATGCTTTGTAAATATCCTTTCAATTATCATCACTTCTTAGCTTCAATGTCACAGGCTCATTCGTACTCTCAAATAACCTAGCTGTTGGTGAAGTCTTCAAGCAAACAATAAGATGATGATTATTGTTTACTTAACGACCCCACCAACAGCTAGGTTATACGGGGATACGAATCAGCTGGTGATTATGAAACTATGATGTGATGATAAGAGAAAAGATGCTTACAAAAACTCATGCCTTGGGCGGGACTCGAACCCACGCCCAACGATGACTTCAGTTTCTGAAGCGGTGCCTCAGCTGACCGAGCTACCGAGGATGGCAGCAAACAATAATAATCGATAGAGATTAGCTGGAAAGCTGGATTAAAGCGGCAACGCGATTCTTGCCTTTGCGGTTAGTCTCACGGACCAATTAGAAGCTTTACCATTGAGTTTATAGTGTATATAGAGGGGACAAGAGATAGGAAATGTTGTGCGAGATTATTTTGAGCTGATCAGCGCGCTCCGGGTGTGATGGCGGGTAACTAACGCTTGGCCGTTCGGCGGGAACTAAAATACTCGACTGTGAGTGGTCAGAAAGGTAATCAATAACAGAGCGACAGAACACTAGCGCATTCTCACGTCAAAAGTGGCAACCAGTAGAACGGCGGCAACTACATTATCGGCGATATTTCAGCTCGTATTTCAAATCTGGTATTTCGATGATGCCGGACTACATTCGATGCGTCGTTTCCAGTTATTACGTTAATGGATTATTTATGATTATGACTGGGTGACAGGAGGATATATATTATATATATATTCAGTCACAATTTCTTTACACAATTTTGTAAAAAATTTAGACTCAACAACAAATTTATATGTAGCATTGTTTTATTCGCCCTACGAGGATCTTGACACATTTTGAGGCATCATATATACAACCCTCATCTTTGATTTTTATTTTATTGCCATTGGTAGGCCTAAAATTTTAAATTAATTTTCAGTTGATTTTGATTTTTTTATTATCATATTTTCATTATTCCTTTTTTTCTTCGTTTTCTTATTCAAACATTATAAGCTTTATTGATCCACATATTTTCTTTCTTGTTCATAGTTATCATTATTATAATTTCATTTCGATCACAACAATTCCAGGATTTAGTTGACTTATATTTTGTTTCTCGTCCTATTATTATTTCATTAATCTTAGAATCAGAAAGTGTTATCATTGTTTTTTTTAAATGCCACAAAAGTTATCACAACAATATTACGTATTTTATCACATGAAACATAGGCCTACTACAAACTCAATGGCACAAAGGAAATGTCATCACATTAGTGTCACACTTCTGAGATGAAGTGTGTCATTATTGATGGCGTATACCTTGGCGTTATTATGTTGAAGTGTGTAATTATTATTAGGAACAAATTGATTTGACGAATTTAATTAAATGTATATAAGATTATTTTGAATAGTAGGAGTACTGTATATTGCAAGAAGTGAGTACAGTGACTTACTTATACATATAAAATACAATGAAAGACACAAGACATGAAAGTATATCTTTTCTTTATGATCGGCCTACAGCTGTTGTTATTCTCGTTTGGGTTTTACGATGGGGTGTTTCGAGAAAAACACAAATATTCACTCATACAAAATATGTCATATTTCATTCACAATGTTGGATGCCGCTTATGCCGGTTTCGGTTCCGTTTTCTTGAAATTTTGTAATAATTATTCTTAATATTGTACTTCTGAAATACAAATAGTTGGAGGTTGAAATTGAATTTCTGTTAGGTCAAGGGGAAAGAGAATTGTTATATGTCAATCTAAATACAGCATGGAATTTGATTCCCATTCACACGATAAACTCGGTGGCATGGAACTTGTATGATATAAGGGCCATGTGGTTAGTTTCAATCGTTCATGCAAATCATGTCTCTACCCTATCCCCCATCCCATTGATGTAGATTACTTCCTGGAAAATTGATATATTACCTGCTGTTATGCTCTTGACTAGCATGCTAATACAAATGGACATGATTTTTCAGAATATAGAGCAGTAGAATTCTCTTGTGAGTTTTAGTCTCTGTAAGAGAAAATAATAGAAATGCTTTTTTAAATTTCAAAAATTGATTCGTAATTGATTCTTGTATTTCCACACATATGATTTCACATTTTCTGAGAAGCCCCTTTTCTGAGAACCGCGTGTCTATATTTTATGTTGTGCCTGCACTAGTTTTTGTTTCAAATTAATTCCCATTAACCAAACAAGACGCGACGAAGAAAAATATACGTGTAGTCTGTAAAGAACAGGGAACCCACGAAAAATGTGGGCCTTTCATAATAACGACCAATGTATTGAAATAAAAATGATATGTTTCTTATTTTCAATGTTCTAAACAGGTAGGCATAATCTCAAAAACGCAGGTAAACACGCCAATTGGTTAGCTACACCATTGAGTTACTATATACTCAATGGCTACACAAACCTGATCACCCTGACAGATAAGGCATTCAATGCAATGGGAAACGAATGGCGAGTTTTAATATGCATTATTAGAACCGTTTCGTATTTCTTTCACTTCTATAATTCTTTGTAGTATCAACATGTTCAAATATATTCCAAATTTTTTAATTCAAATTTTATTTTTTCTAATTTCGGTTAATTTAATTCATTAGATAAGTGGATAATTCATTAATTATTAATGATCAATTATTCATTATTTATTTATTTAATTATTACATAATTTATTTGACATCATATCATGTCTCCTGTGATCAGAAGTGACACTCAGAAAATAGGTACCTATTACCAATTCGGCACTACTGGTAGGCCTATATTTTTATTTCTGAAACATATTCGGACTGAAAATTTGATTACGTTAATTGTTGCATTTCCATCACGTATGAATCAGAATAAGTATCATCGAGATCGACTCTATTTTCAAATGGATCAATTATAAAATATCAGCTAATTCAACTTTGTATAACCATAGAGAAGTAATTTAGGCCTATTACTTCTCTATGGTATAACAACACTGGCTTGCGTCATGATTGGAGACTATCCACATGCCCCCGTGACATTTCTCTAATACAAGTCCTGCTGTGACCAAGTGTTTCTTGTTGGCTATCTCTAGAACTTCGTTTCAAGTTGATACGTCAACAAGACGACAACCATTCCAGGAAATTTCAAAACAAAATGCATGCATTTTTGGATTAGGAAGCTCAACATTGTCAAAATTAATCATGTGTATCATCAAAAACATTAATTGAACATCGTAAAGTGAATCTATTGGTGTATTGAATTAGATCAACTGTTCATTTCTCAATCGGAAGTAAAATTATATTTCAAATTATTAATGAATGATATGATATTACACGGTATAACATTATAAACTCGATTATCATCATGATTTGTGATCATTACGATATGATTTTAATGATGAAGTTATTGAAAAATCAATATAAATGGAAATATTTTATTATGTGTTTTGGTTAGTGGGAAGGAAACGATCGTGGCCTTCTGTTTACTAGCCACGATGCATCTCTGTCAGGATAGTCGACCATGGCGGGAATCGAACCCTGGTCTCCTGAATGACGGTTCAGTGTGCTAGCGATCGATCCGCTAGTATCTTTTGGTTAATATTACACTAGGCAAACGCGTTATGTGTTTCCGCGTTGATGGATGAGCTAGAACATAATCATCTTATATCTTTTGATTGGTTATTATATATATACACCTTGAGATATAAACAATCAAGTCACTGCCATCCTATTTTCTAATCAATTTCAATGATAATAAAAAAGGCTTTGCTTTAATCGTTTCTTTTATTCGTGACACCTGTTGCTGGGAATTAATTGTTTTTTTAATAGCTTTGAGTGATTTAAAAAAATTGGATTATATATTTTTCTACATCAAAACGGCTGATCCGATTTGACTGAAAGTTCGGAATAATGTGTATAATTATTATATTGAAATTTCCTGAGAATTTGAATTCTCTCAAAGGAAATATTTTTGACGAATTTTATTCATTGAAATGAGTTTTAAAATAGATCGATATGGTTTTAATATAAATTTGTCTGATATCGAGAACTTGCGTTAATTCATACGTGCTGCTTGACAAAAACTGAGTAGGTTTCTGGTAGGTTTACATAAAATTATTTCAGGGATTAATTCTTGTATCTTGACAAGTCTATCAATATTTGATGTATATGCACCACCCCATCCAATAATACTGTAGACCTACTGAATGATTGACATAGCTAGAGCAAACGATCAAACGCATCGAGAGATACGATCAAAAGCATCAAGAGATACGATCAAAAGCATCAGTTTATTTAATATTTGCCTTGACATGTAAGATTTGAAAAGTAAATTTCGAATTTTCTTCAGGGTGGATGAAATATGTTCATTCCATTTTGAATTTGCGTCAATATTATTCCGAGATATTTAGTATATTCTTTACATTGAAGTACATTGAACAATTGCATGGTATTTGACACAGGTAAAAATAGTAACCGTTCAGCTTTACATCTGGAGGGGCATTCATGTATGCCTAGCAAGCTCTAGCAAGGCATGAAACCTGTTTGACAACTGTCGTGACGGCAATTTGCCATCAACTTTGCGGGGTGGTTTTTGATGATCGCAAGTTGCGACCGCTAGCATCTTTACTAGACGTACGTGAATACCCCCCGATCTCCACCGTAGATAAGGGCGCTTATGGAGACTAAAGTCCTTGTCAGGTAGAGTTGAGGCTGACGTCAGAGCTTTATTCCCCTCATCGTTACCAGAGAGGATCGAAGCTCTCGACGGGACCGTGGCCGAAAAGGCCTATTACCTGCGCCGGAAGGAACAATAGAAATTGAACGACCATTATAGAAATAAATTAGAATCGTTGTCGGAGAATTAAGATGTTACATACCAAAGATATGCACTGGAAATGAAAATATAAGCAATTCACTTTTTTATTTGAAAAAACTAACTCATATACGGCCGAGATACGTCGATATGTTTGTGGGAGTGATTTTTATTTCCCACAAACATATCGACGTATATCGGCCGCATATGAGCGAATTTTTCCAAATAAAAAAGTGAATTGCTTATAATTTCATTTTCAATGCATATCTTCGGTATGTAACAATCTTAATTCTCCGACAACGATTCTAATTTATTTCTACAATGGTCTTTCAATTTCTATTGTTCCTTCCGGCGCAGGTAATAGACCTTTTCGGCCACGGTCCCGTCGAGAGCTTCGACCCTCTCTGGTAACGATGAGGGGAATAAAGCTCTGACGTCAGCCTCAACTCTCCCTGACAAGGACTTTATGTGAATTCTTGGAAGCCATCCATTTGTTAGAGGGATGTTGAATGAATGAATACTGGAATTCATCGGCGCGTCAACGAATAGGTTCCGAGAGCGTTTGAGCATTGGGTGAAATTTCGAATATTTAAATTCAATCCTTTTATTTGGCCCGCTTCACAGAATGTTGATTGAAATGAAGTTTTTAGTCATTGTTTCCCAATTAAGGCAATGGATAAACGATAGGATCGTTTGAAATATATATAGAAAATGAAGAAAATAAAAGCATTGTATTGGAGAAAATAGAAAATGTTGAGTTTAAAAATAAAAAATATTGAGTTTAAAAATAGATATGAAAATGGATTGACTTTGAAATAGCAGCTAATATAGCTTTGTAATACAACATGGGCTTGCATGATGATTGCGATTATATTAACCATATGTAATAACTCGTATACGGACACTTAGGCGACAGACGTTTAGGCGACGGACACTTAGGCGATCTACTTTAATCCACTTTATCATTGGACACTTAGGCGACGGACAATAGGCGACGGCCATTTTTACATGATCAAAGGCTTATTAGAAAAAAGAACGAAAAAAAAGACTGGATATGTGAAACGCAATTGTCTATCATTTTGGAAAATTCAGGTCAGGAAAAAATACCAATCGAATTAAAACTTTGAAATGAGTTCTCTCAGAGGTGGTTCAACCGATTGTGCCTCAAAACTAGGTATACAGTATCGAATTAGATAAGGACACTTATGTATGCCAAGTCATTGAGTTTATGGTTATAACACTATAAACTCAATGGCCAAGTCTCAACTGATTTTGGATTTTCGTTTGACCTGTAGAGCGCGAAAAAAAGGACTTTTTTTCGAGTCTGGTGAAATTGAGTCTTCGCTTTGCTAATCTGATAGTAACTATATTAATTATTATTAAATTATATACTAATTGGATGAGCGAAGCGAAGACTCAATTTCAACATACCGAAAAAAAGTGCCTGTTTTTTGTTGTTGTTTTTTTTTGTTCACACTCCACAGGTCAAACGAAAATTCAAAATCAGTTGAAACTTGGCACACATAAGTGCCCTCATCTAACTCGATACTGTATAGTTTTGAGGCGCAATCGGTTGAATCACTTCTGAGAAAATTCATTTCAAAATTTTCAACAATCCCATAAGAATAACCCAGAGGAAAAGATTCGTCAAAAATATTTCCTTCCAGAGAATTCAAATTTCCAGGGAATTCTAATATGATAAATATACACCTTATTCTGAACTTTCAGTCTAATAAAATCAGCCGTTTCAATGAAAAAAATATTTAATCCAATTTTTTTGAATCTCTCAAACCTATTAAGAAACCATTTAAATGTAAGCAACAGGTGTGGAAACGATTAAAACAAAGCCTCTTTTACTATCATAGAATTGATTAGGAAATAAGATGGCAGTGACATATGATCGTTTGGATCTCAAGGTGTGTATATATATATATATATATATATATATATATATATATATATATATATATATATATATATATATATATATATATATATATATATATATATATATATATATATATATATATATATATATATATATATATATATATATAATAACCAATCCAAAGATATAGGTTGATATGTTCCAGCTCATCCATCATCGCGGAAACACATAACGCGTTTGCCTAGTTATATCAACACCCTTGACATTCCACTGATGTAAGCACTGCTGTTCTCAAGTGTTATTAGGCCTATTACTTTTCAGTTTCACCAACTTACTACAGTAGTTTGTTCCTGAACTAATAAATACTAGATTATATTTTCAGACAGCGTTAATTATCTTCTTAGATGAGTCTAGCAAAGATTTCCATTCCATATACCAAAAAAATTGGGGTCCGCTTTTCATCTTTTATTCTCTAATTTTGTATTTCGCAATAAATTATAATAAATGTGCCTGCAACTCGCCCCAATAACATTTCAAGCTTCTTACATAAATGACACGACATAAATTTGTTCAACAATGTTATTAATATTCATATAAAATATCAAGCCTACACAATATATTATACAAATATTAATAAATAATATACATAATTAATAATAATATAATTGATATCCGTGTGAAAAGAACTATGAGTAAAGAAGAGTAAATCGTTCTATTGAATGTATGAATATTGGGCTTACTGTTTTATTAGTATTTACATTTTTCAGTGAATGATTGATTAAGACATTGAGTTGATTAGCAAAGCAACATGACCGTCGAGTTGGACGCAATAACACGAACAAGCTCTCTTATATAGCAGGGAGTTCAAATTATCCGCGCTGAGCGCCGAACGCTGAGGTCGATCAAGTAGTAGGCTAATAGTTCTCGTACACACCACCTGAGCGCTAGATACATCACGGCGCGCATGCTAGTAGTTCTCGTACGCACCACCTGAGCGCTAGATATATCACGGCATGCTCGGGCACCGAAATCTGGCGCAAGGGATCGGTCACGCTCGCGGCGGAATGTACGGGCAACATAACGATTTTTCGCACAACAGGTTAACAGGGCATGACGCCTCTATATACACTGTAAACTCAATGGCTTTACCTCTTAACACCCAGCCATAGCTTGAGACTTGAATAATGTTGTTCTACTCTTCAAGAGGCGGTGATGGCAGATTTACCGCGTTGCTATAAATGAATCTCAAAAGCAAGTAAATACCGTTATTTTAAAGTAAAATATCGTTCGTAGCAAATATAGATATACCATTTTAGATTGATGTATTCTATATTTTCATCATATCATTATCGAAGAATATTCTCAAAACCAAACACCGTAGCACGAGTGATTATGACTAAGTTCAGTGCAGGCCTATATTTAGTGTTTTTTTATACAAACCTTGAAAACCTGTAATTTCGTGCAATTCTTTGGCTCCTTCGAGTGTTTTAACATCTCCATTAGCTATCAATGGTAATCGCACACTGTCGCGTATTTCTCGAAAAGCGTTCATATTTACTGGCTGGTGTTTTTGTTGTGGTGTTCGTGCATGAACAGTCAAAAACGAAACTCCTGCCGCTTCTAAACTCTGGCAAAGATCTATTGTGTGCCTGAAAGAAAAAATAAATTATCACTATGGTTACCGAAAATCTAGCCGAACAATTATTACTAGAGAGGTGCGGGTTCAACTTTTCCTGTTCATAATCGGTCAAAGTGTTTTTATTTATCCAGACTGGGTTCAACAACGCACTGTACGGATGACCAAGGTTTATTGAGCGGTGAACAAAGTGATGAGAAGTTGATATGAAAGACTATTTTATTATACGTTTGGATCTAGTGGGAAGGAAATGATTGAGGCCTTTTATTGAGGAACCATCTCACTATTCACCCAAACGACAGAGAAAAACCACAAAACACCCCTGTCAGGTTGGTTGACTATGGCGGGAACTGAGCCCGTCTCCTGAATGACAGTCCAGCGTGCCTGTCACCCATTACGGTAGTCAAGTTTATGATGGTCATAGTGGTGATCAGGGAGGCACTTGCTCCCTCCTGGAGAGTATTGGAAATCTCAATAAAAAATATTATATTATAAAATATCTAATAACTTCACTCTCTGTTCTGAAATCTTTAAAAACTTGAATGGGAATAATTACTTCAATACAATTCAACTACAGTATTGCAATTTATCTGTCATTAACAAACAACAGCGTCTTACAAAAATACGACGCCGACTAATCTAGTTGAAAGACTACCCAAAACAGCACAATATAATACAAATTCAAAAAATTGTCAGCAAAAATGTCGTACCTCATATCTTCTAGTATACGTATCTTAACGGACACTGTGAACGGCGATGCTATTCGATTCCTGACTTCTAAGACCATATCCTTGACGACCTGAGGTTTCGTCAACAGATCTGCGCCGTATCCATCGTTCATGGCCCAACGTTGAGGACAGCCGCAATTCAAGTCAACACCGTTACTGTACCTAGAGCATAAGATATATATCATTCAAATTCACAGTTTCATTCAGTCTTAAGAGTGCATGGATAATGATTGTGCAAAATATCAAGTTCATGGCGATGGAATTTCAAACGGACAATGCGATGTGAAATTCTAAAAAATACAGTGTGGTACCGGTATATCTTTTAATAGTTCAACAAAATAGCGTGGACATAGGCCTATAGGCTATATGTGAGAACTATTTATCTTTAAAGCATACTGGTCTATTATAATTTTCATAGATACACCTGTACAGATCTAAAAAGTGGTATCTTATCAAAAAAAATGGATCAGTATAATTTGTATTTTTAGGTATATGTCTCATGAGTCAAAACATATAGGTCTACAAATTCAGAAGTTACAACTCTCACCACACTCAATTATGAAGGAAGCGGACGTTTTAGGCAGCATTCCTTAATCCTTATATTGCGACCGGAAAACATTCTTGCCGACGTTTTCAAAATACATACAGGCTTATGTATGATCATTGAGATTATGTACATGATGATTATAATGGAAAACCAAAAATGATGAATACTTACGTGGTAGGCTATATTATATGTGGTTGTATGCATTTATACATACAGTGAAACCTCTATGCATCGCTTATCAAGGGACCAGAAAAATGAAACAATCCACCCAGGAGAACCATCCATCCAGAAATATTCAACATTAATTATATGGGAGTGGGGCAAAAAAAAATGAATGATACAAGCTGGAAAACGATTGATCTGGGAACGATGCATAGAGGTTTCACTGTATATTCAATTATATGGTACCTGATTATTCAGGCTGAGATTTATGAGAGATGAAATCCTCACACACACGTAATACAATATGTCATCAATTTGAACAGTTCAACATAAATGTACTCACGGAGACACCATTTCAGCTGCCGTCACAAAATCGGACACATTGTTGGCGGCAAACTGGACAACCAATGGATTATCCCCTGAAAATGAATGTAATTTTAAGATGGAGCTATATCATGTTAAACTGATGGAGATCTTGCTGTTCACAAGGCGTAGCAATAATATCAGGCCAGTAAAAATTAATGTGAATCAGACTTTTTTCTATTATTAGTTGAAACTTCTATTATTCTGTGCTTTTGTGATTTGAGAGTAAATTCTATACTATATCAGGATTTTTGCTCAAGGACTCATTGAAATGAAGCAATGTGATACCAGTAGCATTAAAGAGTTATAAGTGCAGTAAATAAATATTGGACTGCAATATAGTACCCTAGTTATAAATTATAATATGCCTAAATAAGTGAATTTTGGTTTCATTTCTGATTTTTTTTCAGCCAGCAAACCAATCAATTATTTTTTGTACGAGCATAATAATCATATTTTTTTCAAAATACAGGCCTACATACTTTGATATGTTAATTTACACCTTCTTCAAAATTATACTCCGATGAACTGTCTTAAATGAACGCGTTTTGCGTTTCGCTTTCGCAAGGCGGTGGAATTGAGGCGAGCTCCACAATCAGAAAGCGCGTACAACTCTCATCACTGATTGGTCGTTTTATCATCATGGCGGCTTAAAAAAACGTTTAGCGAATTTGCATACCGCGTTCATGGAAGCCCAGCTTTACCTATTAATTTACAGTGATGCTCACATTCGAATATTCATATGCATACAGTGATGTAACCCAAGAATATGGTCACGACAATATTCTCGACAACATTCTCCGAAATATCATGCTCCTCGTTTTTGAGAGCATTTTCTTCTTATTCAATATAATGACGAACAGTTCAAATTAAAAGCGTTTCTTGCCACTTCTATACCTCCATCTATACTTTCCATTTTTTCTATCGTGGCCACTTCTTACTGCCATTTCTAATACCGGTACTAATAATAATAATAATAATATCTTTTATTATCAGAGACTGTACAGAGGTCTACTCTACTACATGTCACCTACCTTGGTTAGTTGAAAACTCAACGTCTCTGGATTTAGCAGACTTGACAAAAGAATCAGCCATGATCATTGGAGTGAAGCAAAGATCACAATCGTATTTCCTGACAAGTGATCGAAATGGTAACCTAGGGAACACAAATCAGTCACCTTAAGAGGCCGCAGGCGCTTGTATTTCACGCCGCAAACTCTCACGGCCGTAATTTTTGTGATATCAATATGAGTGTTTTTGCATTCTGTTGGTAATTGAAAAACGAAGGTTACCGTAAATACAGAATTTTGAATAAAAAATTTGTGATTTTTCAAATTCTTCAAATGGAAAATGGAAAAATTACTAATTTACGAAAACCTAGATACATATTTTTAATTACCGAAAAAAAACATAGAATGTGAAATATATCAGAAGTGTGAGCTAGGGAATTAACGGCGTTTATGTGAATCTGAGTTTGGCGGGCTAGTCTATGGGTGGCGCCTAGCACACGATGCATGTTAAACTCGAGTCTGAAGCGAGCGAACAACGAGCCCCGTGTAGAGCGCCTGCGGCCTCTTAATATCAATTAAAGAATAAAGTTCCAATGGCCTGATTGGAGATTGTCGGCCTCAAATCACCAATATATGGGTCATTCTACTGATCAACGCACCATGGCCAATTTTTGTTTGATGATTGCGTTTTTTGTGTTTTCTGATAGATCTTGTTTATATCTATGGTGTATAGTTCGGACATTTTGATGCTTTGTGATCTGATAGAGGTGACAAAGGTGACAAAGGTGGACAGTGGTTTAGGTTAGGTAGGTCAGGTTGGTGTATAAACCTCGCGTATCGTGCCGGCAGGCGGAACAGAGCTTATATACTGATTTTTTTTTTTTTAAATGAAAAATCATAAAAAAACAGAAAAAAATCGGCGTGGTACGTTAATCAGTAAATTTACCCCAATATGTAAGAAAGTGATTTATTTACGAGTCCATATAGAGTTGCAAGGTAGTTGAGCCAATAGCATTACCGGTGTTCACAATTCCATTTTCATTTTTTAGACACACTCGGACAAAAAAAGTCCGAAAACGGTCTTCTTGATTATAGAATGTCATTGAAATTTGAAACAAAACAAATTTTAAAATTCGATGTGGCTCTGATTTTTGCCGTCACAAAGTAGTTAATCGTAGTTAATAAATCATAATCAAGTGGCTGTATGAAGAATTTTTATATTCACTTGTCTAAGGCAGCCCACTCACTGGGCAACATCCGAGACCCATTTCAATTCTTATAAAGGGTTATCTTCCCATGTGTATGCATCTTTTTTATTAGAAAGTCAATTTGGCCAAAACTTTTAAATCACAATTTCATATTTTAAAGCATATTGGCCAAAGTGTCTAAAATGCAAGGATTTGGCTGCCTCATTTTACAAGATTTTGTTTTTGGTGGGAATTTCACCACCAATATATTGTGTACCAATAATATGTGGTTAATATTTGCTGGTAATAATCGACATATGTTATTGAATTTATAAGGGTGGATATGTTTTTGATTGACCCCACACGTTGACACAACCGTCTGACGAAGTGTGGCCAAGAACGACCCAAATGCTGCTCATCAATAACAATCAAAATATATATTTTTATTGTTATTGATGAGCGACATTTGGGTTGTTCTTGGCAACACTTCGTCAGACGGTTGTGTCAACGTGTGTGGTCGCACGTGTTTGCAGTTGAAGAAAAATTGAATGAAAAACAATTCAAAAGATTCAGAGTGATATCGACGATTTTATCTTACCTCCACTCGACCTATGGTCAAAAGCCATTACGGTATAGGGCTCTTATATTTTAAATGAAATTAAAAAGTAGAAAGGGACGGGAATCAAACCCGTACCCTCTCGCACTGGAAGTGAATGCCCTCCCACTGAGCTATGAATGCAACTAAAAAATCACCAGTTCAAGTTTCACTTGACCATTGAGTTTACAGTGTATATAGAGGCGTCATGCCCTGTTAACCTGTTGTGCGAAAAATCGTTATGTTGCCCGTACATTCCGCCGCGAGCGTGACCGATCCCTTGCGCCAGATTTCGGTGCCCGAGCATGCCGTGATATATCTAGCGCTCAGGTGGTGCGTACGAGAACTACTAGCATGCGCGCCGTGATGTATCTAGCGCTCAGGTGGTGTGTACGAGAACTATTAGCCTACTACTTGATCGACCTCAGCGTTCGACGCTCAGCGCGGATAATTTGAACTCCCTGCTATATAAGAGAGCTTGTTCGTGTTATTGCGTTCCAACTCGACGGTCATGTTGCTTTGCTAATCAACTCAATGTCTTAATCAATCATTCACTGAAAAATGTAAATACTAATAAAACAGTAAGCCCAATATTCATACATTCAATAGAACGATTTACTCTTCTTTACTCATAGTTCTTTTCACACGGATATCAATTATATTATTATTAATTATGTATATTATTTATTAATATTTGTATAATATATTGTGTAGGCTTGATATTCTATATGAATATTAATAACATTGTTGAACAAATTTATGTCGTGTCATTTATGTAAGAAACTTGAAATGTTATTGGGGCGAGTTGCAGGCACATTTATTATAATTTATTGCGAAATACAAAATTAGAGAATAAAAGATGAAAAGCGGACCCCAATTTTTTTGGTATATGGAATGGAAATCTTTGCTAGACTCATCTAAGAAGATAATTAACGCTGTCTGAAAATATAATCTAGTATTTATTAGTTCAGGAACAAACTACTGTAGTAAGTTGGTGAAACTGAAAAGTAATAGGCCTAATAACACTTGAGAACAGCAGTGCTTACATCAGTGGAATGTCAAGGGTGTTAATATAACTAGGCAAACGCGTTATGTGTTTCCGAGATGATGGATGAGCTGGAACATATCAACCTATATCTTTGGATTGGTTATTATATATATATATATATATATATATATATATATATATATATATATATATATATATATATATATATATATATATATATATATATATATATATATATATATATATATATATATATATATATATATATATATATATATATATATATATATATATATATATATATATATACACACACCTTGAGATCCAAACGATCATGTGTCACTGCCATCTTATTTCCTAATCAATTCTATGATAGTAAAAGAGGCTTTGTTTTAATCGTTTCCACACCTGTTGCTTACATTTAAATGGTTTCTTAATAGGTTTGAGAGATTCAAAAAAATTGGATTAAATATTTTTTTCATTGAAACGGCTGATTTTATTAGACTGAAAGTTCAGAATAAGGTGTATATTTATCATATTAGAATTCCCTGGAAATTTGAATTCTCTGGCAGGAAATATTTTTGACGAATCTTTTCCTCTGGGTTATTCTTATGGGATTGTTGAAAATTTTGAAATGAATTTTCTCAGAAGTGATTCAACCGATTGCGCCTCAAAACTATACAGTATCGAGTTAGATGAGGACACTTATGTGTGCCAAGTTTCAACTGATTTTGAATTTTCGTTTGACCTGTGGAGCGTGAAAAAAAAAAAAAAAAAAAAAAAAACAGGCACTTTTTTCGGGTATGTTGAAATTGAGTCTTCGCTTCGCTCATCCAATTAGTATATAATTTAATAATAATTAATATAGTTACTATCAGATTAGCGAAGCGAAGACTCAATTTCACCATACTCGAAAAAAAGTCCTTTTTTTCGCGCTCTACAGGTCAAACGAAAATCCAAAATCAGTTGAGACTTGGCCATTGAGTTTATAGATAGTGTTATAACCATAAACTCAATGACTTGGCATACATATATGTCCTTATCTAATTCGATACTGTATACCTAGTTTTGAGGCACAATCGGTTGAACCACCTCTGAGAGAACTCATTTCAAAGTTTCAATTCGATTGGTATTTTTTCCTGACCTGAATTTTCCAAAATGATAGACAATTGCGTTTCACATATCCAGTCTTTTTTTTGTTCTTTTTTCTAATAAGCCTTTGATCATGTAAAAATGGCCGTCGCCTATTGTCCGTCGCCTAAGTGTCCAATGATAAAGTGGATTAAAGTAGATCGCCTAAGTGTCCGTCGCCTAAACGTCTGTCGCCTAAGTGTCCGTATACGAGTTATTACATATGGTTAATATAATCGCAATCATCATGCAAGCCCATGTTGTATTACAAAGCTATATTAGCTGCTATTTCAAAGTCAATCCACTTTCATATCTATTTTTAAACTCAATATTTTTTATTTTTAAACTCAATATTTTCTATTTTCTCCAATACAATGCTTTTATTTTCTTCATTTTCTATATATATTTCAAACGATCCTATCGTTTATCCATTGCCTTAATTGGGAAACAATGACTAAAAACTTCATTTCAATCAACATTCTGTGAAGCGGGCCAAATAAAAGGATTGAATTTAAATATTCGAAATTTCACCCAATGCTCAAACGCTCTCGGAACCTATTCGTTGACGCGCCGATGAATTTCAGTATTCATTCATTCAACATCCCTCTAACAAATGGATGGCTTCCAAGAATTCACATAAAGTCCTTGTCAGGGAGAGTTGAGGCTGACGTCAGAGCTTTATTCCCCTCATCGTTACCAGAGAGGGTCGAAGCTCTCGACGGGACCGTGGCCGAAAAGGTCTATTACCTGCGCCGGAAGGAACAATAGAAATTGAAAGACCATTGTAGAAATAAATTAGAATCGTTGTCGGAGAATTAAGATTGTTACATACCGAAGATATGCATTGAAAATGAAATTATAAGCAATTCACTTTTTTATTTGGAAAAATTCGCTCATATGCGGCCGATATACGTCGATATGTTTGTGGGAAATAAAAATCACTCCCACAAACATATCGACGTATCTCGGCCGTATATGAGTTAATTTTTTCAAATAAAAAAGTGAATTGCTTATATTTTCATTTCCAGTGCATATCTTTGGTATGTAACATCTTAATTCTCCGACAACGATTCTAATTTATTTCTATAATGGTCGTTCAATTTCTATTGTTCCTTCCGGCGCAGGTAATAGGCCTTTTCGGCCACGGTCCCGTCGAGAGCTTCGATCCTCTCTGGTAACGATGAGGGGAATAAAGCTCTGACGTCAGCCTCAACTCTACCTGACAAGGACTTTAGTCTCCATAAGCGCCCTTATCTACGGTGGAGATCGGGGGGCATTCACGTACGTCTAGTAAAGATGCTAGCGGTCGCAACTTGCGATCATCAAAAACCACCCCGCAAAGTTGATGGCAAATTGCCGTCACGACAGTTGTCAAACAGGTTTCATTCCTTGCTAGAGCTTGCTAGGCATACATGAATGCCCCTCCAGATGTAAAGCTGAACGGTTGCTATTTTTACCTGTGTCAAATACCATGCAATTGTTCAATGTACTTCAATGTAAAGAATATACTAAATATCTCGGAATAATATTGACGCAAATTCAAAATGGAATGAACATATTTCATCCACCCTGAAGAAAATTCGAAATTTACTTTTCAAATCTTATATGTCAAGGCAAATATTAAATAAACTGATGCTTTTGATCGTATCTCTTGATGCTTTTGATCGTATCTCTCGATGCGTTTGATCGTTTGCTCTAGCTATGTCAATCATTCAGTAGGTCTACAGTATTATTGGATGGGGTGGTGCATATACATCAAATATTGATAGACTTGTCAAGATACAAGAATTAATCCCTGAAATAATTTTATGTAAACCTACCAGAAACCTACTCAGTTTTTGTCAAGCAGCACGTATGAATTAACGCAAGTTCTCGATATCAGACAAATTTATATTAAAACCATATCGATCTATTTTAAAACTCATTTCAATGAATAAAATTCGTCAAAAATATTTCCTTTGAGAGAATTCAAATTCTCAGGAAATTTCAATATAATAATTATACACATTATTCCGAACTTTCAGTCAAATCGGATCAGCCGTTTTGATGTAGAAAAATATATAATCCAATTTTTTTAAATCACTCAAAGCTATTACAAAAACAATTAATTCCCAGCAACAGGTGTCACGATTAAAAGAAACGATTAAAACAAAGCCTTTTTTATTATCATTGAAATTGATTAGAAAATAGGATGGCAGTGACTTGATTGTTTGTATCTCAAGGTGTATATATATAATAACCAATCAAAAGATATAAGATGATTATGTTCTAGCTCATCCATCAACGCGGAAACACATAACGCGTTTGCCTAGTGTAATATTAACCAAAAGATACTAGCGGATCGATCGCTAGCACACTGAACCGTCATTCAGGAGACCAGGGTTCGATTCCCGCCATGGTCGACTATCCTGACAGAGATGCATCGTGGCTAGTAAGCAGAAGGCCACGATCGTTTCCTTTCCACTAACCAAAACACATAATAAAATATTTCCATTTATATTGATTTTTCAATAACTTCATCATTAAAATCATATCGTAATGATCACAAATCATGATGATAATCGAGTTTATAATGTTATACCGTGTAATATCATATCATTCATTAATAATTTGAAATATAATTTTACTTCCGATTGAGAAATGAACAGTTGATCTAATTCAATACACCAATAGATTCACTTTACGATGTTCAATTAATGTTTTTGATGATACACATGATTAATTTTGACAATGTTGAGCTTCCTAATCCAAAAAATGCATGCATTTTGTTTTGAAACTTCCTGGAATGGTTGTCGTCTTGTTGACGTATCAACTTGAAACGAAGTTCTAGAGATAGCCAACAAGAAACACTTGGTCACAGCAGGACTTGTATTAGTGAAATGTCGCGGGGGCATGTGGATAGTCTCCAATCATGACGCAAGCCAGTGTTGTTATACCACAGAGAAGTAATAGGCCTAAACTACTTCTCTATGGTTACACAAAGTTGAATTAGCTGATATTTTATAATTGATCCATTTGAAAATAGAGTCGATCTCGATGATACTTATTCTGATTCATACGTGATGGAAATGCAACAATTAACGTAATCAAATTTTCAGTCCGAATATGTTTCAGAAATAAAAATATAGGCCTACCAGTAGTGCCGAATTGGTAATAGGTACCTATTTTCTGAGTGTCACTTCTGATCACAGGAGACATGATATGATGTCAAATAAATTATGTAATAATTAAATAAATAAATAATGAATAATTGATCATTTATAATTGATGAATTATCCACTTATCTAATGAATTAAATTAACCGAAATTAGAAAAAATAAAATTTGATTTAAAAAATTTGGAATATATTTGAACATGTTGATACTACAAAGAATTATAGAAGGTAAAGAAATACGAAACGGTTCTAATAATGCATATTAAAACTCGCCATTCGTTTCCTATTGCATTGAATGCCTTATCTGTCAGGGTGATCAGGTTTGTGTAGCCATTGAGTATATAGGAACTCAATGGTGTAGCTAACCAATTGGCGTGTTTACCTGCGTTTTTGAGATTATGCCTACCTGTTTAGAACATTGAAAATAAGAAACATATCATTTTTATTTCAATACATTGGTCGTTATTATGAAAGGCCCACATTTTTCGTGGGTTCCCTGTTCTTTACAGACTACACGTATATTTTTCTTCGTCGCGTCTTGTTTGGTTAATGGGAATTAATTTGAAACAAAAACTAGTGCAGGCACAACATAAAATATAGACACGCAGTTCTCAGAAAAGGGGCTTCTCAGAAAATGTGAAATCATATGTGTGGAAATACAAGAATCAATTACGAATCAATTTTCGAAATTTAAAAAAGCATTTCTATTATTTTCTCTTACAGAGACTAAAACTCACAAGAGAATTCTACTGCTCTATATTCTGAAAAATCATGTCCATTTGTATTAGCATGCTAGTCAAGAGCATAACAGCAGGTAATATATCATTTTCCAGGAAGTGATCTACATCAATGGGATGGGGGATAGGGTAGAGACATGATTTGCATGAACGATTGAAACTAACCACATGGCCCTTATATCATACAAGTTCCATGCCACCGAGTTTATCGTGTGAATGGGAATCAAATTCCATGCTGTATTTAGATTGACATATAACAATTCTCTTTCCCCTTGACCTAACAGAAATTCAATTTCAAACTCCAAATATTTGTATTTCAGAAGTACAATATTAAGAATAATTATTACAAAATTTCAAGAAAACGGAACGGTTTACAAGAAAACGGAACCGAAACCGGCATAAGCGGCATCCAACATTGTGAATGAAATATGACATATTTTGTATGAGTGAATATTTGTGTTTTTCTCGAAACACCCCATCGCAAAACCCAAACGAGAATAACAACAGCTGTAGGCCGATCATAAAGAAAAGATATACTTTCATGTCTTGTGTCTTTCATTGTATTTTATATGTATAAGTAAGTCACTGTACTCACTTCTTGCAATATACGGTACTCCTACTATTCAAAATAATCTTATATACATTTAATTAAATTCGTCAAATCAATTTGTTCCTAATAATAATTACACACTTCAACATAATAACGCCAAGGTATACGCCATCAATAATGACACACTTCATCTCAGAAGTGTGACACTAATGTGATGACATTTCCTTTGTGCCATTGAGTTTGTAGTAGGCCTATGTTTCATGTGATAAAATACGTAATATTGTTTTGATAACTTTTGTGGCATTTAAAAAAAACAATGATAACACTTTCTGATTCTGAGATTAATGAAATAATAATAGGACGAGAAACAAAATATAAGTCAACTAAATCCTGGAATTGTTGTGATCGAAATGAAATTATAATAATGATAACTATGAACAAGAAAGAAAATATGTGGATCAATAAAGCTTATAATGTTTGAATAAGAAAACGAAGAAAAAAAGGAATAATGAAAATATGATAATCAAAAAAATCAAAATCAACTGAAAATTAATTAAAAATTTTAGGCCTACCAATGGCAATAAAATAAAAAATCAAAGATGAGGGTTGTATATATGATGCCTCAAAATGTGTCAAGATCCTCGTAGGGCGAATAAAACAATGCTACATATAAATTTGTTGTCGAGTCTAAATTTTTTACAAAATTGTGTAAAGAAATTGTGACTAAATATATATATAATATATATCCTCCTGTCACCCAGTCATAATCATAAATAATCCATTAACGTAATAACTGGAAACAACGCATCGAATGTAGTCCGGCATCATCGAAATACCAGATTTGAAATACGAGCTGAAATATCGCCGATAATGTAGTTGCCGCCGTTCTACTGGTTGCCACTTTTGACCTGAGAATGCGCTAGTGTTCTGTCGCTCTGTTATTGGTTACCTTTCTGACCACTCACAGTCGAGTATTTTAGTTCCCGCCGAACGGCCAAGCGTTAGTTACCCGCCATCACACCCGGAGCGCGCTGATCAGCTCAAAATAATCTCGCACAACATTTCCTATCTCTTGTCCCCTCTATATACACTATAAACTCAATGACTTGACCTAGCAGGGCCAAGAACGCCCAGGGACTTGACGGAAGTGAGGGACTTCACGGGTCTGCTCTTTCCAGGCCTGTGTTGTACAACGTAAATTAACCCAACTTACTCCAACCATTGATTTTATTAATGATGGTTATAAAATCAATGCTCTGACCAACTTAAACTAATTTTACCTATAACCTGACCTAAAACTGACTGTTAATGTAATGGTGAACTGTCATTGGGTCTCCAAAACTGTCTGTAATTTCAGTGACTCCTCAACTTACTTGCTGTAACGAACCATAGGTGCACACACTTTTACCATTCTCCCTCCTTGGAATAAATCTAAAATATCAGTCATTATACTATCAAGTCAATCAAAGAAACTGACAAGCGCTTATCCAAAAAAGTAAAGCATTTATATTTTACTCAAACGTCAATCGAACACGTGTTAGAACAGTGACAACACCGTGCACAGGTGTACCACATCATGAAAAATGAAATCACCTTGCTTAGGACCTAGCATTTTAGTCTTGATAGTTGGTACTACTATTGTTAATGACAGCAAAATTTTTAGGCTTTAGGACGAAATCCGGCGAATGGCGTGGCGTCGTTGTGTTATTTGAGTGTTGATGTTTTGTTACAATAAAGCCAAGTCGAATTGACTCAATTTCTCTGTTTTGCGTAGGGCCTACCAGTGAGTTTGAAAAAATTATATTAGATACTGCTTCAACCCACTGACTGCAATATAGGCCTAGGTGGGGATACATGATGGGCCTAGGCATTATTAGGCTGGGGCCTAGGCCTAGGCCATTGAGTTGCTGGGCCTATGTTGTTGTTGAAAAAGTCAAATATAATTAAATAGGTCCATAACCTGGTAGCACTTCACATAGCCTTTGAACCCTTCTTATTTATGAAAAGATTTATGCAATTGATCTCAAGTTGGGCCTAGGCCTGTTTGCTTAAATTCACTAAACACCACTAGGCCTACAGTGATTTCTTTCTGTAGCCCTAGGTAACCCTAGGCTAATGAAGGTAGTTTTGGGGGGGGGGGGGTCTAGACCTATGTGATGCTTGGGGTTAGGTTTGACTAGGATTGTAATGAACCAGATGGTAAATGTACGTTTCAAACCTTACCGTATCTATTGAATTTTAGCTCACCAAATCACTGCCATCAATCAGTCCATTTTTTTCGTTATATGTAATGGAATCTTCGCTATGCTCATCTAATAAACCACTCAAATAGTGGAATGTCAACTCGATGTATTGCAGTTGCAATGAAAGACGTAAATCAGATAGTGTCAGTGTAGTACTTCCGACAAGATGTCGTGCTTGCTGCACTTGCATCAACTACAGCTGCCACACTTGATTGCTTTCAGCTTGACATATCGGTGCCTGAGACTAAACAAAGAGAAGTACGATGGCGCTACCGGGGAACTACAAGCAGATTGCACTTGCGTCGCCTGGCCCAGTGACGTCAAATCGTAAGTCTTACGTTCAAGTGTCGGTAAGCTCAGTCAATTAATCTAATCTACACGTCGATAATAATAAAATATGTCAACTAGTTGTTTGATTGTATAGGATTTTTGTTTGAAGGTGAGTTGATTGTTTCATTGCTTTGTATTCATCAGTAAACGTATCCAGACCTGGATATGCTAGACCGTTGTACAACTTAGGTCCTATGAATTACCAATGTCAAAACGTTGTTGTAGACAATAGGTCAGGTGTCCATTATTGAAACTTTCTGAAAGCTAAATTTTTAATGACATATATATATATCTGGTATTTTAAACATATACTGCATTATGAATCTTTTGCTATGATTTGATTTTGATATTCTTACCACCAGCAATACACAACATTTAAAATGCATATGTATTATAATCTATTGTGTATCAAATGAATAATAATAATAATAATAATAATAATAATTATGGCTTTACATTATGCCTCGTCATTGCTCTCGTAGAGTGGTGGGTTCAGCTTTCAATATAATGAGTAAAAACTAAAAGTTACAAACTGAAACCTACTGTGTAAATTAGTCCTAGACATGAGCTTTACGAGTTACTTTGAAATATTTTATCTACGAGTAGGCCAAATAGTCCCCGCGTTTCCAATCTTTTTTTTTACATTTCACCGTATCGATGGAAAAAACGAGCATTGATTATTCAAAAACTTCCACTTCTTTGCCAATGTAGTAGGGAGGTCTGCTGACTTTCTTTCTTTGAAACACCACAATAATCCAGGTTGAACCTGAGCGCCATCTCATGGAAAAAGTTTGATTTAAAGTAGGCTTATCGTTAGGATAGAAAGTTTTGCCATAAATACTTCATTATCGTCCATAATACGATTAGCAAAAGTTGGCATTTTAACAGCGTACGTAGGCTTACTACAATTGAAGTATTTTCTGACTATCTACGGTATTATAAATAATGACTTGAGTATGTTCTTATTCCAATCAACTCCTTGACACTGTTTCATCACGACAGTAGGCCTACTGTGTAAATGGAAATAAACTTGGGGTTCAAAATTTGAACCTGGGACTAAAACCTGCCAACATCTGTGCCATTCAGTAGAATCTGCTAAAAACATCTGCGTGTATTTTCCACTATTTTGAACTACTTTACATTCAATTGCAGCCTTCGGTCTACTTCAGACTGGAACTTTTGTGTGCTTTACTATTGTATAAAAGAATTTTAAAATAAAAAGTGTAAGTATTTCATTTTAAAAGTAGGTACATCTTTTCATTTAGTACCGTAGACAAATTTATAGACCTACCTATGTATACTTTTTAGTTTTTAGTACTGGCGTCTTTTTACGTGATGAAGATCTTTCTACGTAGGTATTGTACCAAAAAAACCTACATGGTGATTTTTTGTGTCTAGACTATTTTTTACATTCGAATTACATCAATTTGTTGATTAATGTTTGAGCATGAATATGTTTTGTTGTTTAACCTTAACAGCTTTGTAGTGCTAATGCTGTGCTGCCTAAACTGGGCTAGCCAATACCCAGCCATATTATACTTTCTTACAAGCATACCGTAGGCCTATATAGACTAGATCCAAAACAGTAACAAATCAATCCAGCTTGTCTAGTTATATATGAATTGGGTGAAAGGGAAAGAAAGAACAGCAGCTTACCGAGATCCACGAGTAGAGAAAGGTCTACTCGTAGTGGAGAGCCCGTTGATAGAACACATAGAGATGAAAGGTACACGAGATTCCGAAGTTTCGGCTATTGCCTTGGTCACAGTAGAGTAGAGAGTAATGAACTCTACTGTTCATCTCTACTCTACTGTGGCCAAAACAATAGCTGAAACTTCGGAATCTCGTGTACCTTTCATCTCTATGTGTTCTATCAACGGGCTTTCCACTACGAGTAGACCTTTCTCTACTCGTAGATCTCGGTAAGCTGCTGTTCTTTCTTTCCCTTTCACCCAATTCATATATTCAGCCTCGGACTTTTTTCCTAAACACACCAAGTCACTCAGCTCGTCTAGTTGTTTGAGTAGCAAGCTGTGTCAGATACAGTTTCTGTATTGTTTTTTATTTAATTTAGATATGCTGTCTGCGGGGGTCCCTATGACATTCAACATTTTAAAAGGTAAGCTACCATGGTGGATGGTTTCTTTAGATTAACTGGTGGCCATTAAATTAGTTTTTAACATCACACAAATTGAAATACGTTTTGAAGCACAATAATGGGTTTGGATTGGGACTATTGGGACAAATAATTTGCACTCTATCAATATTCTAGTTTTATCTAGGCCTACTGTTATGAAATTCTCATTTCTGTTCCGTTGGCGCGTCGAAAGGGATTTGGCAAGCAGTGTACGATATTTTATTTCTCATTCACCACGAATCGTTAACGATAAAATCTTTAGTGGGCCTACTGAATGTAGTGGTGAGATACTTGTGATTCTTATATGCTGAACTATTCCACGAACATGTAGGTTACCGTATTTCTTTGGGGGGTAGATGAGTTTTGTTCACAAAAACTCGAACCTTATGCTGATTCAAACTAATACCAGGGTGTCTACAAGACTGGAAAACCTGGAAATGTGAGGAATTTAATAAATCTAGAAAAACCTGGAAAAGAGAGGAATTTAATAAATTTGGAAAAGTCAGGGAATTTTGTTTTTTTCTTGAATTTTACTCAAAATGTAAGAGAATAAAAATTTTATTGATTAAATACCATTTTTAGTTGCTGCAAATACAAGTTCACAATTTAAAAAAAAAATCTTCAATTGACCACTAGTGATAGGCGTGGCTTATCGGTAGGCTACCTTGATCTATACTTCATGTGGGCATTTAGAGATACACTGATGAGCAATGTCAATTTCCCCACATAGCACACAGCCCATTTGATTGGATGTTTTGTTTTGTGACGTTTGTGGACGGGTCAATCACTAGTCGTCAATTGTTTTGCCTTGCCTGAATTTTAAAATTCCCGCCTATACCTGACTTGAAACTGACTATAAAACCGAAATCGAATTAGTAAACAATTTTTCCTATATTATAATCGACGGGAAAGCCAAATTTACAGACTGGAAAAATATAATTTTACATCTGGAAAACCTGGAGAAGTCAGGGAATTTTGTAATGGAAAATGTGTAAACCCTGCATTTTAATACCCATCTGGCCCAGTCAGCTAAGGCTCTGCCTCATATACAATTAATTTTTACCTCTTCAGTTTTTCATCCAAGTTTTTTCTTACAGCCAGACAAACAACAGAATATTTTTCACCTTTCTGTATTGTTTTAACAATATACCAGCTTATTCACTTTGATAGTTCACATTAAATATAGGCCTATAACAAAAAGTGTTCAAGTTTAAATTTTATGAGTTTGGACAAGTATTGGAACTCCGTATATCAAACTATTTGTATTATAGAAATGGGCTACATCTGTTGATAGTTTCAAAAATTCACCTCACGAATAGTCGGCGACAATGTGGCCCTCCAATCATGGTTAGTAGTTGGTACAGTATATAAACGTAATATAAATAAAGTTCTACAGCACTGTATTGGAAGCTAAATGGGAGAAACGTGTGTATTCAATCAATTATTCAAAATTATTAGTAGCCTACAGATATCAATTATGGAAGTAATAACTGTCCCCGCTCATAAAGTCCCACCCCCACTGCTGTCAAAAGTAGTTTGACATTTGACAGCTATTTTATTCACACAATTTTTCCTTAGTATACTTGTATATCCACCTAAAAGAGTTGTTCACTAACTTCACAAGTATCACCGTTATATTTGTAAGGCTGTGGTATTTTCGTGATACACTGTGATTTTTCAGGAAGACCCAAATTACGATGAGAAATGCCACGGCATCTTTTATAAACATTATTTCCATGAAGTTGCTGTGAGATTTCCAATTACCTGAGTTTTTACAATTATCCAATTATTCCATTATTACATTTATTGATTTTTTATTGATTTTTTTTTTTTATTTTATTTTGGCCAATTTATCCATTTCATACTTGTTTGCGGGCTGCACAGGGCACTTGTGCCACGGAAAATGATATAAATTCCCTTCCATGTCCAGGTGTTTTATTTTAAAATTTAAATTGAATTAGTTGAATACTTATACACTCGATTCTCTAGTCACTCTTCACGTTTCATTATCTTCAGAAATCATCGAAATTTTATCGAAACCCCAGTCCAGGTAAATTTAAATTTTCCTGTGCTTGGCTTGCCAGTCTTAGAGGGAGAAATCACAGTCTTCTGATTCCGTGGAAACATGACATTCATACGAGCGGTTGGATAGTTCTGTCTCTGAATTATGTTATGTACTAGAGATGTCGGCGTTCAGTAACCGTACCAAGTGCAGTTATCACGTATGTAGGCATAAAGTGATACAAATTGTTCATTTCACTCCCAAGTGTCGGAACTGATTATTAAAATTGTTGCCCCCCAAAACTACTGTTTTACAAAATCTACCATCCTCCATAGTGTATGACAGTACGTACGCTCATTTTTTGAACCTTTGAAACTGAGCCCATTTCATTCATTTCTATCAGCAAACCGCTGATATTTCGTATTGTTTCTGCGAAGTGACTACTGACTACCGTAGTGAATTAAACCTAACATTGAACATATTCTAGTCCAGTCTATGTCCTGATTTAGAAAAATACATTAGGGCCTGATGTTTTAAGCAGCGAGGTATGTTTCGTCTTTGTATGAACTTGATATTTCATTAAATGCATGATTAGTTGAGCTTGTTGCATGAAGTGTTTCCTTAAAAATTAGTATTTCTTTGCTTCTAATTATTATATAGGCTCATCATAGCACTGAACCATTATCATTATGCAGTGATAATTGCTAAAATTACTGAAGTTTCGAGTATACTATATATACCGATAAAGTGGTGTGACTTTGTCCTTTTGTTGTAGAAAGTTTCAAACTGGTACAAATGAGAAAGTTTTAATTTTATCGTATCTATTTTGATACGTATTTTGATTTTGATATGTATCTATTGACTATTGAGATACCAAAAAAATGGATAAAATTAAAACTTTCATTTGTAGCAGTTTGAAACTTTTTCCAACAAAAGGACAAAGTCACACCAGTGGATCAAAGTCACCCCACTTTATGGTACCTAGAAAGGGTGTCTTGGTGATTTGGTGCTAGTGGTTTGCATCTACTGAGGTTTAAATGTCTTACCCGAGTACTTGACTAAAAAAATTGCACCGCTCTCTTAAAAAAACAAGGTAATAGGCCTATAATAAACATTTACTGGATGAAATAACTTGAGAAACTAGGTATAAGAAGAAATAACCTTTATTGGTCCCTGACTAAATTATAAAACAGGATAGCAATCAGTATAAAAAATACATAGAAAAATATATAGAAATAGATTGAAAATATTATATATTGATACATGAAAAGGGAACTGATCGAATAGAAAAAATGTAAAAACAAAATAGGATACTGTAGTAGACAGAAGAAACTCAAGTAGGTAGGTACTGTGCACAAACTTTGCTCTTCCTAGTGAAATAAAATAATCGGTTAAAAAATCATCATATTTTATACCTGACGGAACCTTTATTGATTAATCTGCTATTCTCTCCTCATCACGTTTGAACTAGTCTTCTAGCTTACTTATGCTACTGCATGGCCATGTACAAATGATAGGGAAGGTTACAAGGCTACTAACAATACAAACAAAATATTGATTTGGCACCAAATTGTAATTGTACAACAAATATATCTTCAACAGCAGTGGATCACATGAGATCCATCTCTAATTGACGAGTCTTCACTTGCAATGCATGTACCTAGAATATTGATTTTTGTATTGATTAAAACATGATGAAAATGCATTTGCTGCAGTAGGTAGAAAGTTTTGCAACAAATTGTGGTGAAAGCGGCATATTTTCAATTGTTGTGTAAAATTCATTGTGAATTGGGAATGTCAGTTCCCGTTGTGAGTTTCCACAATTCCCGTGTGCCCCTATTCGTTGTGACTAGATCACTGTTGTCACAATTACGTCTCGACTATAGAATGTGAACCTATCAACATTTCTAATTTGAAATTAATAATTTGTAATTAATTCCAATTACCAATTGAAAAAGTGCAGCTTCACCACAATTCTTTGGGGAAAGTATTCTTCTACCTGCGGCAGGAAATTTTGATGTTGTGATGCCGTTCAACGTTCACGACAATAATCGTATTATCGTGACTACAGTAGAACCTCATTTGTGAATTTATTTCTAGCTCATACATTCTGGTTTCATCTTTTGATGCCACCGATTAGCTCCCCATGTAGAATAATTTCAATAACAAGGTGTTCACATTATTACACTTTTTTAGTCTGGTTCCGTGAAAAACGTAGAAATGAGGTTCCACTGCATTATGCCTACGGCTCATATTAGAATATTAATGCTGCTGTAAAGTTACTGTTACTAAAAGTTTCAACTTATAAAGTAACTTCAAAGATGGACACCGCTGTATGAAGGCAACAATAACTTTGTTTGTATTATTGTTGAAATTATTACGTTACGTACAATATAAATTGTGCACCAGGCATAGATCTTGCTTTGTGTCTATACACAAATCAAAGCATTCATTTCCAAAACTATTGGATTTATTTCATTGGACATTTGATCAAACATATTTTGAGACTTTGACGTTGCTCATTTTCTTCAATCCCCTTAAATAGTACTGATCTGAGTGGTGTAATTCTTAAAGATTGCTCAGAGTAATTATTAATTAATAATTTATTGATTGATTACTTTCATTTCCCCATCCCTTTGACATCACCAAAATCATATCATCCAATCAAGGGCTGTTTAAGAGGCCGCAGGCGCTCGTATTTCACGCCGCAAACTCTCACGGCCGTAATTTTTTAGATATCAATGTGATTGTTTTTGCATTCTGTTGATAATTGAAAGAGGGAGGTTATCGCATTCACAGAATTTCGAAAAAAATAATGTGTAATTTTTCAAATTCTTCAAATGGAAAATGAAAAAATTTCTAGTTTACGGAAACCCAGATATGTATTTTTGAATACCGAAAAAAAATATGGACTGTGAAATATATCAAAAATGTGAGTAAGGGAATCGTAAGGGGCGCTTACGAGAATATGAGTTCGGCGGGCTAGTCTATGGGCTGCGCCTAGCACACGATGCATGTTAAACTCGAGTCTGAAGCGAGCGAACAACGAGCGCGTGTAGCGCGCCTGCGGCCTCTTAAAGTGTGGTATAAAATAATAAATTTGATATATCCAATTATGGTATCTCTAAATGACCACAAATGTAGAGATCTATCTAGCCGATTGATAAGCCTCTCCTATCGTTATTCGTCAATGTATGGTACCTAATTCTGTCAACGTGAGTGAATATTTGACTTGATCAAACGTGTCATGCCAATCATATGTTTTATGTATGCGTCTGACAGTTACAATTAATTAATTGACTAATTGATCCGTATGAAAGTTCAAACAAAAGAAATTGTAAATAAGTAAGCCTATTGCGTCGTAACTCTGTGTAAAGTATGCCCTGAGTTGTGCAGTTGCACAATCAGCAGGGCTCCTTTTAAACTTATGTTGGTCTTGAAAAAATTTTCATTCTGTCAAGAGTTAGTTGATTGTTGTCATTTTCTATATCAAAGATACGATTTTTATTTTTATTGATTTCAAACTTGAATCATAACTCAAACTATTGGATATTAATATTTGTAGGTCTATGTATATGTTAGTGAGTTGTTATGGTTACATAACTGCATACTAATATCCATTTATATCCATAATATCCATTATTGTCCGCCTTAAGAGTCCACGAGAGTCGATTTATCGAAATATCAGTTTCTTGGTGATAACTGTTGAACGGCATGAGATATCAAAATTGTAATACGCGAGAAACACGGATAATTGTAATAGCTTCAAGATGATATAAGTTCCAACTATTCAAGTCACGTCGCATAACTCGAGCGTCGAGCGTCGACAGCTAAAAAACACATTATTTAGCTGTCGACGCTTGACAGTTATGCGACATGACTTGAATAGTTATAACTTATATTATCTTGGAGCTATTATAATTATCTGTGTTTATCGCGTATTAGAATTTTGATAACTCATACCGTTCAAAATTTATCACCAAGAAACTGATATTTTGATAAATCAACTCTCGTGGAGTCAACTTATTGCTTTGTACGACGAATTCATGAATTGTCATTAATCATTATGTATTGCATTTTCAAATTGTACTTGCAATTTTTCACTTCAATAATTTCTTCCGTTTCAGAACGACTCCGCGCTTCGAACGCGTCTAATTCCTCGAATTCGTCAGCGGTAAGAATTTCAGTCTAATATAATTTCAGTCTCGGGTACCGTAGCGCAACCTCGTTAACTGTTCCAGTTCTTATTTCATTGGTCTGTTTCCAGAGTCCGTTCATTTCGACTTCCCATGGACATCCAGGCTTCACGCCACAGAAGGCCAGCAAGGGGGGTGCAGCGGTAGGTAACACGGCGAGGTGTACATTGTGCTTTGGTTGGTTCAAGTTGGCAACCTTGGAGCTATAAGGAATGATTTCGTGACTCGGTCAACTATCGCACTGCGTTAGGAACTGAAGTCAGGTAGGGCATGGGTTTGAGTCCCGTAGAAGGCATGGGTTTTTCTAAATGTCCTTTCACCTATCATCACTTCTTTGTTTCATTATTACCCAGGCATACATTAGCTGTGTGTTTTAGCTGTTGGTGAGGTCGTTGAACAGCGTTAAAATGAATGAATAAAATAAATAAAGGAACATTTTCTTAATGTGGGCTTTTTCCAGGCTCGCCAACCCAATGTTTTGATGAAGCGTAGGTCTAGTAGCCTAGTAGATCTAATTAGAGAGGTTAGAAACTGGGGAAGGGAGTAAAGATCGACGGTATCGGGGATCGAACCGGGTCCGACATGCCCACTGCCTCCCGGGTCACATGAAGCAAGTGGATTAACCACTCAGCTGCATGTGCTGGAATCCAGCCTCTGGATCTAATCAGCCACTGGTTGAAGTATCTATTCGTTGTGAGTCGAGCTTTGCATTTCTCTAATAACGGTTTGTCTTGATGTTTAGAGCGAGGCGCGGCTGCCGAAAGCTCCCAAGGCCCCCGAGAAGCCGCTCATGCCGTACATGCGGTACAGCCGCAAGGTGTGGGACACGGTCAAGGCGCAGAATCCCGAGCTCAAGCTGTGGGAGATCGGCAAGATCATCGGGCAGATGTGGCGCGACCTGCCCGAAGAAGACAAGACGGAGTTTGTCGAGGAGTACGAGGCAGAGAAGGTATGCGCACTGGAAATGAATTTTCAAAAGAATACTACGGTCATTGAATATGTACCGGTACTTCTCTTTATCTGATTTAACATTTTCACGTTGGGCCCAAGTTCTGTGTTCATTTTATATGTCTATACTTGGAATATAGTTGTAGATATTTAAAGAACATTACAACCCTAAAACTAGATTTAAATAAATAATGACGATATTCATGAACCGCAGTCCTGGCGTTGAAGTTAATTGGTTTCAAATAATTAAAATGGGGTGGTAAGATCGCCCTTGTGGTGCCCCGTCCAAACGATCCTACTTTTCATCCATAGCCTTGATCGGGGAATAATTATTTTGTCTCAAGTTTTGATGTTATTAAAAAAAAAAAAAAATTATTTCTCTAATTCTAGAAAGAACTAGAAATCATCATCTCAATTTCAGAAATTTCAATTGATGTTTTGGTCCTCCACAGACCTTGAGTCATGGCATAGGCATTACCGATTCTGTATAGAAACATGAACAGAATCGAGTAATGTCTACTACGTCACGACTCAGAAAAAGCCCTGCTCCTTGAGGACAAATTAATTAATCATAAATTCTGAACGTTGAGATGATGATTTCAAGTTTTCTCTAAAATAAGGGAAAATAAATATTGTCATTATTCCTTGAAATCTAGTGTCAGGATTGTGATGTCCTTTCAATAATGTTGACTTGCGTCAATCAATTTTCAGTTTTTATTCATCTCTGTTTTTTTTTTTAATTTCACTAGTTTGTACAAGATATCTATTTACGCTACTTGCCAGGTCGAGTTAGCTAGGTAGTAGAGAGACCTGCCTACCGAGGTCGTAACATACGAACTGGAAAAATTGAGTTTTCACTTCATATTTTTAAAACACTTTTTACACTTTGAAAAACCGTCATGCGATCTACGCAGCCAGAGAAAGAATCACGACTTCGAGCCCCTTCAAAAATTTATGTTGGCCTAGATATAAATATTACCGGTACAATATCAGACCTAATTCCATCAAAATGGGTAATCGACAATTATGAAAAAAAATCTACTCGAGTGGTGTTGTGTCCAGTCATTGGGTTCTCACTATTCTTAACGTACGAATTGAATGGTATTTTAAATCAGCTATTCGACTAGCCTACTTCAATTCAAAAACAACGTGTGTAGTTCCGTTATCTACCGCCCACCTATGTCAATTATTAAGAGCCCGCATCTTAGCTGAGCATGTTTCTCTTCGAAATGCTCTACCCAAGTTTGATGTGCGTTTAAAATTTTGATTGTGGGTTGAAAAGTGAAAAACTGATAATATTGGAAGAGTTTCAGTAACCACCGCTAGATGGGGGAGTTTTTCATTTCATAATTTGGACAGAATCTAGTAACATGACACATTTTGGCCAAGTAAATTGGGAAAACTGTAGAATTACAGGCAAATCAGAATTTTAAATATTAATAAGCAAAGTTGAACGAAAGGATGTGCGTTTGTAATTTATTTCTACTATTATTCGGTAACCGGGAATTAAGCAATGAAAACCATCAAATAATGCACATTTTGATTCAATTATTGCTCCATAATGAAATTATTCTTCAATTTTTGATTAGAAATATCTCATTTTGAGGGTACTACTTATGTATTGCATTTTACCGCAAGTCCGTAGTGTTTGTAGTTCTCGAGATATATGTGATGGAAGTGCACCCTGTAAATCCGTCCAAGATGCGAACTCTTGAAAATGTCTGACATTTTAGTTTTCGATCGATAACCTGTGCGTGTCAATGAATTTTGCTTGTAGAAGTTGATTGTTCATACTGTAATAAAGGGAGAAGGTGCTATGATTTCATTATAAATAACCTTGAAAGCGCACCAAATGACTGCCAAGCAACAAGTTGTCGCCTAGGAATGGCTTTCATATAAAATTGACTATCGGTGGGCCTACCTTATGAGCAGCCTTCAGAAAGTGATTGATTCTCAACAGTTCAGCAGCTCGTTCCAATATTGATAGGGGTGTGCGAATCCATGTTTTTCGAATCAAATCCACTTTCAGATTCGGATTCGGTCCAACATAGAAGAATCGAAAATTTTGAATCCTGGCGCCAAAATCGTGGCAACATTGCATTTTCCATTCTCAAGAACAATTGCTGTAATGTTTAGACTTGTGCTGCATAAAATATTTTATGCAGGGGTAATTATGAGAATGCTGAGATGAGATTTTCACTTCCTGGATCAAGTGTAACTTGATCAGCAGTGTCGTTTGTCCCAATATTACGCTTCACAATGAATGTTGAAAACATTCGGGTTCAGATTCGGTAATTTTGATGAAGATTCGGTTCGGATTCGGTTCAAAATAAGAAACGTGGATTTGCACATCCCTGAATATTTAGTCATGTGCCCAAGGACAATAGACCTTACATGTATGTGTATTTGTATCAAACCTGTTTTTAAAGATGTTTGTTCCAACTGAACCAATCCGATATATTGTTACATTTAATGAGCTTGATAATGACATATTTCAGGTGTTATATAATGACGCGATGAGATCGTATCATAGCTCGCCCGTTTACATGATGTGGATGAATGCCAAGATGAGAGGTAGGCCTAATGCTCTGTGTGCATACGGGAATCTGCCACTGTATCATCCCATTGGTGCTCCTATTGTTTGTAAACCCATATCTTACACCGCGATCTATGTACAAAGACTTCCAACGATTACGGTGCACTGTGTGAAACAAAAGAGTTTTTATTTGTATTTCTCTTTGGTTTACTTCCTGAAAACATTTTTGACTATGAAATGTTTTTACTCCATTAACGATTACGGCCTACTTTCGAGATGATATAGAGAACTATGATCCAAAATTAATAACAAAAAAACTTGAAAATAAAATGGACTCCTGTGAAAAATTCTAAAAATAAACTTTCGAACTGTGAAAACACCCTTTAAAAATTAGACAACCCTTCAATACACTATAACACCCTTTAAACTTCAAAATGTCCTTCATCCTGTGTCTCAACCATTTCACCGTCTCATTATCAACCAACAAAAAACAAAATGTCTGCACATCCAAACATAATATTCTGTAATATTCTGTAACATGGATCAAATGACAAAATAAACGAGATTATTATTACTATCAGTGTCCTGAATGCCCATCAGTCACCATGAAAAAAAAATTTCACAAACTGTTGGCTAGAATTTTTTACATCTTTGGCATGCATTTATTCAAACGACAAAAACAGAATAAAATAATATGGCAGTATATAAAGTGAAAACATTTGCGATGCTTTTTTCCAGCTTTTCCAAAACTGTATCTATTGTAGTGTGCATCGTAAGTCGTACAAACCTACCACTATCACAAATTCACTCCATTTTTTGTGTCCCACTTTTATCCCACTCTCATGTCACTCTGTTTGTGTTTTGTGTTGTATTTTTGTAAGCTTGGCAATCCTGGTCAGGTATTGCGGGTAAGGGCGGGTGTCGTTACGTGTGCTACCTTGGGCCATCATCGGGTATATGTATTCGCTTATTAGCTCAGTTCCTATCGCACACACACACACACATTCTTAGCCGCTTTGTGTGGGTAATTTCTCATGTTTCAGCTAGAGTATGAGAAAAATTTGAAAGTTTATCACAATTCCCCGGCTTATGTGGCGTATCTGGCGGCCAAGACTCGTGGTAAGTCTGGTATGTCACTGCTTCCTTGATCATTTTTTTGGTGTTCGTAATGTTGTTTTGTGTTGTAGTTAGCTGGGTAGCGCTGGTTCGGCAACGTCATGCCAAGGGTCAAAAGTCACGGGAAGTCCGAGTGATTTTAAACTGGGTTGAAGCCAAAATGAGACAATCTGACAGCTAGTGATGGGCAAATTTCAGAAATTCATGTTTGATGAAATTTTGAACGTCGGAAGTTTCGTGAAACTTGTGAAATTTTCGTAAAAAAGACGGGAATTGTATTTGTATGTATGTAAATTGTTGCATTCGATTTGCAGAATTTACATTTCACTTGTTTCATCATCAGGCCCATGCCTATATATTCACAGTATTTCCATATTTGTCCTTTCTTCTTCACCATATTTTTGTAATCTGTTGTAAATTGTTTTTAGGTTAAGGAAGACAAAAATGATCTACCCTCTAAATATTAAAGAAATGACTCGTATGACAATGCCATATACAGGTAGTTGGTGTTATCTTAGTAAAACAGAAACAAGTGATAGAGTGGCATCAGCTCAGTCCACCAAAGAAAGTTGGGCATTTTATTTGAAAGTTTCAAAAATTTCGGAAATTTATGACATGCCGTGAAAAGTTTTGGAAATTTACGAAACTTTCAAAATTGAAAGTTTCGCTGCCCATCGCTACTGACAGCCAAAAACAACTCTGGGCCCTACATGTGGCTACAAAATACATACATTTCCCATAGTCTGTGGCCAACCCATAACCCTTCACAATATTTTTTTTTTCAACGTAAAGTAAGCCTACAGTTGGGTGAAATTGAACCATCGCACGGAAAGTACTCGATCATCTCTCGCCACAGCTTGCGTGAAAGAGCGAACGGTTATGATCATATTTGACATTGGCCTACATTACAATTCCGGCAAAAAACGAGTTCCGCTTGAAATCACTCGGGTTGCCTGGATGACGCCCCCTTAGCACGATGTTGTCGGAATAGTGTTACCTGTAGTCTAGGCTGTGTGCAAATGTGGTACGATATATTTCTTAACAATACCGTTGGCCACATCGAATTTTAAAATTCTTTAATGCAGATTTTAATGACATATTATAATCAAGAAGACCGTTTTCGGACATTTCTTGTCCGAATGTGTCCAAAAATAGAATTGTGATTGATGCTATTGAATGATATCAAAACTGGTTTGATCATTTAATTAGATATGTAGGCCTATATAGGTCTACACTCGGATAATACTCGAATGAGTGTAATTATAATTTTCAGTATTATTACAGTATTGTTATTATCATTAATAAAAAAAATATATCATTATTCTTATATAAAAAACGATAAAATACCTATTGGAAGTTGAAACAATCCTACTTGGAATAAAGTGTGTATAGGAAAATAGTCTGAGGCTGAATGTATGAATTGGATGAAAGGAAAGAAAGAACAGCCGCTTACAGAGATTTATGAGTAGAGGAAGGCCTACGTATAGTGGAGAGCCCTTAGATAGAACACGGAGATGAAAAGTACACACGAGATTCTGACGTTTCAGAATCTCGTATACCTTTCATCTCCGTGTTCTATCAACGGGCTCTCCACTATGAGTAGGCCTTTCTCTACTCATAAACCTCAGTAAGCTGCTGTTCTTTCTTTCCCTCTCACCCAACTCATATATCTACTTGGAATAAGAATGTTGATATAGTTGAATCACCCTAAAAGTATCTGTGTTG
This sequence comes from Brachyptera risi, assembly GCA_964007535.1. NCBI lineage: Eukaryota > Metazoa > Arthropoda > Insecta > Plecoptera > Taeniopterygidae > Brachyptera > Brachyptera risi. Next base: position 3,922,352 of record OZ023330.1, on the reverse strand, counting down.
TATGATATGATTAACTGACCCACGTAGGCTATATCTGCACATAGTCTAGCTGTTGTTATCATCAGACCACGTTGATTGCTTCACCATTCGCGTGAACTTGACTGTAAGCTTATAAACTTGTACTTGAAACAATCACAGTAATCAAGTTTATATGCATGCCTATGTAGGGCTTGAAGCATAAGTAAAAGTCTGTTTATCGTTTTATACTTGTTGAATCCTATGCAATATAACATGATCAACTGGTTTGACCAGGTAGCAAAGAGACTTTTACTCATGCTTTGCGCTGCACTATGTACATACAGGTAGTCAAAATGTGTCAAATTTTTATGTTTAACTTTGTATACCATCAAAGTGGACTAATTTCATTTTACTTTTATATGTGTATATATCATGTGGTAATTCATTCACTATTAGGCTGACTGTGTTAGAAAATGGCACTCGTTTCAATTTGTGTTGGTGACAAAAAAATTCAATCACAATTATTATCGGAATAAAGAAATTTTTACCGAATGCGTGAAGGTAAAGAAGAGAACTGTCTGTACCAAACGAGAATTTCAATATCTCTTTCCGTACATATTCATAAGCTAACACCGAACAATAAAGGGGGCTAGATTAGATGTGGGTAAATTCTCTTTCTTGAATAAGACAGGTAGGGACTGGAATGGGCTTAGTTGAAGTGTTATTGAAGGGGATGAAATTAGGTTGAAGTTATTCCGTCAGAGGGTTAGGGAGATGGTGGGATAGGGGTAGTTGGGGAACTTGCCACCGCGCATTTATGTGCATTTGCAAGAGTTTGAATAATAATAATAATAATAATAATAATAATAATATATTTCTCAAACCCAGATGACCAATCAAATTGGACCAGGGGGTGTTTCCACCAGTTTTTCTAGGGCAGACTTCTCATATCAATCGGTTCCTGCCAGTTCCCACTTCTTCCTCCTCTTCTTCACTACTGATAATAATAATAATAATAATAATAATAATAATAAAAAATATACTAGAGAATACAATCATCTCTTGCTGATTTCATAAACGCCGTATATCCAATATTAGATCGTATCCGCCTCAGATGCAAAGCTTGCTAGAAGTAACATTCGTGGCATTTGTGCATTTGCATATTAAGCTGCTCTTACTGGATGAGTTTTTATAAGCGTTACACGTGCTGACTGATCAACAAGTTTTGTGCATTTGCTGCAAGCTCGTGCTAGCCGTGCCAAACTTCAACTTGATTCAACTTTTCAGCATGTCACGTGAAGAAAGATAACCTCAAAACTGGTGCAACTAAATACTTTTACCACACAGGCACGACATCTCAATTTAGGAATATAACTCAAATTATTGAATGTAAACCTGTCGACCTAACCCTTCCCATTTGAAATAATTCACCACGGCAGACTCCTCAGGCTACCCTCGGTAGCTCGGTCACCGCTTCAGATATTGAAGTCACCGTTGGGCGTGGGCTCGAGTCCCGCATGAGGCATGGTTTTTTGTACACGTTCTTTCACTTATCATCGAATTAAAGTTTCATGATCATTCCTTCCCCCTTATAACCTAACTGTTGGTGGGGTTGTTAAGCTCATTCGGACCCCCTTATAACCTAGCTGTTGGTGGGATCTTTAAGCAAACAATCATCAACAGACTCCTCAGGCCAAGTTTCCTCTTGCCGTTGAAGCTTTTATTTATTTCTATAGGCCCAGCGGCCTACTTTCGTAATCAGCCAGATCGTACTTACATCATCAGTCATCGCCTACGCAATTATTATCACAATCTCGACATTTCAGTAGACTTGAATTATTCATTTACCCGTCTCTAAAGGAATATTTAATAGTTGAAGTCATCTAAAACATCACTCGAAAGTTTAACATAACATTGGAGAAAGGCAGCCAACTTTGCTAGTTTTGCACATTTGTCAGTCTTCTTAGCTTGTAAACTTGTCAGTAATTGTGCCTACACGCGTGACACATACGAGTCATTGAATGTTCTAATATATAGATCTGCTTTACATTAACATTTTGTGTGCATGTTTTGTAAATAACACCTTGGACACGAAGACTGAGACTGTGCATCTAGGCCTCTAGAAGCACTGTTACGATGGATATATTTTTGTTTCACTAGCAGAGCTCTTCACTCTTGAGGAATTGAAAGAAGAAATCATCGAGCTATAAAATTATTAGCTGAAAGTTTATGAATAAATAGGCCTACCAATAATATTATTGATATAAATTATTCAGGCGTACAGAAAATAAAATTGAATAAATACTATACATATGTATACTATCCATAAGCTCCCTTATGTTGATCATTAATATACTGGGGCCTTTATTCTTTTTGATGAATAGGTCCATGCCCAATTATTTAATTATCATTTATAATAATTGATACATTTTCACTTTTTCTCATGTATTATATATTTTGTACTGATATGCCAGTAGTTTTATCAGAATATTTGAAACACATTGATGAATTATCCTCATAACACAAGGATTCTTCTCTAGTTCTACTTGTTTCCCGCGTGCCACTACGTCATGTACGTAGTTCACAAAAAACAAAATGATCAAAACCACAAACTAGTGATCACTAAATCCAAGTTTGATATTTCAGTTCCAGTTTTTCATGATCATGTTCTATTATATTATTATTATTATTATTATAGAGACTTTATTTTGAATCTGAAAAAACTACAAAAGAGCAATATTCAGCATAAGCTGCTCTACCATATAACCAAGTTACTAAATACTAAATCTTGATCGTACTACCGGTAATATAATGAGTGATAATTGTTGATAAAATTTAAACATTCAAACTTTTACATGAAGTCTGTGTATAAGGCATAAGGCGTAGAATTTGTTGAGGCTTTTTTAACTTGGGCCTATATTCTTGCTTTTTTTCTGCCAGTTTAAATTTAAATGTTGTTTTCCGCTCCTTTTCCCATGAATTTTTTGTTCTGACTTTAAATTGATGAATACTTCTAAGAGGATTTGTGCACGTTTGAACTAGTGAACGTCAGCTGGGAGTACTGTTCTAATGTGTGTATTGTTGGCGGTGGGTGTTTCCAGCAGCTCAGCAAGCGGCAGACGAGCGTGAGACCCACGAGCGAGCCCCGGTCGGCGGCGGCGGCAAGCCGGTGGACAGGCGCATCGACATCCAACCTGCCGAGGACGAAGATGGTGAGTAGAGGCTTGGAAATATGGCTTCTATTTGGATGAGCGAAGTGAAGACTCAATTCCACCATAGGCCTACTCGAAAGAAAAGTGCCTGGTTTTTTTTTTTTTCGCGCTCCACAGATCAAACAATTCAAAATCAGTTCAAACTTGGCATACACAATTGGTTGAACCACTTCTGAGAAACATCATTTCAAAGTTTTCAAAAATCACATAAGAATAACCCAGAGGAAAAAATTCGTCAAAAATATTTCCTTTGAGAGTATTCAAATTATCAGGAAATTTAAATATAGGCCTAATAATTAACCGTTGCAAATGACGGTTTGTTTCCAGACCAGGACGACGGCTACTCGGTGAAGCACGTCGCGTACGGTCGCTACTTGCGCAATCACCGCCTGATCAACGAGATCTTCTCTGACGCTGTCGTGCCGGACGTGCGCTCGGTAGTGACGACGGCGCGCATGCAGGTGCTCAGGCGACAGGTGCAGTCGCTCACGATGCACCAAAAGAAGCTTGAAGCCGAGCTGCAGCAGATCGAGGAGAAGTTTGAGTCGAAGAAGAGGAAGTTTGTCGAGAGCAGCGAGGTGTTCCAAGAAGAGTTGAAGAAGGTACGGTAATGTTTGAACGGTTTCGGTTGAAAGGTGCGAAGCGTTGTGGGTTTCAGTCATAATGTATTGGAAGATCACAAATTTATGTTTCATTAGTGTTTTTGTTCTTTGTATCTTTTGTGATGGAAGATTCGAGTCATAAAGAGATTTGAGATCCTAATCAGTATATTCTGGCCCATTATATCATAAATAAGAGTGAATCATATTTCTTCTTCTTTTCATTCATAGTTACCACTCAATTCATCAATCATATCTACATTTTCTTGATCATATTCTCGCATAAATCAATATTGAAATTGATAATTGTAAATATACGGAATATAATATTCTTTTTTTCTCTCACAGTCAGGTCTTTCGTGGAGACTTTGTAGATTTTCTACTGTCAAGTATATCACAGTGGAACCTCTCCATCGTTTTTCAAGGGACCAGGAAAATAAAACCATCCATGCAGTAAAATTCAACATTGATTATATGGGAGTGGGGTGAGACAAAATGAATGATCCAAGCAGGGAAACGATGGATCTGAGAACGATGCATAGAGGTTTCACTGTACTTTTTGCCCTATTAATTATTAATTGAGGTACGAACTAGGGATAACATCGATTAATTAAGAATCAATTAAGAATCGATTAAGATGTGAAACAATTCTCAAATCAAAAAATCGATTTAAAAAAAAAAAAAAAAATTCGGTTCAGTGCTGTACTTCTTTACGTTGTAATAAGTGCTCATTTCGTTGTCTGTATTATTCTGTATTGTTGAGATATTACTATCTGGACAAAAGCTATCCCTTCGGTTACGTCTGACAGCTGAACGTTGACGGAAATACCCAAATGGTACAGTTCAGTTCAAAGAAATCTCTAGTAGCTATTTTTCACGTGAACGCCTTGGGAAGGTTGAAAAAAAAATGTTTCAAATTACACTACTTTTTTGAGAATAAACTCTTTTTTTCAATTTTTTTTCAATTTTTTTTTTTTTAAATTGATTTTTAATCTATTCTGGAGCATAGAGAATCGATTCACGATTTTGAGAATCGATGTCATCCCTAGTACAAACATAACAAGCACGTGACCAAGTGTGACAAAATGATTCGCTATTTTTTAAACAGCCAAAGAAACTATCAACATAAGAAAGCAAGCATTGAGAAGATTTCAAAATGAAGATTAAAAAATTCAGTAGCAAAACTTACTGAGGGAATAAATGTATTTGAGAAAAACTTACTAAAGTGCTTCAACCACAATTTAGTGATACCAACATAGGCCTACTTTATCATGATTTGAAGAAGGTGTACCGACTCGCGTCTTCAAAGTGAAATTTTTCCAGGGTCAGAATTTGAGTCCAGGGTCCCGATTGCTCGTAGCTCAACTATTGCTTTCATATGGAACTTCGATGCCACTCTTATCTACATCTAGTTCATAAGTAAATCCGCTAAATCGCGACAGGCAATCGGGACCTTTGGCTCTGAACTGACCGCAAGAAACCACAAGTACCGTCCATGTTATTAGTATGGGAGATGGTACACTTTATTTATATTATGATAAGTAGGCCCATGTTGGTATTAGTGATGACATTGATTCTCAAAATCGGGAATCGATTCTCTAAGCTACAGAATCGATTAAAAATCGATTAAATTGAAAAAAAACTTCATCCTCAAAAAAGTTGTGTAATTTTGAACTTTTTTTTTCAACATTCCCGCGGCTTTTCACGTGAAAAATAGCTGCTAGAGACTTCTTTGAACTGTACTGTACCATTCGGGTATTTCCGTCTACGTTCGGCTGTCAGACCTTTACAATTGAAGGGATAGCTTGTGTCCAGATAGTAAAATCTCAACAATACCAAATAATGTGGACAGCGAAATGAGCACGTATTGCGACGCGAAAAGGTACAGCACTGACCCCCCCTCCCCCCCAAAAGAAAATCAATTTTTCAATTTGAGAATCGTTTTACATCAGAATCGATTCTGAATCGATTCTCGATATTATCAATAATTGGTATCACTACATCGTGCTTCAACTGTATCTGCAGTTCATAATTCATCTTTTTGAAAATCTAAACTCGAAGTTTGTGCATGATTCTCATTGGCTGTTGTGTGTCTCCCGTTCGTAGCATTGCGTGCGCGCCGTCGACGACGAAGCGTTCCAGAAGTTGGTCGAGCGTCAAGTGGATCTGCTGCGCAAAGAACGGATCGGCAAGATGAACGGAGACGACGCGAGCGCCAAGACTCGGCCGCTCGAGGAGGCTCAGCCAGAAGCTCAACCGCCGCAAGCAGAGCCTGCCGTCGAGGTACGTAGACTTGGAGTGGCCAACTCCTGCGCTGGATGCCATTTTTTGTCCAGAAGGGTTGTAAACTTACCAATTAGTTAATAAGATGCCAGAACTTACAACTGACTTGGTGTGTACAGTGAAACCTCTATCCATTGTTTTTCAAGGGACCAGGCAAATAAAATCATCCATCCAGGAAAAACATCCATCCAGGAAAATTCAGCATTGATTGTACGGGAGTGGGGTTAAAAAAATGAATGATACAGGCAGGAAAACGATGGATCCAGGAACGATGCATAGACGTTTCATGGTATAGGAAAAAAGCCTGAGGCTGAATATATGAATTGGGTGAAAGGGAAAGAAAGAACAGCAGCTTACCGAGATTTATGAGTAGAGAAAGGCCTACTCATAGTGGAGAGCCTGTTGATAGAACACATAGAGATGAAAGGTTCCCCCCCCTCCCTCATTTTCACCCACCCACCTGAACAAGCAGCCTTCATCAGTTCATCACTACTCTACTGTGACCAAGGCAACAGCCAAAACGTCAGAATTTCATGTGTACATTTCATCTCTGTTTTCTATCTACGGGCTCTCTTCTATGAGTAGGCCTGTCTCTACTCATAAATCTTGCTAAGTTACTGTTCTCTCTTTCCCTTTCACCCAATTCATATGAACTTTCATCTGAAGTTGTTTCCTAACCGATGTAATCCAGTCTAACACACGTTCTCAAACATCTGAACTGAATTCTGGATCAAAGATGGCATCCATGCGAGAGATATTTCAGTAGCCAATAGAAAACAGTCTCCAAGTTGGCCACTCTCTTCTCCCCAGTTTCTAGCCTCTATGTAGACCTACCTGTAGTGAACGTTGGATTTCGATGTTTTCTATCGATTCAATATTTTATGACTGATTTGATACAGGATTGAAATACAGTGAAACACTGATGCGTCTTTTCCCAATCCATATTTTTCTTAAATTGGGGTGGTAAGATCGCCCTTGTGGTGCCCCGTCCAAACGATCCTATCTTCCATCCTTAGCCTTAATTGGGGAACAATGATTTTGTATCAAGTTTCAATGATATTAAAAAAAATATATATATATTTTTCTTGCTTTTGTCATTTATGTACGCAATAGGCCTAGAACAACTTCCTGCAATTGTGAGATGAGTTTTATCATCTAAGGACCTAGTCTGTGCTTTGAAGATAGGGTAATAATTTAATGTCAAATCGACAAGGCGATTTCCTTGTCCATCTCCGATTTTGATAAAACTTGGTGAATCTATGGAGACTTGCATCTAGAACAATCGTGGAAAATTTTGTGTTTCTAGTGTTCTCAGTTTTGAGTTACGGCCCGCCCCCAAAAACATTTGTTACGTACCGAGGGGTATCAAATTTTTTCACTTTCTCACCGTGCGACATAGGAGCCTGATTGGTTTTTCAAAATGCAGAGATTTCGATAGGTCTTTTAAAAATGTTGTCAAGAGTCTATTCCTATGAGAGTATCATTTCGAAAAAAATGAAAACAAATTTTTAAACCCACCCCACTTGAAAAAAAAGGCCTATATATTTTTTTTTATATAACATATTTGTATACATATGTTGTCTCCACATATACAAACTTTCAACATGGGATCACAATGGGATCATGAGATATCACAGGCATTCATCGAATGCACGTTAACTGCCCGATTTTTCACAAACAGTAGAACCTCGGTTATAAGTTTCTCGTTTATACATTTATTACAAATATAAGTTTCATTTTTTGATCCAACCCGTATGCTTCCCATGTTGAATAGTTTCATTAATAAGTTTTCGACGTTAATACACTTTTTTAGTCTGGTCCCCTGAAAAACGTATAAATGAGATTCCACTGTATTTCAGTTATTTCCTACTGAAATATGCAATATGTTTCACTAAAATATGTTTCACTGTATTCAGTATGCCTCAACTACCGTCAATCAACGTACCTCTTCTGAACAGGTTCCCCAGGCCGCCATAGCACCCGCGGCAGAGAACAACGTGGAGCTCCAACCGGCTCCGATGGAGTCTCTACCGGCGATCAAACCCGCAGCTCCGTCACCAGCTCCGTTCCAACGCCCCCCTGCTCCACCCGCTCCCACCCAGCCGCCGGCGCAATACCAGCAGATCCCTCCGCGGCCCCAGTACCCGGCATTCCCTCCCCAGCAGCCGCCCCCTGGCCAGCAGCAGCCGTACTACCCACCGCACGCGCCCGGCCAGCCGCCGCAACAGTTCTACCAACCGTACCAGCCGCAGTATCAGCCGGCTCCCGGCATGCCGCCGCGGCACTACGCGCCTCACCAGTCCGACAACGTGCACACGGTAAGAAGCAATATTCACTCGTTTGTAGGGGTGTGCGAATCCTTGTTTTTCTAATCGAATCCACTTTCAGATTCGGTCTAACATGAAAGATTCAAAAATTTCAAATCTTCGCGCCAAAAACGTGGCAACATTGCATTCTCCATTCTCAAGAACAATTGCTGTAATGTTTGGTCTTTGCTGCATAAAATGTTTTATGCAGGGGTAATTATGAGAATGCTGTGAGATAAGATTTTCACTTCCTGGATCAAGTGTAACTTGATCAGCAGTGTTGTTTGTCCCATTATTACGCTTCACAATGCATGTTTAAAAGATTCGGGTTCGGATTCGGTATTTTTTATGAAGATTCGGTTCGGATTCGGTTTGAAATAAAAAACATGGATTCGCACACCCCTACTCGTTTGTTGTTTCCATTCTAATGAGGTTCTACAATTGGACCTTTTTAGTACGTTTTTCAGGATACCAGATTGAAAAAATGTATTAATGTGCTACTATTAAGAGAATTATTTAACATGATGAGCATATGGGTGGGATCAAAAAATTGAACTTTTAAATCTACTAAAAAATGCATGAATGTGAAACTTGGGTAAGAGGTTCTACTGTACTAAGAAAACGTAGCATATGCGTTGTAAGGTGAGCGAGGTTTTTTTTTTTTTATATAGGACCTATATTGGGTTTAGCGATACACCCTGCTGATGACTACAATCTACTAGCGTTGGTGAATAATACATGAGATGATGAGATGGAAGGTTATTTTATTAGGTGTTTTTGGATAGTGGGAAGGAGTCAGTCGTGGCCTGTTGTTAAGGAACCATCCCAGTATCAACCTGAACGACAGAGGTACACCATAATGCACCTCTGTCAGGATGGTCGACCATGACGGGAATCGAACCCCGGTCTCCCGAATGACAGTTCAATGTAATAACCACTCGGCCATTCGTCTCGGTATGCGAGGTATTAATATGGAATGTGATGGAAATCTACACACCTTGGTAACCGCTCATCCGATTTTGTTGAAACTTGTCAAACGTGTCTCGTTATTGTTGACATTTATCTACGTGTTACCTATACCCACCTCATTATTTCTCATATCACTTGCTTCTCCTACTACGAATCATCATCTATCATTCATCTCTCATATCGTCCATCACAAAAATATATTATTTAGTCTTATAATAGGCATAATATTTTTTTTTTTGTAGTGCCTAATATTTCCTAGAGTGAGAAGAATCACGCAAACATTATATTGAGGTGTAATTTGTCATCTGCGATTCATTTTTGAGCAACTGATGGTCCATTAGCCCAGGCCTGCCGTTTTCACGGATTTTTTCCGTTTCCACAAATTTTTTAGGTATAAAAAGGTGTACAGGATTTTTTTATCAAATTTGCGTATTTTCACCTGATATCTGTGACTTCACGTGAATTTGAACATAAACGGTGGTAAATCGGCCGAAATACGTAGTAAATAGTCAACAACTTACAAAAAAGATCCCGATGAAATTTCCCCTCTCGTAAGAATACTCGTCGCCGACGTGTTTCTCGACATTTTTGTAAGCGGCATACCTATACTTTCTAGATGGCGTGAGCAAGTGCGCTGAGCACTAGCCTACAAGTGGGTGGGGCAGAAAGTCGACCAAACAGGTGGTGCGATGGCTCACGCGTGTCAAGTATGTCACTGGGATTCACTCTGCAACTACGCTGCAAGCTTTGCGGCTTTGTTCAATTGTGTTCTTGTTTAAGGTTAAGAATTCAAGTGTGCAAAGTAATAATTGAATTATTATTATTATGAATAGTCGACGTTCGCCGGATAGGCCTAAGTACAGACCAAAATTTAAAATTTTGTATTTGTATTTGTATTTATTGCCGTTTCTTATTAAAGAACAATATTAAAATTGTATAAACATTGTCAGAGATTTGAATGGGAAACGGAACTGAAATGGTTAAAGAAAGGTAAAACTGATTTAGATACTGATAAAAAACTGACAGGATAATATCAATCAAGGTAAAACTTGAAGAAGACAGTGTTAGGGGTGTGTAAAATCTGCTTGCCAGTAAATCTCATTAAAAATCATTCAAAAATGTCCTAATTTTTCAAACTCTCAACTTTTATTTAACAGGATTTTACAATATATTTTGGTGAATTTCCACATTTTTCGAACTTGTATCGCATAATTCACAGGATTTTACAGGATATTTTGATAATATTTCCACAGGATTTTTGGGTATCATGACCAGGATTTCAAAAAAAGTTGGCAGGTCTGCATAAGCCTATTGAGAAGCAGAATATAGCTGATTACCACTATTTGGCTCGAAATGTATATAATCGCTGTGTTGAATCCAGGCCATCTCACTCAGGACTTTGACTGCTGCTGCGGTACTCTAGAAAATGACCTTGCCATTTTCAGGCTGTGGAAGGTGCCGGCTACGCGCCTTCCGGACCCCAGCCTGAGGGTCCGCAACCAATGAGCGAGGCGACTTCCCCCTCCGCCGCGCCCACCGACCCTACGCCCCCTCAAGCCGAGCCTGCCCCCGTGTCCGAGCCCCTCGTTCCCGAGACCAAACCGGAACCAGTCGTGGACGCGCCAGCCGTAGCGGCGCCGGAACAAACGTGAAAGGCCTATTAAATGGGCGTGGCTTTTCTGAATTAGTGCGTGTTAATGTAATCAACGGGTGGAATTAGGGATGACATCTGGACAAACAGTTTTCTGGCACGCTCCATTTTTAATTTCGTCCGGATGAAAAAATTTGAAACGGCGTTTGCTTTTGTCATGAAGTTGACTTTCCTGAATATAATTTAATCTATTTTCGATTGCGCGCGAGAGAAAGCTATGCCTCATGCCAGGACACTGAACTTCTTGTGAGAAACCATTGGTCGGTGCCTCGATGATCGTACATGATCATGTGTGCTCAACTCACAATCGTCATGAGTCTCATCTTCAATTGACGTTCAGCTGTTCCGAGACTGACGGGCTGAACAGTGCCTACTCTCGCTAGCTCTCGTCAGGGTCAGACAACTCGGTGAACTTCGGATGAAAGGCACAAAGCAGTGGACGTGCTTATGCAGCTGCAGTAAACCCTCGTTAATTCAAACTGATAATTCAAATGTGCTGTATTTCGAACAATAGTTCAGGTCCATACAGAGGTTTGAATCATAAGCTAGAAAAATTGAATATTTTGAACTTTATAACTTATAATTCATAATCTAGATATTTTTAGCTTCATTGAATTTTAAATTAAAAAAGGTCGACTATAATCAATAATTATTTTCATTCGTGTTTGTTCCTAATGGTAATTTTTTCCGATAATTAACCCGGTTTCAAACCAGTTTCAGTAGGTACCCGATGTCATCTCTATAAGAATTTGTAAACAATGTGGTTTGGTAAAGATTGAATGTTTGAGCTTAGAGCTGATATCATTTCATAAATAGGGACGCAAATAATATATGAAGTGTCTAGCGTATATAACATATTTATCACATCACTCATTTTTTCCCAATGTTTAGTGAAACCTCTCAATTGTGTTTCAAGGGATCAGAAAAAACATTGGTTCTATGGGAGTGGGAGTGAGATGAAACAAAATAAATTATAGCAGCAGGAAAACGATGTATCGAGGTTTCACTGTAGGTATGCAATTTCTGTTGACCATTGTGAATTGCCAGAAGTTCCAATTTATTATATGTAATGACAAAGACATGTTCATTTGTCGTGCGAGATACTAGATTGTGTTCCCTATTACATGTTAGCCTGTAGGATGAGGTAAACTGCAATTTTCAATAATTCTATAAGTCTTAAACTACAAAAGAAGTTGAATAACATTGCAGAAGCATAGAGAAAACCTCGTTAATTCGAACTTGGATAATTCTAAATTCATCATAATTCGAAGCAAACTCGGTTTCCAAACCCAGGACACAATGAGGATACAGATACAAGGAATACAATTACTGAATAATTGGATAATTCATATTTCATACTCTTTTTTGTCCCCCATCACTAACATATAACTGTAAAATCATTGTTCAATTCAAAGTGTTGGTTCCGTCACGTTCAAAATAACTGCAGTGTTTACTATTCAAGTATATTTTCATCTTCGCGAAGACTTTCCTATCTCTTCTGTTTTAACGAAGAACCACTTGTCGCTTGCAAGTCGCCAATCAAGTTGCAAGCATCTGGTAGAGAGGCCAGATGTTGGGGAAGAGAATGGCCAACTTTGTGACTGTCTAATGAAATATCTCTCGCATGAACGCCATTTTTGGTCCAGAATTCAGATCAGACTTTTGAGAATGTGTGCCAGACTGCATAACATCAGTTAGGAAACAAGTTATTATTGTTCTAACTATATTACTTATTTCTAACTTAATGACTAATTCTGGTATGTTTACGACACTTTCGGACAAAAAATGGCGTCCCGCGCGGGAGTTGGCCCCTCTCTTCCCCAGCATTCAGCCACTCGGCACTAGATCTTCATTATAAAGTTGAAAATGGAAATTTTCAAAATAAAATGCTGTACCCTACTTGGAATATTTTCTCTATAAGATTACAAGTTTTAAACTTTCATTTCGTTTTTCCCCTCGTCTCAACTTCCTATCGTCAGTCAATATATGTTTCACTGTCGTCCAATGCCCAAAGTACGGAATAAAATTGTTGAAACACGCCCGTGTATTGTCCAGTCTGCGTTCCTGGCGCCCCCACGTCTTCGGGTCGCTTTGATTATGTTGGGCACTAGCAATCATTCAAGTAGACACGGCAACACGCGGGAAGCTACGAACACCGTTATTTTGACATTGAAGCAAATACAGTACTATCCATCCTGACAACATTTGCAGTGCAGTATTTTGTCTTCAATTTTATATATTTATAATTATTCGAAATGTCATTCTTATCCCGAGTTAACGATGGTTTACTGTAGAAAAACTACTATAAAATTATAGTATTGCACATACTAACATTATGTCTCATGAAATATGATGGGCATTTGCTCAAAGTAGATTACTATCATTGTATGATTGTCTCATTTATTGTACATACTGGTACACCTCATAATTAAAAATATAAGTTTCTGGAATTCGGTGTTGTGTGATATTTTATTTTATTCCCGTAAGCTCATCGTACATATACTGTCACTTGAATCATGCATATGTCATAATTTTGTACTGACACTCTTATGTGTACCGATTAAAAGAATATTATTTTGTGATGGATGATGTGAGATGAATGATGGATGACGATGCAGGGTTAGAGAAAGAAATTATATGGTAATAATGAGGTGGGTACAGGCTGGAGGAAATACATGGAGACAGCACAAAAACACACATACATATGTGGACTACTGGAAGGTAGGTTCCACAAGAATCAACACACTCAGGTTTCCCACTAGTACCTTTTCCACAGACTCTACAGAGGCTGCAGGCGCTCTACACGGGCTCGTTGTTCGTTCGCTTCAGACTCGAGTTGAACATGCATCGTGTGCTAGGCGCAACTCGTAGACTAGCCCGCCCAAATCATATTCACGTAAACTCCGTTAATTCCCGAGCTCACACTATTGATATTTTTTTTTTTAATTCAGTATTCAAAAATATGTATCTAGGTTTTCGCATTCTCGAAAATTTTCCATTTGAAGAATTTGAAAAATTACAAATTTTTTGTTCAAAATTCTGTAATTGTGGTAACCTTCGTTTTTCAATTATTAACAGAATGCAAAAACAATCACATTGATATCTCGAAAGTTACGGCCGTGAGAGTTTGCGGCGTGAAATACGGCGCCTGCGGCCTCTAAAGGGAATAACCAACAGGTGAAAATCACAGAAACATTCATTCTTTGATCTCATCAGGTGAGTACAGTATATTATAGTACATTCTTAATACTTCTTCCACTTGAAGAAACCAACTGTTTCCTGTGCTGGCTTGCCCAGGTCTGCCACCAGAGTGCACTATCTGCACACAGCACCTTCTGAGCCTAGGTCTTCACAAACCAACTCGGAACTTAATTTGCAGGTCCACATAGATCTTAGATCTATATTAGTCTATGCAGTGAAACCTCTATCCATCGTTTTTCAAGGGACCAGGAAAATGTAATATCGATTATTTGGGAGTGGGGTGAGAAGAAATGAACGATGCATAGCGGTTTCACTGTAATTATTGTTTCTGTGGTTACTCCCTTCAGAGTCCGTGGAAAAGTTACGTAGTGAGAAACTTGAGTTTGGTTGATTCTTACGGAATCAACCTCCCAATACTCATGTCTAGTTCATTTTGTAAGGCTGTGCAAACAGAGCTTTTTCTAATTTGAGCGAGTTTGACTTATTTTCGAGCATGTTTTAGTTGGAGCGAGCGAATTCAATTTGATTCAAAATGAGATGGAAAAATAGAGAAACAAAATTTGTCAGCAAGTTTCAGATACTGTATTTTCTATTTTGGATACCAATCAGTTGAATGATAAGAAGATAACAAGTTTATCCTTCTACTCTCGCTTGATCACTTCAAATAGGTCTAGTTCGAGATCTGAAAGTATTTCGAGACTTTGGAATTTCAATCTGGGAAAAAATATTTTCGATTGAGTTTGAGTCTTAATCTCAACTCGATCCCGTAGCATAGTACTACATACACCCTGATTGCTGGCCTCCTGTTGTCAATCGAGGGCTAAAAAAGACATTGATTAATCCAGATTTTTGTGATGGTCGATTATTTTACGAAAAAAATGATTGATTATTTGATTGACCGAAGAAATAACAACCTAAATGTAATCAAATAAATATCATTCACACTAGATGGTTGAAGAAGTACTTGGAAATGAAAATATGGACCTACATGCATAGCATATTGATAACACATTGCAGTGGTTATATAAGTGAAAATTTAGAACTGCGCAAGTGAAAAAATCAAGAGTTATGAAGAGGTAGGTTCCGCGCAGATGCTGGGGAGGGGAGGGCCCCCCACCAAAGTCCCGCAGGGAATTTTTTGAAAAACTTTGTATTTTAGATTATCATTGTTACTACAGTATTTGGGAATATGTGAGCCTAAGGCTGTTGCTTCATAGTGCATAGTTTCATATTACTAATGCACTATTAGTGTTATTACGTAGTATTAATATTATTAGTGCATTTTTATACATTGACTAAATTTTACAGCTGCGTAAATTGAAATTAAGAGCTGCATTTTTGAAGTTAAGAACTGCACATATTGGGGTCAACTGCGCACTAATATAACCCCTGACATATTGATACATATTGTAGCAGTATCATCTGATCAGTATAATTATTTTATAATGTCTATTTAGTATTTATCTACATGTATAATATTTTTCAGTATTCAACAAGTTATTAGTTACTTATTACCAATATTATAATTATTAATTGATTGATTTTATTTGGTTAGTCGATGAGTATATCTCTGATATCATCATGATGTCTATTTAGTATTTATCTGTACATGTATATATTTTTTGCAATTTCATCAACTTATTAGTTACTTAGTATTTATTAATATCATACTTTTTATCTGACTGTCTTCAATGTCCTATGTAGTTAGTTTCTAATTAGCTGTATGTAAAGGAATGTGAAAAAAGACAATAAACAATCTATCTATCTATCTAACTATCTAGTATATTGATAAAATCAACCATTCGTCTTGAAAGCAAGCTAGAATCTGTGAAGCAACTTCAAATCATCAATAAATAATCAATCAAATGAATGAATGATTAATAATTATTAATTGATTACTGGCTGATACTGACTCACTAGTCCATAGTGATCAAGTGTCTTTAATAATCAAAATGATGGACCTTCCTTTTGGTGATAGGCCTTGTCTTCACTTGGCATTGAAACCCATTACAGTGAAACCTTTATCCATCGTTTTTCAAGGGACCAGGAAAATAAAGCCATCCATGCAGGAAAATGATCCACCCAGGAAAATTCCACATTCACTATATGGGAGTGGGGTGAGAAAAAATGAATGATACAAGCAGGAAAACGATGGATCCGGGAACGAGAATAGCGGTCTCACTGTACAGTGATCAATCGAATGATTTATCGTCAATTGATTTATTTATTTTATTTATTTATTTATTTAGCAGTCCTGCTACTTCCATTACATTCATACATACTGACACAGACATTGGATCACCTAGAGAGGAAACTTATTTTTAACAAATACTATACATTCATTTTTAAACACATTAATATCAATATAATTTACAATAGCAACATCCAATTCATTATAAAGCCTGAAACCACTATAGAATATTGATTGTAATTCTTTTAGCGTGTTCTTTCTTTGTACCTTAATGCGATGATCATTCCTCATGTGCATTATATGGTCTCCTTTGTTCCCTTCTTTTTCATTCAGATAATCTGGGAGTTCTCCCTTTTCTAACTTGTATATAAAAGTAAGTACATCAAGTGCAACTCTCTGTCTAATTGTCAACATGTCAGTACGCTCTAATAATACACGAACAGGTAAGTAACGGTCACACTGGAGGTCACACATTACTATCATTAGTAATTTGATTATCAAAATGATAAGCCGCTATTCTCGTTCCCGGATCCATCGTTTTCCTGCTTGTATCATTCATTTTTTCTCACCCTACTCCCATATAGTGAATGTGGAATTTTCCTAGATGGATCATTTTCCTGCATGGATGGCTTTATTTTCCTGGTCCCTTGAAAAACGATGGACAGTACTGTATTATTAGTTACTACAGTACTGTATAAAGATTGATTGTAGTAGTCTTAGTTGCTGTTTATGATGATATCAAAT
Source organism: Brachyptera risi (assembly GCA_964007535.1). Taxonomy (NCBI): domain Eukaryota; kingdom Metazoa; phylum Arthropoda; class Insecta; order Plecoptera; family Taeniopterygidae; genus Brachyptera; species Brachyptera risi. Next base: position 3,905,238 of record OZ023330.1, on the reverse strand, counting down.
GCTTTAATTCACTCCAAAACGACAATGCCATATTGTAAGTTAAAATTGTATTTAGTACAAGTAAAGCCATACACAGTAGGTCTATTATAAGAATTGTTTTATTTTTCATTCAAATTATTTATTATCATTTCAGAAAAAGTTCAGGGTGAATCCATTTGGAAATTAAATTGGAAATCAAATGAACCAATTATTGTGGTATGATTGGCTTAGATTTTTTTGTTGGATGGCATTTAATTCACCGATTCTACGTAACGGTATTACCAGTAGATGATGTTATTTTCATATATTACCCAAGTTAGACCGATATTAAAAAGGAACCAATTTAATTGACTATAAAATAGGAGAATGTTGACATTTCTTTTTTAAAGTATATTCGATGATTATTACAGTGTCTTCGACAGTTACTGAATCTCAATTATTTTTTGTTAATTGAGATTATTTTTTGTTATACCGAATTCGTAATATAATGCCAACCGTAACTAGTACCGGTAGTACTTGGTAGTAGTAACTGAATAGTGTTGTACGTAGAACCGTAACTAGTACCGGTAGTACTCGGTAGTAGTAACTGAATAGTGTTGTACGCAGAACCGTAACTAGTACCGGTAGTACTTGGTAGTAGTAACTGAATAGTGTTGTACGCAGAACCGTAACTAGTACCGGTAGTACTTGGTAGTAGTAACTGAATAGTGTTGTACGTAGAACCTTTTAATTGCCATGTTCCTGTATTTCGACCAATGGTAGTTTCCTCCAGCCAAGCAGGAAGTAACCAATCGCAGCTCCGCAGATAATGGCCAAACATAACCACAGGTTGAAAGTCATGAAGATCAGCATCAGGAAATAGCTCAGAATGATTTGTATTGCATGAAGAAGTGTCTGTAAGGCATGAGTCCGACTGAACATATTGTAGCTAGAACAAAATAGTAGAGAAACATACTTTTATCAATTTTATAATGGAGAATAGCAATATTCAATTGCATGATCATTAAGAGTCCACGGGAGTCGATTTAGCGGAATATCAGTTTTTGGTGATAAATTTTGAACGATGTGAGATATCAAAATTCCAATACGCAAGAAAAACAGATAGCTTCAAGATAATATAAGTTATACCTATTTGAGTCATGTCACATAACTGTCAAACATTGACAGCTAAAAAATGTTTTTTTTTTTAGCTGTCGACGCTTGACAGTTATGCAAGGTGACTTAAATAGTCATAACTAATATCATCTTGAAGCTATCATAATTATCTGTGTTTCTCGCGTATTAGAATTTTGATATCTCATATCGTTTAAAAGTTATCACCAAAAAACTGATATTTTGCTAAATCGACTCCCGTGGACTCCCATGGAAAAGGTGTAATGTATTATCTCTACAGATATCAAGTTTGGATCTATAACTATTAAAGAACATGTGTCATTCCGTCAGTGTAGGGACATTTTTTTATCAATTAATTACTGGTGGATAAAATTTGACAGCTCGGACTATGTAAAGTGTGGTAGCCAACTGGTGTGAAAAACCACATGGATTATTCTTCCTAACAATGATCGTGTTAGATGTCACGTTATAAGTTATGTAAGCTCTTGTCTAATCAAGTAAGTTTTTATACACAAATGAGGGAACGCAACACTTCATTAGTATAATCAAAACTAGGCGGTAACTCACGCTTTTTCATTATTGGAAGTTATGTACTCTGCACTAGATTTTCTCCGCATCGTGTTATTGTAATCTTGTCTCGCCAAATAATCTCTGAAATCAGAAGGTTGAATGTATAGTGTAAATGTAATGACCGAGTTCAGATGTAATACGACCATGAAAACAGGGTCCGTCTTTATATAAGGTAAGGGTATTGAGTATAATAAACTCAATGGTAGGGGGAAGGTAGCAATTTGGTAGAAAAATATCAATTAATAGTGAAAAATGATTGAAATATATTGAATGGAAAAACCAAAAATTATGGTTAGGAAACAGAATGGTGCCAGACAAGTGAATGTGGTGAATTGTCTTCACGAGACCGGGTTCGATTCCCGCCGATCGCCCATTCTTATTGAAGTTTGTCGTGTTCAAAGTAGTCATCAAAGAAGTAACTACTGGAATTGTTCAACTACTATCAGGCCACAACTCATTCCTCCCAACCCCTGCAAGATAAGATTGTAAAGAACTAGTAGTCCTACAATCCTTCTCAATAGGTAAAATAGTAACCTTGAAAGATAAAATCGTTCCACTGTAGATAATATGTGTTATTTGACTTATTTCAATTGTCCCTCACTCATCTTTTCTCTGTTAAACAATTACCAGCTTCTCAATGGTACCCAGATATTATAAACGCTATCGGTGGGGTCGTTGGCACAATTAATAAAAATAGTTGGCGGACCTTTAACTAAAGCACTGATATAGAATGTGGAATATGAGAAAATCATATTATTGTAACTATGTGCTGTACATAAGTGCGTCAAACTTGATAAATAACATCAAAAAAATTAATAATTGCATATTAATGTAAATTACCAGTAATATAAATTAATTCATGTAAATTAGTATAAATTTATATGCATATAAAGTATAAGCTTTGACTATCAATAACACCACTTGTCTAGTTGGAAGGCATAGGTCTAGTATTTCACTTTTGGAATAAAATTGAATTGAATTGAAAATTACAATTAAGGTGCAGGAGGAGAAACCAGCAGCTTACCTTGTTTCAAATTTCAAGTGTTGTAATAAATTATTGTTATTTTCAAAACTAACTACAAACAAGTAGACTGCCTCACAGGTGGCAGTGGTAACAGGATAAGCCATAGTAGCATCGTGAAACTTTTTCCAGCCGCCCTCAGTAGCTCGGTCAGCTGAGGCACCGCTTCAGAAACTGAAGTCACCGTTGGGCGTGGGTTTGAATCCCGCATAAGTCCTATACCTAGTATAGGAGGCTAATCTATAGCTGCTTGTTATTATATTTATGTGGACATTAAGGTCACACTGTAATGATGTTGATGTGAATTGATGGCAGATGAAGGTTTCTTAGGTCCTGAGAAATACAGTGGGAAGGAAAAGGTTGTGGCCTATATTGTACCTCTTCGGCATTTATCTTGACTGCGGTGGGAAACTACAGGAAACTTCTGTGAAACAATTGAATCGAGGCCGGACCTCTTGGAGCCCTCACTTGTCTGTCTACGTTTGTTGAGTTTTATAGTAATGTAAAATAAAAGTAGAAGCTTTTATTTGGGTTGATGCCTGATGTCTCGTCAATGAAAGACAATATGTACAACGATCGACTAGACAAATATATTTCCTTGATTTCAGTGATACCTTTGGGTAACAAATTAGGAACCAGATACCAGCCGAAAAAAATCGCTGAACAATTTTTTTTGAATTTATGTTACTATATTTTTTTCCGATTTTTTCTTCTGATTGTGAGATGAGGGTTTGTGATATGACAGACTGATGATTAATGATGGACTGGATATAAATTGATTAATTCAACAGTAACTATGTCTGTACCACCAGAGGCTCGGAGAGGCAGGAAGGGTTGCTTGGATGTACAAAGAAAATGTGCTGACATTTTCAGATCAAGTATTTCAAATTTTGAATGATGTAAATAATTACAGTATGAGTCTTTTTTTCAAAATGACTGTTCCGATTCATGTGAATAAAGTGTAATATTCTTGGGCTCAAATACCATGAAAATTTGAATATATTTCAAGTAGTCTTTCAAAAAATGTTACAGCAAAATATTCTCACCCCATGTTATTCTTATGGAAGTTTGCAAAATTTCGAAATAATTTGTCTCAAAAGTGGTTCAACCTCGACCGCGCCTCGAAACTATACAGTATCAAGTTAGATGACACGTGCAGCCAAGTTTCATCAAAACTGTGCGTTTGTTTGACCTAGAGCACGAAAAAACACTCATATTTTCAAGTACGATAAAATTAGCCTACCGTAGGTATCTCAAACCCTCATACAAAGCAGCCATACAGAAGATACCAAAAACCGAGCCAATAAGTTCTCCATCAGTTGTAATTTTCCAGCCTTCAAACAGTACCGTCTCACAGTGGCCAGTGTGGAAGTACATCTAGGGTCAAATAGAATTATCAATACACACAAGCTTGGGTACCTCAGAAATCTAGCATTACTTCTAGCTGAAATGATTTCAGTAAAACAATTCAATTTTAGCAAATTTATTGAAAGCAGGGTTCCCACTCCAAATTTTTTCTTGTCTCCTTCTTGATTTCGGACTGAAAATTCGTTTTGTTCGATCGCAATTCAGAGTGTGACAGACATAAGATAACATCTTTCGACCTGAAATAGCTTAATCAGAGTTGGTTGAACTTCAATGAAAATGGCCAAAATTTGGCCAAAACCATTTTGTCAACTTTTCACTGATTGCTGTGCACAGCCTTCTGATTATTCTAGAAGGCACTGGATTTGACATCCAATCATTGCATCATCACTGCACCCAACTGCTAGTTTTGACCATGTATAATAGGCTTCTGTCAAGTAACAAATGACAAACAATCGTTACCATAGCAATACAGTGAACTGGTGGACTACCAAACATTCTGATTGGTCAATTCCAACTGGTGGACATTGTTGTCTGTCTCTTGCAACAATGAGTGACGTCACTTGACAGAAGCCTATTGCTACCATAGCAATACAGTGAACTGGTGGACTACCAAACATTCTGATTGGTCAATTCCAACTGGTGGACATTGTTGTCTGTCTCTTGCAACAATGAGTGACGTCACTTGACATAGTCCTATAGGCTTCTGTCACGTAACAAATGACAAACAATCGTTACTATAGCAATACAGCGAACTGGTGGACTACCAAACATTCTGATTGGTCAATTTCAACAATGAGTGATGTCACTTGACAGAAGCCTATTGGCTATTATTTGGGTGTCAAAAGAAGTCGTGGGCATTATTAAAAGTTTGTGAATAAAAATAACAAGTACATAATGAAAAAACATCGTGAAAACCGGTGTCCAAGTTTCGGTCTGAAATCTTATCTGAAGACAATTGGGAAAAATCGAACTGGAAACAATGCTCAAGAGTGCTAAACTTTCAATTTTATTTAAAAAAATAAGATTTCGTTCATTCATAATTTGTGTTGGTCATTCACTCAATTTGTATTTAGATTTTCATGAGTCATTAGTGTAAACGATACCTCGAACTATGCGCTTCCCTAATTTTCTAGTTTATTCTATTGTATGATTTTCAGTAGGTTGTTGCCACATGGCCTGTTTGCTTTCAACTATAACTCAGGAATATTCTGCCTTATTTGGTATTAATATACAATAGAGCCCGTTACGTGCAATCGATTCAAGTTATATTCATCTAATTGAGATGTTCAGTATAAGATCAGGAAGTAAGATTGAAGTATGAATTTTATAGAAATAAAAGAATAAGTAAAAAATTATGGAAAATGTATACGAATAATAATTGAATCGAATGTTTGATAGTTTCTTATGCAACTAATTTTCCTAGAAGCTCCTATATTATAACTCTAGGCTGGTAGTCATCAACTATTGGCTACTGTATAATACATCTTAATTTTATTTTATCAACAGGAAATTTGATAACCTAATTTTTCAAGAACGTTTCTTACCATCATACCAGATATTTCACATGATTCGTCACCTGCCTCCATTTCTTCGCCTTCGTTGCGTGTCAGAGGTGTCATCAGGTCACACTTTTATCTCACTTATGAAACTTGAATAAAAGATTGCGTTGTTTTGTGCAAATTTTACACAATAGTAGATGATCACTCGACAAAATTATGCCAAAGCGCATGCATAGATGTTTTCTGAATTTCTGGTTCGAAGTGTTTCGTACGTAACACTTGATGTACGTAATGTATATCGTATTTGCTTTTAATCAATATATCTTTTCATTTTATGCTACATATTTGCTATATGCTGCATTAAAACGTACTGGTAATTGAAGGTTCTTAGGAGTACCTATGGAAAATCAAATACGAATAATAAATATTCATCCCATGTAGGCTGTATGCACAGTGGTGTTGATAAGTGATAACGTACAGGGTCAGTTTCACTAACAATAATAAAGACTACAATGTATATTATGAAATAAATACATCGAATCTACCTGTGATAAATACAGACTATTAGGTAGTCCTATTATGATCAATACTGATTTATGTTTTTGTTCTTACTTAGGCCTACTGTAAAGAGCTCGAAAAATGTGAATGTAAAATGTAAATAGATATTTTATCTCCAAGTCTACTCTATCCACAAGATAAGGCTGGTTTTTCATAAATTTAGTCGTGTTCAAGATAAAACATACTTCAGTGATTTCTTTATTATTATTTTTTTTTTTTCATTTCAGAAATTATTCTTTATAGAATTGGTAAGCTATCTCCTTCAAGATAAGAAATGATTCGGCTTGATGCCTCCCAGAAGAATAGTAGAAAGAATACATGTTTAAAAATTGAAATACGGGTAGGCCTACAAAGCAGTACGTTTCAATCAGTTATTGGATGAGCATATAAAAGACTCCTGATGATTACTTCAGTTGTCTCTGGAATATAACTATAAATATTCCAAGTAAATAAAGTTTTATTCATTCATTCATAACTATTTTGTCAGTGATCTAAAGATTTGGCTAACCAACATGACAAATCTTTCATAAAACAGAGGATAAATTCCAGGAAAAATCCAGTCACATATATTTTGAAATTGAATTAGTAACGTCATACACAATACTGTACAACACATGTACTCTGTAGGCCTACAGTACTTCAAAAATAGATGAACAAATAAATACTCATATAACTGAATTAATAATTTTGCAATTATTTCAATAACATTGAAAGCTATAAAAATATGAAGAACAGCATTTAAATGATATATTTTTTAAAAATGTTATTTATTTTATTCTCACTTCATTTTAGGTATAGTCCAATTTTTCCAGCAGGCTCAAACTGAACAAGAAATAACCCTGAATTTATTCCTTTGTACAACAATCAACAATACAATTTCACAATAACAATTAACCTATTATTTTGTTCCGTTTTCGAAGCTGGTCGCTGCTGTGTCGCTCGGGGAAAATACTGCGCCGCCATTTGACGACAGTCTACTGTGCAACAAGATGACACCGACGATGAAGATGATGAAGATGATGGCGCCATCGACGCCATACAAGTTGGCGCACCTGAGGAACCACATCGAGACAACTCCGTGACGGTCCAAACGACCTTGACATGTTTTTTACATATTACGAGTCTATTTCTTTTTTTACGGTTCCTTCATTTTCTACACTGTCTTTTGTCATCAACAAGTTACGCTAGATCGCTTTTACACTTCAGAGCTCATTCACGATAGAAATTGGGAATGAACCCTACTTCAAGAGCAACAGAAAATTTGCATAACACACAAACAATTTAGCAGGTAGAAACAACCTGATTTGTAGCAGTAACTGCAACTTTTCATATTGTTAGCAATTTGTAATTCAATTGACTGGCGCTTACAGCCTATTGTAAATTAGAAGAAAGTTTGGAGTTTGCTACCAGCTAATTGCTCACTTCTACTCCCTGGTGTGTTGAACGAGGATATAGAATATCAGTACGCAAACCTTCTCTTGAACTTTGAAGTCAAGTTCACACTCAATTTCTATTGTGATAGGGCATTTAGAATAGTTTATTAATAATTATTGTGTCCCAAAGGATGTGAAATGTCGTATTATTTTAATGGATTATTGAACGTTGCACTACGTAAGTACATTTGGGAGCTTATTTAGCAAAAAACTGAGTTTTTTGATGATAACTTATGATTGGAGAAAGATATTTGAATTCTGTTTCAATAGAAAGACTGGGGCATCATTTCTCTATGTCAATACTCAGTGAAACAGTCATGTATTCAATTCCCTATTAATGAATATAGAGGAGGAGAAAATCTACATGGGTTGGTTTTCATGCTTAATTTAACCATTTTTTGTAAATATAAATACTACAACAAAGTTACATTGATGGGAAATTAAAGTTAGGTAATCACGACAGTCACAACATGCAAGAGATCATTTGAAGGCCTACAAAGCAATTATTTTCAAATTTTTTCCAACAATTTTCTATTTTCTTCCTTCCAATTTTTGTGATTGGCTATCAGACAGCTCGAAGGACGTACCTGCGGTGTGCTTACGTACTACTTACTAGCAAACAATAGCGAGGAGAGTGGATGAGGACTTATAATAGTGGTTTGTACTATCAGGCAAACAGAACAAGTAGGAGTATACTATTTTCACTTGTATGATCCCTTGGCAAGTACTTCAAATAAGAATGATGTTAATAGCATGAAACTTGAATTGGTAGTTTTGCCTAGGTTTTTACAAATGCATGTTGTAGATGGCCTTCTCTGGAAAAATAATTTATGAGTACAATTTATGCTCTAATTTGAAAAGCGCTTATAAAAAAACATTCAGCCACTTTAATAATAAGGTTGAGAATTATATACTAATGGCAATTGTAGAACATCAAGAATAACAATTTCAACTCCTACCGTTTTCCAGGTATAGAAAATATCTGTATGTACGTGAGTGATGTATGGCGGGCTGAATTGTCATTCAGAAGACCAGATTTCTGCCAGGTCGACCATCGTGACTGAGGTACATCGTGGTTTGCCTTGGGTTCTCTACGACATTTTATTCCCCACTGTTCAAGACATCTAATACAATATTCTTGCACAATATAACCACGTCGTTGACGCGCCGCTAAACCTCAATATTCATTCATTCATTCACAATATTCTTACTTCCCGTCATCTCATTCATCATTCACCGACACCAATATTCATTTGTATAGGGTTCAACGACGCACTGTATTGATGACTACGATCTATTGGCGTCAGTGAATGATATTTGGAATGATAAGATGGAAGGTTATTTCATTAGATGTTTTTGGATAGTGGGAAAGAGTTGGTCGTGGCCTGTTGTTATAGAACCATCTCAGTATTGACCTGAATGATAAAAGGAAACCATGAAAAACCCCTGCCAGGATGGTCAAACCCAGGTCTCCGGAATGATGGTTCAGTGTGCTAGCCAGTCGACCACTCGTCTCAGTTCTGATGTACCGACACTATAGAATAGAAATGTATTAGTTTAGAATTTTTGCTAGTTTAGATAATAATTACAATACATAGATAGTACATCATTTTGAAAATCGATACAGTATATCTAAATAGAGACTAGGTTACTCAAAAATTACCTCAAACTACATGTTACAAGGTCCCAGTTTATTTGATAACCTCATAAGATTTGAGAATGAGGCAATTTTTTTCAATTAATTAATAATAATCAACATGCTCTCCTAAAACTACACACATTCTTAAGCTCTTTGATCTACAGAGGAATTCTAAATTTCACAAAGATGCTATTATCATCATCTTCACTAATAATTCTACGTACATGAATATTATTTTTAATCTTGAATTGTATTTATCGCTGAAATGGTTATTAAATTTCAGTTTCTCTGTGAAATATTTAGGTACTGAGAGTTCTTTGGTAATCTTGAATATTAGTCTTGAAGTATTGAGTTCCTTGTATGATATTTGACTACGATAGAGCATCGCACATCTTTCTTGTTGAAGAATCTCTTTTAACCCATAGTTTACTTTTCATTGCTTTATGTTGCAGTTTTTGTTAAGATGTAATTTTTTTCATCCAAAAGAAAAAAATAGAACTGCAGCAATAGTCTATGTGTGATGCTACAATCAATTGATAGATTAGTACTTTCGATTTCATTGGTTATTGCATCCATTTATTCGTCTAAATAATCCAAATTTCTGTGCAACTTTCTTCATCATATAGTTGGTGTGTTGATTAAATTTTAATTTCTCATCTATAATAATTATACCCAGATATATTCAAGTTCTTTTACTATTTTTTTTCACAATCATGTTTTATCTTGATTTCTTCTATTTCTGATTTGTTTTTGTTTCTGAAAGTGTTGGTACAAATTACTATAGTTTTGGGTTTCTTTACATTTAGCTTCACTCCATTTTATTAGAAAATAACCATATTTCTACTTGGTACAGTTGTAATTTCAGTTCTGCCTGAGATAATCTCACATTGATTTGTTTGATATACAAATTTGATTTGTTAGATTTGTTTATATAATTTTAATTCTAATTTCAATTATATTTTAATATAATAGATGTAACCTGATCACAGTGCATTATCAAATCTAATATAAATGAGTGCTTTCAGTTTCTCATATTCGAATTATCATATCTCTCACCATTCAATATATATTTATTACCTATAAACTATAATTATCTTGTTGTTATAAAAAAAAATGACATTTTACTCATTTACCATTTTTGTGTGTGCTGCTATTGATGATTTTCTACGTCCACACTCTGTAAGTTCTTGATCAATTCTTAAACTCAATTCTAACTCAATTCTTGATCAATCTGCATCAGCCAGTAATCGATTAACAATTTATTATATATACATTCATTTTCTATTAAATGGAACTGTTTTTAAAATTAGATGTACTTTGAAGAAATATGACAATTGTATTAGGAAAACAGGAAATAGAATGGTCTATAATTATTGGTGCAAGCTGTACGACAGCAGTGGTCAAATGAGAATTGTATTCAGTCTTTATTGTTGCAATGATGTATAATTATATAATTATGACAGGTTACTGAATATACAATTAATGTTACAATTAGGCAGGGTTCACACTTGAAAAAGTGATCTTTCACCCAAACCTTTCTTTAAAATTGGTGAAAATAATAATAATTGCTTTATGTTTATCTGAACTCTGATGATAATAAAATATATATAAATATATATATATATTCTTTTTATTCACACATAAAAAAATCAAACTCATTTTTACAAATATTGCAAACAGAAAGTTCGATCAAATCATATAAACATTTCATATATACATGAAGATTTTGAAATAACACCAATAGAGAAATAGTTGAATACCTTAGAAAGGAAAATAATGAGAATAATAACAACAATACAATAAATGAAATAAACTCTTTTCCACAAAGCCTGGGAAGGCTTATCTGTGGGTTAAAAATAACAAGGAATATATAATAAATGTAAAGTTCAGACTAAGATGTAAGAAAGGAATACGTAATAATGCCAAAAAGTAGGGTGTTCAGATTTGAAGTGATACTAAGAGAATAATTTATAATATATGTAAAGTTCAGATTAAGATGTAAGAAAGGAATACGTAATAGTGTCAAAAAGTAGTGTGTTAAGATTTGAAGTGATACTAAGAGAATAATTTAGAATATAGAAAGGCATTCAAGGTCAGAACAAAACAAAACGAAAATAATCACACGTCTAAAACAAATATTATATAGATGACAATTAGAAAATAAACTCCAATCTAAAGATGTATTCGTAAATTGAACTGAACTGAGAATAAACAAAATAATAATAATAATAGGATAAAAAATGATAATATTGAGATCAAATGATGACAACAATGGTTGTAATTGAAATAATTGAAAATAGTGGAAATGTGAAAAGAGGTGGATAATAATACAGATTGCCTTCAGAGGGATTGATAAGATTTGTCTATCTTTTCAACATTGACAAAACTAGGAGCTTCACTTTGGACACCTTTGAACGATTGAAGTGTGTGATATAGTGTATACTACACACTTGAATAGTAAGTATAATTTAAGAAATAGCAAGAATGTATTTTGGGAAAGGAAATTTTCATGCACAGAAGAAAACTCATTATTTCACAAAGGAATGAGGATTTTCAATAGAATCCCTAGTGAAATAAGAAATTCAAGGAATGCATCGAATTTCAGAATAAAATGTTGTAAATTAATCAAAGATGATCTGCTGATGCCAGAACGTTATAAATGAAAAATGTGTTTTTTGGGATCTTGTGAATTAGTGGATTATTGTATCGGAATTAGTATACATATATATATATATATATATATATATATATATATATATATATATATATATATATATATATATATATATATATATATATATATATATATATATATATATATATATATATATATATATGGTAAAATAGTCGATGATGATCACTGAATGGTTATTATAGTTATAACTATGATGTATTGTAGATATTGTACTAGGCAAACGCGTTATGTGTTTCCGCGTTGATGGATGAGCTGGAATATATCAACTTATCTTTGGATTGGTTATTATATATATATATATACACCTTGAGATCCAAACCATTACATCACTGCCATCTTATTTTTCATTAATAATTTATATGATAATAAAGAAGGCTTTGTTTTAATCGTTTACAATCAAGTGGTGACACTTGTTGCTTTGATTTAATAGGTATCTTAATAGCTTTGAATAATTGACACAAATAACATTATATATTTTTTTACATCGAAACCGCTGACCCGATTCAAGTGAGAGTTCGGAATAATGTGTATCATTATCAGATTGAAATTCTCTGAGAATTTGAATCCTCTCGGATGAAATATTTTTCACGAATGTTCTCCTCTGGGTTATTGTAATGGGATTTTTGAAAACTTTGGAATGAGTTTTCTCAGAAGTTGTTCAACCGATCGTGCCTCAAAACTATACAGCATCAAGTCAGATAGGGGTTCATGTGTGTGCCAAGTTTCAACTGATTTTGAATTTTTGTCTGACCTGTGGAGCGCGAACAAAAAAAAAAAAAAAAAAAAAAAAAAAAAAGAAAAAAAAAAAAAAAAAAAAACAGACACTTTTTTTTCGGTATAGTGTAATTGAGTCTTCGCTTCGCTCATCCAATTATTAGTTATAGGTATTGTAATTGCATTGTATCATATTGTTTTCAAGTTGGAAGAAAATATGTACTGTACTTTGTAAGATTGTATCAACATGTATGTAAGTAGCACATTTTTGCTGATGAACTACTACTACTACTTCACATGCAGTGCTACTGTACGTGACCGAAAATGTGTAGAACCGAATTAAGTGGTAAATATTCATTTCCGGTGATATTCAACTAAGGCCCAGTACTATACCACGGCCAGTTAGTATTTATCTGAGAGTTGGTGAAAACAAATAGCATAGGTAACCATGGTGATAACAAGTTTGAACTGTCAGATAAAGACTAACTGGACTTGGTAATACCGTGCCTAAGACATGAAAACTCTTTGCTTTTAGATGGAACGAACTGGCTATTAATTATATCGTAGTGGAATATTGACTAGATAAAGCCTAACTTATAGTTATTCATCAAATAACGAATTTAACAAGACTAGTGACCATACACGGCGATTTTTCTTATTTTTCCTCAAACTGTCACTTCATTTCAGTTTCTTATCTAGACTTTATAATACATGGCTCTCAGGTAATCATTCAGATCATGACATCAAGAATGAAAATATTTTATATAGAAAATCTCCAAATATGAGGTACATTATAAAAAAACTTTTATGAATATAGGGGATGGGCACACGTGTTTATTTATATCTACTTTGTTTCACTTATATTTTATGTCATATTTGATTTTGAAATGTGCTTACACTCCATTTGTAATGATATTAAGTTGCAATGTACACTTGATGTTTGGATATTTTGTGAAGATGGTGCTTTGCACAGGACATAAACGGTTATTCATTGTTATGTAACATGTCTGTACATTTTTTCTGTGCATTCTAATTTCAATTCTTTTATTTTTAATTATTAAGAAATTATTATATTGTCATTTTATAATTATTGTTACATTAAAAAGTATCTGTTTGATGAATCTGTTGATATGTGATTCTAGTTCTTTTATCCTGCTTCCTTCCACTCAAATACCTTTAGAGGTTAAGCAATAAGACGCTATAATTGGATTGCTCATGCAATTCCCCAAAACAATTTTGATGCAAATTTGATTTTCTATACCCTCCTCAACTTTTCTGTTTCCCTGATAGAAATCGACTTTTCACTATCGATAAAATTGAAGGAAAGTGAACTTGGGTACACGGCGAACATAATGTTGTAGTAGGTTAAGCTCAAGCCCTTGCAGGCAGCTCTAAATTGGAAGAGATCCAACTCCAAGTATACGGCAAACATCATGGCGAGGAGGTTAGCCATAATCCAAACCTAACCTAACTGCAAATACATTACAAATCTAGCTTTGGGTACGCGGCAAACGTAATGTTGTGGTAGGTTAAGCACAAGCCCTTGCAGGGAGCTCTGAATTGGAAGAGATCCAACTCGAATTCCCCGTAAACATCATGGCGAGGAGGTTAGTCATAATCCCTTAGCAAAAACTGCAAATTCTTTAGTCTGAGATCTTTGGAAATTCTCTACTGTCTCCATTCATAATGTTTTATTCATCTCACGAAATTATACACGTGAATTAATTGTTATCTTTCACTTCCTCTGTTAGTCTAATCTAAACTATTTTTTTACGATCTATTTCATAAAGCCTAACTGATACATTTTATTTATTATCTACACTTGAAATTGAAAGTTTCATTCCTAAAATAAGTGTTTGATAATAATGTGAGGAAAATGGAATCAGGAGAATGCAAAAACATGATGAATAAAATACATACATTTTTCATATTTCATTCAAACATCTGATCTCACCCTTTATTCATAGCTCATGCTTTTACACAATCATGAGTTTTGTATTCAATAATGTACTCATCACTCATAGATAATATGCATGGTTGAAATGAATACAATAATTATATTTCTATTTCAATACATAATACAATTGAATAATTTATATCACATTGAAATTAGCCCATTCGGATTTTCATCTTCAATGGTCGATTATACCAAAAAGTTATGTCAATAGGAACTGCTGATGGAGATGATGCCTTCAAGATAAACTTTATCTTCCAATTAAACTCTGAGCATAAACGTTTGATGAAACTGGGTTTAGTACACTCATACCAAGATGCATTGAGGGTTGTGTTTGCCAATTTGAAAGATGCAGCAAACAAACGCAACCCTCAATGCATCTTGATCAACACGTTTGTAATTGTATCAGCCAATTTTGAGAGATAGAATTCTTAATGAATATCTTAGTATTTTATAATATTTCATTTGTTGTCTTCACTTACAACCCAGCAGGTAACGAAACAATACGTCAACACTCTTAGTGAACAGAGAAAGGTGAAAATATTGGGGCATTTTGTAGTGAAAATAATATTTACTTAAAATACTTAATATTCAATGCAATTTGTTTTAATTTTGATTTAATAATGTATACTTGATACATACTTAATAAATACTTAATACAGTATATTTGTATACAGTATACAGTATCATAACAGTTTTCAAAATTTCTAAATAGTTTTTCTCAGAAGTGGTTCAACAGATTTTGCCCCATTATACAGTATCCAGTTAAAATGATGACATATATGTACATGCAGATGATTGTGGAAATATGTGATTCTATAAGACATGTGGATGGCGAACAAAAAACATTAAACTGAGTCTTCGCTTTACTCGTACAATTAGTCCAAAAACTGCATATTTGGCTAAAAATTTAAACAAGGTAAATGCTGTTGCATACAAAGCTAAATTCTGAACCAAGTTTTCTCTGGATATTTCCACTGGACTATTCAGCACATATTGTTTTTCACTTGTTTCTTCACTTCTCACTTCAGTACTCATGGCTTTCTCTAATTTAGAGCTCTAATTTCCTTGAGAAAAGCATGACGTAGACTCTTAATCCAATAATAATAATAATCAATAATAATCCAATGTTATACATTGGATTACAGCTACAGATGATGGATACGCAACTCATGCTTATTGCTAATGCAGTCTTCCTCCAGAACTAGAAAACATGACGGTGAACTATTTTGGATCTTTCAGTTTTGCATCGTGAATAAAGTTAAAATTAAATAGTCAATCAGATTACGTATTGTGATTTTTTTATTATTATTTAAACTCTTGCAATTGCACATAAATGCACGGTGGCAAGTTCCCTAACTACCCCTATCCAACCACCTCCCTAACCCTCTTGACGGAATAACTTCAACCTAATTTCATCCCCTTCAAAAACACTTCTACGATGATTGGCATTCATTTGATTGCCTAATTTGATACTATTCCTAGTTTGTCTGACATATGTTCTACAAAAGAAGACTTCCATGTGCACAGAAGATGTGTTGAGCGATAAAATTACAAGAACTCGTAATTTGCCTTTCTGTTTTTATGCTTGCCCTGCCAAAAATATTGAATATCACCTTTTTTGTATCTATATATCATTTTATCTCGAGACTTTATCTCAAGATCTCAAGCGTAAGACTTTTATCTGCGGCGGAAATTTGAGGTCACCGACAGCACAGTCCTGGTGTTGAAGTTCATTGGTTTTAAATAATTAAAATGGGGTGGTAAGATCGCCCTTGTGGTGCCCCGTCCAAACGATCCTACTTTTCATCCACAGCCTTAATTGGGGAACAATGATTTTGAATCAAGTTTTGATGTTATGAAAAAAAAAAACCACTCCCTGAGTATACTTATTGATGAGCGTAGCGAAGTCTCCATCCCACTCTTATAGGGCTCTGTCTGTGTTTTTTTTTTTTTTTTGTTTTTTGTAAGCACTCCACAGGTCGCAAGGGTTGACTGATCAACATGAAACTTCTTTTGTACTCGCAAACTCATCCGACTTAGAACTGTATAGTTTTTGGAATGAATCGGTTGAGCCGATTTTGAGAAAAATTATCTCAAAGTTTCTAAAAGCCCCATAAGATTTGGCTAAGTGGAAAATGTTGAAAAATAAAATCTCTCCAAATAGAATGAAATTTTCTCGAAATGTGTATACATAGATTTTACACATTTTCACGATTTTGTATGCAATTCCAATCAGCCGTTTTGAAGAAAAAAAAAAAATAAGTGATAATATTGATCAAATATAATCATAAAAATTGTTACAGAATTGAGTTGTCGAGTTTCACTGCTTTCTAGATTCAAGAGTTGACCAACAATGAAGTATTTTTTATATGTGTCAAGGTGTGTAGAATACCAGAGTCAATGAAGTGGCAAGAGTAGAACTACTTTAACGACTTTTATAGCTTATTCAGATATCAAGGTGTGTAGAATACCAGAGTCGATAAAGTAGCAAGGGTATAACTACTTCAAGGACTTTTATACCTTATTCAGATATCTCGCTCATCTTACAACGCATATTTCGCGTTTGACTAGTTTTACAAAATGAAGAAAACTGAATTGAACTGAATGAAGAGACTATAAGGAATATAATTTCAACTATACCTTGAATGTGAAATACATACCTTGAGAGTAGTGTATTTTATACCGCAGAAACAGTACATTTGAGGTTTTTAGTAAACAGCTGGTTACACAGTTCTGGATCACAGTTGTCTATCCATCGGTACGAAAGCTGCAATTCAATGTTATATCCACCTACTGGAATGACTTGCTGGAAATGTGAAATAAGTTCAGACTATTCAAGGACCTAGTAAGCATTTATAAAAGGGATGTTGAAGAGTATATCCTTAATCATAGCTTCTACGGTCTAGATGAGTTTGAAAATGTTAGAAAATTGCACATGTAACTTCTGTATCACTTAATTCCTTTGCTTGACTATGCGGAGCTTCATTTTAAGAACTAATGTATTTAATTTTTCATCTTTGTAATCATTTCTTGGCATGTTTCAAAACTTGTGTGATCTTTCGATCGCACACATCAGTGTAATTACATCATTTATATATTATTATATAATACTATATGTATGATAATCAATGAAATAAATATATTATGACTACTGTACTGTTATTATTATTATTATTATTATTATTGTCTGGCAACAAGACTGCAAAGTCTACATTAGCGCTTTTGCTGCTGCAGTGTCTACACTTCGTATCACATTGCTATCAACAGACTTTTGTATCATGTATCAGTTGTTAAGGGCAGTAAAGGGCAGTTGTTGAGGGTATCAGATAAGCAGTGGCGGTTTTATAGGGTAGGCAAGGGAGGCAGTGCCTCCTCAGTTTTTGACAGGAAAACAACGCTCAGAACCATTTTCAACAACTCATCATTTATATTTTCTCGTCATTTCGTGTGTTACCAATCATCATCGACTTTTTCCGTTATTTTAAACAATTTCCCACAACTCTCATATTTGTTGCATATTCCATGTACTGTATAGTATGGTTTGGAGTTTCATTTCTGATGTACCAACTGTACCAGGGAGGCAAGGCTCCCTTACGGCTTGAACCACCTGCGCGCTAGTGATCTGCCGCGGGGGAGACGGTCGCTCGGAACGTCTTCCTCTCGTGAGGGTAGCTTCACTGAGTATATACGGTCTATAATGTTCTCTCTGTCGCTCTTGACAGCGCACGCGCACGACGGCTTGAAAAAATATATCGAGGAGGCAAGGCTCCCTTACGGATGTTCCACGCGCGCGCTAGTGATCTGGTATGGGGGAGACGGTCGCTCGAACCTTCCTTCTTCTTTCGTGAGGGTAGCTCCACTCTGTATTTATGGAATATAATGTTCTCTCTCTCGACTATACGGACTCTCTCGCTCTCGACAGCGCACGCGTACGAGGGCTCAAAAAATATGTTCAGGAGGCAAGGCTCCCTTACGGATTGAATCACCCGTGCGTTGGTGATCTGAGATGGAGGAGACGGTCGCTCGAACCTTCCTTCTTTCGGAGGATGGCTCCACTGTATATTCGGACTATAAGTTCTATCTCTCGCTCTTGACTGAGCATGCGTTTTCATGCCGGCCACCGAACCGAATAAATCACACGTTGCGCTCGCTCTGTTGTTGTTATGAAGATGATTTTTTTTATCATTACCAACATAATTTTTTTACACCACCATCATCACTATTAACAGGCTTTGGCTTTACTTGTCTCAACTTGATAAATAACGAAAAAATACATCAGAAATTATCATGATCATTATAATTTTAACCATCGACATTGTATTACTATTATTCGTATTATATATATATATATATATATATATATATATATATATATATATATATATATATATATATATATATATATATATATATATATAGTTTTTATTCAATCATCACGGTTAAAACCCCACAATACAGTTAAGTCTTCATGGGGCTTTGTGAGAATGTTTTCATGTGTAATTCATGGCCAACTTCTATACTGAGACGATAAGTAATATAAGTGTCGCTCCCATTGACCGCTGAACTCCATTAGGCCCCATTTATAATTTTTTCAGTATCGATGATCTATTGTTAAATTCACTTCTGGCTTATTTAATATTAATTTTAACCAATTTGTGACGATTCGTATTATTGGATGATAATACGCATAGAAACATTATTTTAATTTGAATTCGGATTTTTCCCTCATAGATAAATTCAAATAATTGCTGTATGCACAAATAGAAATCATTCTATAAATATTGTACAATACTTTGTGAATTTCAGATAATTATACATTTGGGCTATTCTGTCCACTGTGTATCATTCTCTTCATTGTGCACAGTTTCTTCAATTCTTTGTAGTTGGTATGGTATTTATCAGTGACTGAAAATCTCACATGAATTTCTGCGAATTTATTCCAGCTTTTAGTGTTAGTTCCTGTGTTGTGTTCGTGATTGTGTTCCTTCGAACAAGTGTTCACTGTTCAGATTTCATTTCAGTTGTAGACAAGAGAAGTTTTAGGCATATTGGATTACAATAATTATAGAGAACCTGTGTGTGTATTTACTTAACGTGTGATTGAAGTGTAATTTTTCAGATTTTTCGTTCAAAGTGACTAAAAGTGAAATAAGTTATTGATATTCATAAGTAAAAACTAGTAACTACAATAATTACATTCTCATGACTATAGAGAACCTGTGTGTGTATTTACTTAACGTGTGATTGAGTGTAATTTTTTAGATATTTCGTTCCAAGTGACTAAAAGTGAAATAAGTTATTGATATATTCATAAGTAAAAACTAGAAACTACAATAATTAAATTTCCTGTGTGTTCACACCGGGGTAATCCTTTCGGCACTAAATCACGATTACTTCGACGCGCCTCAAACTTCAATGTTCAATCATGTGATGATACTGAAATGAATAGTCATACGCATCCTGTGATTTATTTGAAATAAACTTGCCTCCCTCCAACTGAAGGGCACGAGCCGCCACTGCAGATAAGCAAAGCAAATTGATGTGCACGGTAAAGTTTTTGCAGCAGGCATGTCTACCCAAGTGACTGAGCTGAAGCAACTCTACTGTGACCAAGGCAATAGCCGAAACATCAGAATCTCGTGTGTACATTTCATCTCTGTGTGCTCTATCAACGGGCTCTCCACTATGAGTAGGCTTATCTCTACTCTTAAATCTTGGTAAGCTGCCGTTCTTTCTTTCCTTTTCACCCAATTCATATGTACATTGTACTGTGATGACTTAGTGATACCAACACCTACAAGTGATACCCAATATTTGCAGGAAGTAAATTGTTCAACTCATTACCATATGACCTGAAGCAGCTTGGTCTTCACAATAGCTCTTTCACCAGATCACTCAAGACTTTCCTGACGACTAATTGTTTTTACTTTTTATATTATTGACGAGTTTTTAAAATACTCTTGATTGTAATGTCTATTGTTAAAGAATTTTAATTATTGAATTTTCATTGTTGACTATCTGAATGTCATGTGAGTGATCAGTTTGAGGACAATAAACATATTATTATTATCACAGTATTATTATTATTATTATTATTATTATTATTTATAATATTATTATATTATTATTATTATATTATTATATTATTATATTATTATATATTATATTATTATATTATTATTATTATATTTATTATATTATTTATAATCAGTTTTTAGAAAAAAAGCGTTACAATTTGTCCAGCAATCAAGTCACTGGTGCTAATAACCCTTCAAGTCAGCGAGTATACATTAATGAAAACTTGACCGTTTTTAATCGCGAACTTCTCTGGCGCGCTAAACAACAAGCTCGAGCGAAAAATTACAAGTTTGTTTGGGTGAAGGAAGGTCGTATATTTGTGCGCAAGGACGAAACCACCCGGCAGGTAGTGCATATTTCGATCTCTAGTGACATCGAGAATAAAATTGTCTAACTACTGTTGCCTGTTCTGACTCATTTATGACAACCTGGCTTGATGACATTGATATTGATGAGGAGTTTATTAATCAATCGCATATCGATGATTTAGATGACTGGTTCAATCTCAAATGTGGTTGTATTTTTATACATTTGAATATTAGATCACTGAGACGTAATTGGGATGAACTAAATGTAGTGCTATGTAAGCAAGTAGGGCGTTTTGATGTACTATTGTTGACTGAGGTTTGGTTGAATGAACTAGATCAGGTTTATTCGTTCGAGGGCTACCATGTTTTCCACAATCTAAGAAGAAATAACCGAGGTGGGGGCCTGGTTTTATACATAAAAGAAAAGCATGACTTTTCACCCATTTCAAATCAATTTGATTCTTTCGAAAGTATCACTGGAACTTTAGTGTTGAATAATATTACAGATATCAAAACTCTTTCTCTGACAGCTGTTTATAGGCCTCCAAATCAGGATAAAAATAATTTTTTAATTGATTTAGAGTCTTACATAGAAAACTTACCAAGCAGTAACGCTATCATATTTGGTGATATCAATCTTGATCTTTTGGACACTAATAACAACTATATCTGTAATTATGAGAATGTTTTGGCTGTTAATGGTTTCACAAAATGTATATATGGGATTACAAGAGATGAAATTCGAATGAATGTGCAAACTAGTTCATGCTTGGATCATATTTTCATAAGGAGTGATTTGTTAAATACTAACATTAATTCTGCGATTTATAGATCCAAGTTGTCGGATCATTATATGGTCATAACTGAAGTGGTTTACGGTAAAACAGTTAATGACTCAACTCGAGATGAAACTGTTGAATCTAAATATATTAGAGTGAAATTTGATGAAAAATTACTTAGACGTATGTTATTAACCTGTGATTGGAACTCCATGAATGAAATAGACAATTGCTGTGAATTATATAACAAAATGGTTGATAACTTCAGTGAATGTTATGATAAGGCATCTTATTCGCATGGAATCAATGAATCTATTGAACGTGGTAAGAATCATAAGTTGTGGATAACTAAAGATATTTTAAAATTGATAAAGATTAGAGACAAATTATTCATTAAATGGAAACAATGTAAAAATGCTTGTTTGAAGATTTTGTTCAATGAAGACTACGAAAAAAGTAGAAACGAAGTAAGAAAGTCAATACGGCAAGCCAAAATAAAATATTTCAGAAGTTCCATTGAAGAATCGAAGGGTTGCCTTAAAAAAACATGGCAAACTATAAAGTTATTCATTGGGAAAAAAACAAAATGTTCTGTAGACGAAGTGGTTAATAAATTTCTGGGGAAGAAATATTCAAGTGTGGAGATTGCAAATGGATTTGTTGATTGTTTTATAAACGAGGTGGCGAGTATTCGACATGATTGTAATGTGTCTACTTGTGACGTTTTGGTCTCTAATTATGAGCCGCGGTCGATGTACATGCCTCCTGTAACTGTTGATCAAATCAAAGATATCATAAAAAACTTGAATTTGAATAAGCAGGCTGGATTTGACGGTATTAGATCAAAAGACTTGTTACTTTTATCCAATGAAATAAGTCCTTTAATTGCTAAGCTCTGTAATCTGTCTTTTGAGAGTGGAGTCGTTCCGCCAATGTTAAAGAAATCGGTGGTTCGCCCTGTGTACAAGAAGGGTGACCATTCATTGTATTCGAATTACAGGCCTATTGCTCTATTATCTATTATTGATAAAATAATGGAAAGATGTGTAGCTAATATTTTATCCGAGTATTTATGCACAAACAATCTAGTAAATTCAATGCAATTCGGTTTTCAGAAAAAGAAAGGTACTAATGACTTACTAGCCATGTTTTCGAATCTTGTTAACTCTGAATTGAATGACAATATGCATATTTTAGCTTTATTCATCGATTTTTCGAGAGCATTCGATACGCTAAATCACACCAAATTAATCAAATTGTTGGACAATATAGGGATAAGAGGACCTATGCTTAGTTGGTTCGAAAGCTATTTGAGTGAAAGGCTCATTTTAGTAAAAGTTAATGATACATTCAGTGAACCTAAGATGTGTGAAACCGGAGTAGCTCAGGGATCCATTCTGGGACCTACTTTGTATCTCATTTATGTGAATGAAATGTTCAAACATATGAACAATTGTGTAACTTATATGTACGCTGATGACACCTTGATTGTATCGGCTCATAAACATTTAAATAGTGCAGTCGAAAATTTACAGAATGATTTCTCTAATTTATTGAAGTTCGCTCACGATCACGATTTAATTATAAACGCTAGCAAAACTAAAGTTATGCATATTTGTACACCCTTGAATCATTCTAGATCTATGCCGTTCAAAATATTATTTCACACAAATGAATGTCTTCACAACTTGAAATGTAGTACTCCCGTCTATATTTGTAATTGTGAAACCGGTATTGAAATAGTAGATACACATGTTTATTTGGGAATAACCATCGACAGTTCATTCTCGTGGCGGCCGCACATCGATCGATTATGTAACAGGCTACGTTCCGTAGCTTTTCGCATTTATAATCTCAAAAGTATTTTACGATTTCAATTATTGAGAACTGTTTATGATGCGTTAGGAACATCCCTATTGCTGTATGGTCTGTTGGCTTGGGGGAATGCCTCTCATTATCATCTGGATAGCATTCTAAGATTGCAAGATAGAATTATTAAGTCAATGTTACCTCATCATGTTAAACAAAATCTAGACTTCAACTTGAATAGATATTATTTTCACTGCAATGTACTTCCGATCACTAAATTGTATACTTATAGATT
This sequence comes from Brachyptera risi, assembly GCA_964007535.1. NCBI lineage: Eukaryota > Metazoa > Arthropoda > Insecta > Plecoptera > Taeniopterygidae > Brachyptera > Brachyptera risi. The sequence continues at coordinate 3,881,423 of OZ023330.1, read as the reverse complement.
AATTCTTTTATATTATTTCAAAGAGGATTATCAAATAATGAATGTTCGCCCTGTTAACACAAGATTAGCCTTAATCGATACATTTCAGATTCCTTCTTGGATTAACAAGTATGGTAAGAGGAGATTGGAATACTTAGTCCCATTCAACCTCAATCAACTTCCCTTTAATTTGAAAAATGTCAACAATTATAACGAGCTAAAAGTATGTGTCAAAAAATGGTTACTTTCGATTATGGTATGAGCAATATCTCAACTTCAAATGTTCAATATGAGGTTTATTTAGGTTTATTTCGTTATACTGATTTTCTTTCGACTTGGCAAGTTGCTCTTTTATTATTATACATATGTGAATGACTTCATTGATTGAATTATCAATTTAAAATAATCTGATAATTGTATATTTTTATTAATCTATCTTCATCATTTTTATCAAAATAAGTTTCTCTCATTTCTTGTTACTATTTACCTAATTCAACCGGCTTATATTTGTCTCTATACTTTTAAACTCGTGAATGTGTCATATGAATCGTTTATTTCTACTATGTATTATTGTATAATTGGGTATTTTTTTTCACTTCCTCGAGTTCTCTCTTCCTATGTTGTTTGCATTTTTCTCTACTCACTACAACTGTAATTCGAATATAATTTTGTTGATTTATCCTATTTTGTTCACTCTTACTCGTTCTCGTCAATGTGCTTCATTGTATTGTTATTATATTTTATTATCAGGAAGGTACTTTATTTTTTCATTGCATTATATTTAAGTGAATTGTTATTATATATCTCCACAGATAAACCCCATGAGGGTTTCGTGGAACCTCACAAGAGTACCCTTAATTGTTGTAACGCTTTTATTTGGAATCAATAAAAAAAAAAAAAAAAAAAATTATTATTATTATTATTAGGCCTATTACTGATATTTATTGTTTGAGGTGAGCGATCATCTCCCTTGATTCATGCCACTATTTTCAGCTGGTTGGCACATTCTTCTTTCGTGGAAGCATAATAGGTACTGTAATTACGTAAGATGGCCGACATGCAAGATGGATGCAGAGGTTGCCGTACGAAGGTCTAGTGGTTGGTTGCGTCTCGGCAGCTCTAATGTGACAAGATGGTAGCTTCGACAAGGAAATGATACAATTCAAATTTGTTCATTGAGACAGCAAAATTATTTATACAAGAGTTCTGATATGGAGACCAGAGTAGGAATATTAATATTATAATTTATAAATAATATTCAAGGTGCCAACAGAAATATTTTATACTCTAGTTTTACTTGTGTAGGCCAAGTTATTTTGGTATTACTGTATGTACCACAATGTGATGATAGATTTTTTTGCTCAAGTTTTTTAGTTTAAACACTTGAGATTTTTTCAATCCATATTTTTCCAATACAGGAGACTTCTAATTTTCTTTCTAAAAGTGAATTCGATTTTCTTTGAGGATATCATTAGAATTCATAAAATGAATAGGCCCTACTAATTGCTAATTAATAAAGTGTAATAAAACTTCTTCTGGATTGAGTGAAATTCCGAGTGTTCTCCTTAATATAGCTTATACAACATATAGGCCTACTTATATATAGGCCTATATTTATATATTTCTTTTTCATTTTTGCAATCTAAAAAATGTAATTCACATAATGTAAGTTTGATCCCTCGTTAATTCAAACTTGGTTAATCCAAAATTTGACACACTTCGAACTTGAAGACAGTGGGCGGCTGAAGGTATGCGCATTTCAATGTTAATTTTTATGGTTAATTCGAATTCCAGCTAAACCATAATTAAAACTAATATTTCGACCCCTCAATTGCTTTAGCACTGTTTTCGGTTTAGATCATTCGAATTAGCTCAAGTAAATTTCTTGAGGTAGGCCTAATGATTATTTTCCAAATTTCCAACTGTTTCACTTGACGCGTAAGAATAGGCCCACACACGTTGAGCTTTGAGTGTGCCATCTGATCAAGTGGTCTGACCTTGACAACAACTTGAGCCCGGAACATTCGTTCGTCACACCATTGACTTGAAAAGGACGAGCACCAAAAGAAGCGGGTAATAGGATGATCGCGCATCGTCGGCTAGCCGAGTAAACACGATCAGTCTATCAAGTTGTCTCGGCCGGTCACATAGCTTTCTCTCGCACAAAATTTACTAGATTCTAAGCGAGAAGAGTGAAGATTTTTGAGGAGAAAGAATTTTTGGGGTAATCCTAATTTAAGTAATTTTTATAGTTTGAAATAATATTTTTGGTGACTTTTCCATTTTGGATTAACGAGGGTTCACTGTACGTGATCTACTATTTTGAATAATAGACGGGGTATGATATGTGAATATAGAATAACGATAGTTGTAACAAAGATATTTAGAGCATCTTGTATCGGCGCACGTCTGCAAGAAATATTATCAACACACTTTGTATTTATGAAGATGAATCACTTGATCAATGATTACTGAGATTTTATAAACCAATCGTTGATCGTAAATTAAATTTTGAATCGTAAATTAAACCAATCATTAATTTGAACACCTTAAATTAAATAGATACAATATTACATATTGTAATACAATATGTAATATTACATAGATAATTACAAATAGAAATTACGTAGATACTAGTACAGTGAAACCTCTATGCATCGTTCCCAGATGTACCGTTTTCCTGGATGTATCATTCATTTTTTCTAACCCCACTCCCATATAATCAATGTTAAATTCTCCTGGATAGATAGATTTCCTGGATAGATAATTTTATTTTCCTGGTCACTTGAAAAACGATGGATTGAGGTTTCACTGTAATGGAGATGGAGTTTTATCCACTTGATTTTCAGATTTAAAATGTTCACTTCTATTATTGAAACGTTCGTCTAACATTTGAGTAAATAGCCCAAGTCAACTTCAAGTTCTCGATTTTCATCAACCAATTTTATTCAAGCAGATTTATTTTCATTACAAGCATTATGTAATGAGGATGTTTCCACTCGACAATGTCGAGCGAGATATAAATACGTCTTCACTGGCTGGTTGAGTTACGGGCGGCACCTCTCTAGGAAACGAGGATAGAGGCAGACCTCGCGGATGTGATAGCGATTCAGGAGCCAGCAGAGGAATCTCTCCAAGCCGAGTCCGTAGCCGCCGTGTGGGCATGTGCCGTACTTACGCTGGAACATTGGTACACATAAATTAATTTCGTCAATGGCTGTTAAGTATTTACGAGGGATAACATCGATTAATCGAGAGTCGATTGAGAATCGATTCTAATGTAAAATGATTCTCAATTCAAAAAATCGATTTAAAAAAAAAAAAAATTTAAATTTTTTCATGGGGTCAGTGCTGTACTTCTTCACGTTGCAATGCGTGCTCATTTCGCTGTCCATATTATTCTGTATTGTTGAGATTTTACTATCTGGACAGAAGTTATCCCTTCGGTTACGTCTGACAGCCGAACGTTGACAGAAATACCCGAATGGTGGACAGTACAGTTCAAAGAAGTCTCTAGCAGCTATTTTTAACGTGAACGCATTGGGAAGGTTGAAAAAAAAGTTTAAAATTATACAACTTTTTTGAGGATGAACTTTTATTTTCAATTTTTTTTTCAAAATCGATTTTTAATCGATTCTGGAGTTTAGATAATCGATTCCCGATTTTGAGTATCGATGTCATCACTGGTATTTACAGATCTTGGGAAGGAAGCACAATTGAGGGCCCGGGTGTATGAACAAGATAACTCCAAACAAGTGCTCACAAGTTATGAAGGTTTGAAGTTTGGTGATACACATCTAGGAGTTAATGACCTCACTGTCGATGCGCCTCAAAACCCTAATATTCATTCAAATTAACGTGTTTTGTTTGATTTACATGAAATCATATTGTACTGTATTAATAACTAAATAATAGATGAAGGTTATTCTCCACATAAACTCAGTATTTCTCCATCATTTGCACCCTATCTTGACAGTAAACGAAAATGTACACTACGGCTCTGATTGCCGTATCCAAGAAAGGACAACGAGCGCCGAGCGAATCAATGATTTAAGACCTACTCATCCATCTTTCTGTCATCATCACTTCTATCATTCATTTGGTCCAGCCCTCATCACATAAAACACCGTCGAATTTTCCCCGATGGTTCATTTTCTTGCTTGGACAGTTCATTTTCCCCAGTGATGGTTTTATATAGAGAGGCTAGATACTCAAGGAAGAGAGTGGCCAACTTGGAGACCAATTTCTATTGGCTAATGAAATGTCTCTCTCACAGACGCCATTTTTGGTCCAGAATTCAGATCAGATGTTTGAGAACGTGTGCTAGATTGCATTGCATCGGTCAGGAAACAACATCAGTTGAAACTTCTGGCATCTTATTGACTAAATTGTGAGTTTAGAACACTTTTGAATAAAAAAATTAGTTAGATGAGCGTAGCGAAGCTTTCCATTTCACACCCTGAAAAAAAACGGGCTTCGTTTTTATGTTTTTTTTTTTTTTTGTAATTATGTACGCGGCATACAGGTCAGAGAAATGAATCAATCGACTTGAAACTTTTTCTGAACGTTGGTGTCATACCAGAATAGGTTGGGATTGTTATTGAGAGGAATCGGTCGTAAGGTTTTTCCGGAAAATAATCGGAAAGTTTGGAAAATCCTCATAAGAATAACCCGGAGGAAAAATACTTGAAAAACAAGAATTTTTCAAAAGCTCTCAAATTCTTACAGAATATGAAAAATACTATTATACATCTTTTCAGATATTTTTACAACAATCGAATGAGAAATAATGAAGAAAATGCAATAAACGTGTACATTTTATTGAATATTTGGATCAATTGGTTTCGCAAAGTGTTTATGCGACAGGTTGCAGGTTACTATAAATATCAACAAGTTGCAGGTGAGGTTTTTGAACGTTTGAAGTAAGTCAAGGTTTGTAGATGTAAATTGAGCTGACAAGTTATTTTTCATTCTAGATTGCCATACTTCTAAGCTCATCTCACAACGCGCATCCCGCGTTTTCCTAGTACAAAAAATGGCAACCTGCACAGGAGTTGGCCACTCTCTTCCCCCGTAGTCTTCCCAGTCCCTCTCTACTTCAATAGACTGAGGTTTCTCTAAATCCATTCGAGTGCTGTGGCTCCCAATATGGGCCTAGTTCATTGCACCGACAATTCAAGTTGTATTTCTTTCATTTTTTTATATTGGGTTTTAACGACGCACTGTAATGATAACTAAGACATATTGGCGTCGAATGAATGATTGATGAGACTATGATATGAAGTTTTTTTGGGTATTGGTAAGGACAGTGGGTAGGATGTTGTCGTGGCCTATATTGCAGGAACCATACCGGCATCAGCCTAGATTTTAGAGGGAGACCACGAAAAACCCCTGTAAGGATGGACGGTGCTTTCACCTCCCGGATCACACGAAGCGAGTGCGTTCATATTCATACATAAACCGTCTACAGAATTAATTCAACTCCATTTCCCATCCAAACACTAGGTTAGACTTGCATTTCAATAATCTTTCACAATTTAAATCAATTTCAAGATATATATAACAGATAGGCTAACTTAGTATGCTTTCATGATTCACTGTTCAATTATTCAACTATTGTAGGCCTACCTTGAATTTACCTGTGTTTATGTTCTTGTTTTTGTTATGTTCGTTTTTATTTTTATTGTTTGTGTTCATATGTATGTGTTGTCCTTTTATTAAATTAGCACTAGTGGAAATGTTTCTTTCTGTTGCTAATAAAGACTAAATCAAATCAAATCAAATCAATCACTCGACTACATGTGCCGGTAGTTATATTTCTCACCTGATCAGTGTACCAATAGTAGGGAGCGGGGTCGATGCCCTCTCGCTTGTACCCGGCCAGCAGCTGTTCGATGTCGTGCATGCGCATCGAGCCGCCGACTATCTCGCCCACGCCCGGCAACAGAACGTCCACCGACTCGGTGAGCAGCGGGTCGTCGGCGCACGGCTGCATGTAGAACGACTTGATGGCCACGGGGAAACGGCACAACATGATCGGCTCGTTGATGGCGTCCGTCATTTTTCTCTCCGGCATTTCGGGAATGTCCTTCGAAAGCAAGATGTACGAACATTGCATAAAATAATTTAGTCCTCTACAGTGAAACCTGTATGCATCGTTCCCAGATCCATCGTTTTCCTGCTTGTATCATTCATTTTTTCTCACCCCACTCCCATATAATCAATGTTGAATTTTCCTGGATAGATTGTTTTATTTCCATGGTCCCTTGAAAAACGATGGATAGAGGTTCCACTCTATTTTCGTAACGGATAATTCGAAATAGTTCCGAGTGAATTCTTTGAATGGATCATTATTTCCCAATTGGCATCCTTTTAATTAGACGGGTAAGAATAACCCGAAGACAGCCGAGATGTTCGCTGCCTTGAATGCGTCATCCGAGTGCGCTCTGACCTTCACGACTCACGAGCATTTATTGTACGCTCGGAACACTCGTTGGTCAGTCAGACTCGGGACAACTGAGCGCCAATGAAGCGGACCATGTAACGATCGTGTGCTATCGGCCAGCTGAGTACACACGATCAGTGAAGCAGCTTCTCATACGTGTGGCATAGCTTTCTCTCGCGCAATACGAAATTCCTTCAATTCTAACTGGGACGTGTGATGATTCTCGTGGAAAAGAAGTTTTTTTGGTTAATCCAAATTTTTATAAATCAAAATCATTTTTTTGGTGTCATTTGCATTTCGGATTAACGAGGGTTTACTGTAATTTCCGTTGATAACTTGTAGTTGTTGATCTAGAGTTTGCAGCTTCTGTTTTTCCAGTAGTTTGCTACAAAATGTTACATTTCACATGAAAATAGACTACCACCATAACTGAATGTACAATTTCATTACTCTAGTAATTATTACAGTTTGTCTTTATAATAAATTGATACTGTAATGTCATTAAAAGTGATAATAATTTGGGCTGATTTTAATCGGGTAATTTTAACCTTCCAACTGCTACACACGCGTACGCGCGTTTTGCCTTGCTGTGTCCGCCATGCTACACAAGCGCTAGGTCATTCTGAATTCCACACTATATTGATTATTTTCCAACGCACTGCAAACTATATAGTTATCGACTTGATTTTTTTTGTGCCCTTGCACAACTTATTGACTGAACATTTGTACTTCTTTGAAATAACGTCGACTTTCGATTTGTTTCATAATACGTAGCAGCGTTCATTCAGACGAATGTTTTGTCAACGGACAAACTGATTTTGAGTTGAGTGAAAAATGGCGGATGTTGATTGACCGAATCGGCGATATAATATGCTTTGTTCGACCGATAACTAGAAACTTATCCTGACATATGAACATAAGAAGGTAAAACCGGTTCTCATCTTGATTTTGGTATCAATAACAATGATAATGTCTTTACTAGCGGAAATGAAGATGATATCCAAGCTCCCACGGCAATGCCTAGACCTACTCCACCTACGCCTAGGAATAGTAAATGAGTATTGGTATTCACGAATTTACCATCTGATTTTTCATCACCCCCCAATTTTTTATTCTTCCGTGATGCTTTTCCTGTGGTGTCTCGAAAAAAATAAAAATAATCATAAATGTGGAAACTAGAATCAATTGTACCAACTATTGTACTTTGGGAGAAATAACTCAGCACATTGTGTACAGTTGCTGTCAGAAAACTTGGCAGTTAAGGCTATTCATCCATCTAAAACTGAGAATTTCTAGTTCTGACAAATAACTAGATTTTGAGTTAACTAATGCATGACCATTGAAGGGAATTGATAATAAAATGATAATAAAAAAAACGAAATATTTTTTCCTGTTTTTACCCGCGTGTCGGTAAAATAACCCAAAACGCTCGCAAAATGCGTCAATGCCACAAAAATGATTGTAGATTTTTGAAACTTGCCAAAGTTATTGTTCACACAATTCCATAAGTCTTGACATTCTTCATCATTTTAATATCAATTCCCTTTAATGGTCATGCATTACGGTAGTTAATTCAAAATCTAGTTATTTGTCAGAAGTAGAAATTCTCATTTTTAGATGGATGTATAGTCTCAAAAGGTTAAACCACCAGACATACCTCACCAAACTCGTAGAAACTTCCATCTTCTTTCGTGATGTTGTGCTCTTTCAGATAAATAATTGCGTCTCTGTAGTTCATTCGTTTGAATGGCCTCTTGGGTACCTTGAATCCCTGGAAACAAGAGCGGTATGAATAATTAGACCAAATTACGAACCGCAGAAGTGCTTTACTAGAATGAATGCAGATATTCCATTTCAAATGATGGGGCAGTTTTCATTACAGTACATGTTTTGTCTCTTAGTTCTTTGCAATTTGAATAGATGAAATAAAGAATTTAACAATACTATAGAAAATGATGATAAAATAATAGCTAGACACCATTATACTAGACCTCATACTACGATGCATCATGTATTAGATATACTCTACTACTACCGATGTCATTGATAAAGTAGTGTCTAGACTCTAGATAGACAATGCCGTATGCCAGAGCCTATGTTCACCAACAATGAAAAAGTTGGCTTTATGGCGATGTTTTTAAGAACATGTTTGAAATGTTCATGGCTGAGCAATTTATATTTTCTGGAATTATATAATAATAATAATGATGATAATAATAATTAGGGGTGTGCAACCAGTCGAATTTTTGAGTTCAAATTTAGCTGGACTCAAAAATTTCCATTTTTTTTCTACGAATTTTTCTGTAAACCTACTACTTGTATTGGCTCAGATATAAAACGTGATTTTTTTTTTTTTGAATTCCAGGATCCGGAGGTTGCTTGTGATATGCAAATTTTGCACAAACAATTTTTTTTCTGATCTTGAACTCGAAACTTCGAGATTTTCTCTCGAACTCGAACTTATAAACTTAAATTCTCAAACTCACACACTCCTCCTGAGAGGTCTATTCATTATCCAAATGGATCACACATGATAAAATAACGGTTATGAATTAAAATACAGCAGATTAAAAATACATAGATTTACAAATATCTTTATGTGTACCCATTATATACGCTATTCTCCTTATTCTCTTATTCTTCTTATCCTTATTCTCCTTATTCTCTTATTCTTCTTATCCTTATTCTCCTTATTCTCTTATTCTTCTTATCCTTATTCTCCTTATGGCAGAAATACGTATACGTAGGCTGAATGATGTCTTGAAATTTGTTGTTTTTCAATATTGGTAATTACTAATTAGTTTTAATTAAAATCTTGGTGAATGATTTCACAATATCCTTCCAACTTTTTGTATTATCGTACACAATAATACGCTCATCTCACAATAATAATAGGGTCATTTTGCCCAAAAACAAAATCCCAAAACATATATTTTAAAATTTGACCTAGGGAGGATCCAATTACCATTTTCAATTAAAATCATGAAATTGATTGAATAACGGAGATATCATCTATTATTTTTCATAATGAAAAATTTGGAATTCACACTATTTTCAATTGAAAGTCCTTCACACTTCCCAGATTCCCAGCAGCTGACATACTGAAAAATATAGGCTACTTCTCCTAAATCCGTACCGGATTGAGCTCTTGTACGATATGTCCGTAGGGCGAGTCCAACACCCTCTGCACGACGTCGCAGACCAAGTCCTCCAGCCTCTCGAGGAGATCGTCAAACGTGATGAACGGGCACTCCCCCTCGATGTGCGTGTACTCGGCCAGATGTCGCCGCGTGCGGCTCTGCTCGGCCCGGTAGCTCTGCGCGATGCAGAACACGTCTCCCATCGCCGGGATGCACGTTTCCAGGTACAGCTGAGAGCTCTGCGTTAGGAACGCTTCCTCGCTGCGGACAACAGTTATGGTACGCGGAGAGTTAGTCTGATCGTAAACCAGTATGGCAAAACCTTGTGGTTCCTTGATGCAGAAAATGGTTACGCGGAGAGTCAGTCTGGTCGTGAACAAGTATAGCAAAACCTTGCGGTCCCTTGATGCAGAAAATGGTTACGCAGAGAATTTGTCTGGTCGTGAACAAGTGTGGCAAAACCTTGCGTTCCTTGATGCACAAAACAAGTCGAAAACTAAAAATAGTCGGCCATGGTGAGAATTGTATCCCGGTTTCCTGAATGTCGGTTCATTGTGCTAGCCACTCGATCGCTTGTCTCAGTCCTAACACTGTAGTACGATTGTACAATTGTAATGCTCTGTTAAGAACGGTAATAAACTCACCCAAAATAATCAAGTTTGAAAAGAGTTGAGCCTCCTTCCACTTGAGTCTGCACCAGAGTAGGAGGAGTGACTTCGAAGTAACCACGGTTCATGTAATGATCTCGGAAGGCTTGCATCACCACTGAACGCATCTTCAAAACGCAAGATGTCTGGAACAATAGAAATATAGAAAGGTATAGAAGTTGACTTCAAATTTACAATAATTTTACTATATTCAAGTCCGTAACGGATCCATATTTCAACAGATTGATGTTGTAGAATAGCGTGTGGGGGAGAATTCTGTTTCAACACAAAAGAAACTCAAGAAAATTCAAATATCAACTTGTCTACATGGATTGGAAGTATGAGAGCTACTGGCTAGCTAAAATACAATCTATACAATCGGACTAAATCCCCTACATACGAACTTTAAAGTTGAAGATATTAACACTTGTGTGTTTGATTTACTCTTAATACGTATCAATGTTGGTAAGGTCTAAATATATCACAGAATTGGTTCATACTTATAAAGTGTTACGGAAAGCGCAGACCTGGTGTCAAAGTTAATTATTGTTTTTATTCAAAAATATTAAAATGAGGTGGTGTGTTATGATCCAAACGGTCTTACTTTCATCCATAGACTTGAAGAGTTCATGGGAGTCAATTTAGTGACATATCAGTTTTTTGGTGATAACTTTTGAATGGTAGGCCTATCATTCTAATACAGAATTAACAGAGATATTTTTAATATCTTCAAGACGGTACAAATAATAATTCATCAACTAGTATTGCATAAATGACCACTAGTGAAAGACGTGGCTTATCGGCTGGCCACCTTGATCTATACTTCATGTGGGCATTTAGAGATCTACTCCGATAGGCTATGTCAATTTTTCCACATAACAAACAGCCCATTCGATTGGATGTTTTGTTTTGTGACGTTTGTGGGCGGGTCAATCACGAGTCGTCAATTGTCAAGGGAATACAGCTGAAAAAACACATTTTTTTAGTCGTATACACTTGACAATTATGCGGCATGAGTTACATAGTTATGTCTTATACAATCTTCAAGCTGTTATAATTATCTGTGTTTCTTCCGTTTTGTAATTTTGATATCTCATACCGTTCAAAAGTTATCATCAAAAAACTGATATATCACTAAATCGACTCCTAAGGATTCTTAATTGGGATGAATTGGGATATAATACGGATGAATCTTCAATCGCATGTAGACACAAATATTGAATCGACTCCTTTATCGACATATTTTAATGTTTTAAAATGTGATTTTATAATAGGGCCTATGTATTTTAAAGTGTTTTCAGATGTATTGTATCAATGTATTTCATTTTCTATATTTCAATGTATCTTCGATTTTGTATATGTTGTGACAATGTGACAAATGTATTTTTTGACTATCCATATACGTAACATTATAAATAATTATTTCCTCATGAAATCCTGATAATGTAACGTCATTTTTGGATAAAAATTGAATAAATAAATGAATAAAAATGATTTTGTATCAAGTTTCAAAGTTGGTGACAAAAAAACAAAAACCGACTTACATTCTCTCCCCTGATCATGATGTGTCGGTTATCAAGTTGCACCTCCGGCAACGCCTCCTCGTTGAGAATGCTATCCGCCCCGCCTGCGGGAGCCAGACCAATCAGCTGCCAGTAGTCGACCTGTAGCTCGTGCCCCCCGGGCGCAGTTTTACCTGCCGGCACTTCCTTCAAGGTGCCGTAGAGCAGAACGGAAGACTCGGTGGAAAGGACCAAAGCGTCGTACGTCTGGCACAGTGTGTCGTTCAGTACGCACTGGACAAAGTCGGTGCCGTCGCGAAGAGTTATGAACATCAAGGATTTACCTATCAGTGAAATTTTATTAATTTTCAATAATAATTTAGTAATTCAATAATAATAATCCATATTTATTCAAGGAACAGTTTTACATATTATTATTATTTATTTTGAAACACAATACATTATAGGCCTATACATAAGTTTTAAATGTAGTGTAGGCCTACTGCTAGTGGTAAGAATAGAGCAAGCCCCGTAACAACATGTGCGTAGCAACATTAGGCCTATAGAATGCGTGAGTTAGATATTAATATTGATAAAGCTCATTCACTTAAATCTACTGAATAGGCCCCTATAGGCCCTTTATAAATGTAGCAGATGGAGATGTAGGCCTACACATATTTTTAAGATTAGGCCCCAACTTGAAGAATAAATCATTGCAGGCAGTATTTCAATCAACTGTTGCAAAATTATAGATGAAATGAACAAAATGTAAGAAACCCGGTTATCTTGATATTTTATTGAAATTTGGCCGGACACAAAAGTGTGTGCTAAAAAAGTGGACAGTTCTGGGTAAAATCGGACGAATGGTAATCCTATGTGTACATAGAATCTTTTCCTCCCATTTCAAAAGTCATCGATCGATATATTTCAAATCGTAACATACCTTGTCTCCGTAAACGATGAACCCATCCGAAAATTCTCACGCGAATGCCTCGATTTTCGGCTCCTTTATTGACTTTGATAAGTTTTGCTTGAGGCAAACTTGCATCTTCTTTAATCTGAATTTTCTTCGCTTCCTCGAAATTTTTGAGCCGCTTTTCCGCGTCTTCCTCTTCTTTCTTCGCTTTCTCAGCACCCTTTTGGCCTTCTCGAGCCCATATCTTGTGGATCTTTTTCAACTGCGATTTTGCAGCCGGCTCATACTTTTGCCCCTCTACTTTCGCGTCTGCATAGATGACCGGAAACGGTTCCTTAGCAGCGTGCCGCATAGCCTGGAGGATGGTTTTAAACGGCTTCGATTCGGAGCCGTCACCGTTCTCGTCATTTCCAGTTTTATCCGAAGTATATATTTCCCCTGAAACAAATAAGTGTTGGTTCAGGATATATTTCAAGTAGCTTACGTTTCAAAGGCCATTTGCCTTTTTAAAATGCCTTTTTTTTCAAGTATATTAATCATTTGACAGCCAGGTTACAAAATCTAAAGTGTTACCAAACCATAGATATAGGCCTACGTTTGTATTGATTTTGTGATATATTTTCATTAGAGCACAATGTAGTGATATCAACCTATTTTATCATTATATGAAAGAAGGTGCTCCAACCATTGAGTTTATAAACTCAATTTATAAACACTATAAACTCAATGCTCCAACTCACATACCGATACTGATAACATGGACAGAATTTATTTGTTATTCTATTTCATATTTGTCATGTGATTGTTTAATGTGAATAAAAAACATGTTGAAATTGAAAATTGAAAATTGTATTTGTGGTTTCTTGCGGTCAGTTCAGAGCCAATCGTCCTGATTGCCTGTCGCAATTTAGCGTATTCCCTCGTGAACTAGATGTAGATAAGAGTGGCTACGGTACCGGTGGCATTGTTAAACTAACAAAATCTATAATTCTCGTAATCTACTGGGCCGTGTATAGCATTGTTGAGCATTGTTGTCTTAAATAGTTCAATATAAAAGCGATAGTTGCACTACAGCCAATCAGGACGCTGGACTCAGATTCTGACCCCGGAAATATTTCACTTTCAAGACTCGAGTTGGGTCACCTCCTTTATATTATGATAAAAAGGGTTGGTATCACTACATCGTGTATACAGTGAAACCTCTATAGCCATCGTTTCTCAATGTACAACTGTAAGCACAAGTTTGTTAACAACTTGACGGCCGTGGGCGCGTATACGCGAACGCGTCCTCACATATTCCAATACGTTTAATTCAATATCTCAACAAAATGACGTCATATTGACATGGGAATTGTACTGACATCTGCGAGATAGAAATATTGAGAAGCAAGCGTCTTTTTTTGCTGATATAGTACACTACCGGTACCCTAATGTGTTGGAAAGTGATGAAATACAGTCAGCTGTTATTCCAAAACATTGTTCTAGGTTATGTGTGAAATAAACAAACCTTTGAATGCTAAATAACAGTGATATCGGCAAATGTATTGTTTCAAATATCAAATACAACAATACATCAATATAATTAAACCATTTTTTGTGCTATAAATGTTATTAAATGCCATCTAAGCACGAGTATCTGTGCAATGTAACAGGGGAAAATCCAGGCCTGGGAGGTAGTTTGGTCACAGATATACATTACCTTACCGAGATTATTCCGAGATTGACATTATTCCAATCTCGGTGGCCATATTGGACATTTACAAATAGAATCCAAGCAAGGCATTCTAAATTATCACCAACATATGTCAAATATGGCAGAATTTTTCTGGTTTGCGAAGCGGTGTGAAGTTACTGCCGGTACACAAATATGTACGCCTTCTCAACGTTGAGTAACGTATCTTGGTAATATACAACATGACCAGAGGCATCAGGCTGTCACTCAAATGTGATGTAACCAACAGGCAAGTCATGAAAAATCAGCCATCATAACTGATATTTTGATTATATATTCTTATATATTTTGATGGATAGAATTTTTTATTTGTAAAAATGGTGAGCATGGTTGAAGATAGTGCATGGTACAGCTAAGCCTGGTAAGTTACCATGGGAGGTGACTGAAAAGTGAAAACGTTGTGAAACGATCGCATTTGTCCAACCATTCATTATTATTACTTCCTCTATGCCAACACTTTAGAAAATGGCAGCCTAATGTACGCTTGTGCTTATACTGGTAATTCATTTTTGATTGACATTGAAGATATTTGATTAGATTATTAACACCATCATTTCACTTTTCAACACTAACTTGAAAAATAAATACAATATTGGCTTACCTGATTTTAAATTACCTATGTCAATCTTCCCTTCAGTTGTAGCCATGATTCAAACTGCTGGAAATCCTGATCACAAAGGTCTTCTATTCCTAATCCACTTCTTTCTCAACGCTCTGAAATGCCAACATAGATACCAATACGTGAGCAGATTTCATATCTGTCAAATAAATTTGCCTATGATAACTAGGCTCACTAATGATGCAATATTCATCAAATCTGACAGAACATGTGGCCTAAAATGCCTGGGTCAATGATGAAAACAGCATGCAAATTATTTTGGCTCATGCTACTGCGATTAAATAAGACCTTATTTGTATAATATGGATGCATTGTATATACATATGAAACTAACTAGACCCTCTACACACAGGACTTCAACAAGAATTAGTGGTGAATAATAATACAACTTGAATTGCGACTAGCTGGATCAAACCTACTTACAAAATCAAGAGGACAGTACAAAAGCACAACGTGTGACATCGAACTCGGTCCTTCTAGCTAACAAGTAGCAAATATCAGAATGGCAAACATAATAAAAATGTAAATGTTGCCATTCTTGTCCTTGGAATATCGATAACTAATATCAAATGAATATTCGATTGTACAGATGAAAGTGGATTGGGCTATTTTCACCATTATTTTGTACAGGAGTGATATATTACCTCATTTACATTTCAATAGAAGCTAAAGAAGCTAAATCAAAAGCTATTCCTATTCTGTTGGTAGAACTCGCTACTCAGCTGGCAGTGGCAACTGGCAGGCGCACCTCAGCCATTACAGCTGTCATTTGGTCTTTGTGTACAATTTTTGTTCTCACGATTGTGGGGGACTGAACGGTGAAATCAGAACATCGAAATAAGTGGCAATGTCGGCTTATAAGGCTTCAAGTAACTTTTATAACTAGACATAATTTCATCGAGTGCGAGAGGGTCCTAGCATAGGCCTAAGCCTCCATAATTTGTGGTCAGCAAGAATTCTTGGCATACAACCAACAATTGGACATTATCTTATGTAGCCAAAATGCCTAGGCTTAAGTAGGCCTAGGCCCTTTTAGAATTTGAAGACAGAGATCTTCAGGAAGTCTTTAACCAGACTTGACCCTGCTGCCATCAAGGAGTGCCAAGTATAGGATTGGCAGTCTTGATCCATAAGTTGACCCAACGCATAGGCCTAGGCTAGGCTAGCCAACCTAAGCCTTCATATTCTGCGAGCCGAGTCCACGTCTTTGGGTCTCCCAAAACTATTTCTACGCTTTTTGGATGGCACATTTACACTGCATTCCGATATATGGGCGCCGCCCAGCGTGTGCTACTAGGTCTCGCATTGAAGATATGCATGTGCGTCTGCGATCTTTGCGAGTAGAATGGGCTCGTAACCCAGACAAACCAGATGACTTTGTGTGTTATGATGATTCGGATGAGGAAGAGGAAAGCGAAGCAAATCAAAAACGAATTCTTAATACATCATATAATTTTGTGGACTTTGTTCGAGGACGTGAATTGGGAAGCAGAGAGCCTAAATATGTCAGTGCAGAATACGGCTCGCGACATATTCTGACCCACGAAATGTATAAAGAGTATTCTGTACCACTTGGTAATTTAAACAAAGTGTTTTGTTCTCAGTGGTTAAGTGATAGACAAGTTGTATTTGGAACAAAATGCAACAAGGTGAGAATAATATTTCATATATTATGCAGGGTTTAATTTGTATCCGAACATACCTTCCGGCACTGAGTTGATGAATTCCTTACGGTACTACTTTATCTGTGCTTCCGGAATACTCGGGCCTACTTGGCTATTCAAGATTTTTTTTGCGGGAAAAGGGCAATCTCCAGTACCGCAAGGTTTTGGTGAACCATTAGAGAAATGTATTTTTGGAATTTTATTGTTTTTTTAACTAACTTTTGGGGTAGGCTAGGATCTACTGAATTTGAGATTTCTAAATGGTCTCTTAGAACGAAGCTGCCGCCCTTACAGTCAGACCTACTCCCCTTTAACCTAAATTGGCTGCTTTAGCCAAAAAAGTGCAAGCCATTGTCATTTTCAAGTTGACAAAAATTGACAAAACTCAGTCCTACCACCTGTAGATTTTCATTGACAAACTTTAATTGCAATATTGGTCATTTTTCCATTATAATTATTTATTTTCTTAGAAACGACCAATCAAAGTTTCTTGAAACTTGATAGAAATATTCAGTAGAACAATATCAACATTCTTTGTAAATTTCATGCCAAACAGATTCTATTCTGGTATCACGTCAATTGATGCTTGAAAAAAGTTTCAAGTTGATTGGTCACTTCATTTGACATGTAGGTATAGGCATTGATATAGGGCATACAAAATTAAAAAAAAATATGAAAACAACGCCTGATTTATTTTGGTCAGTGGAATGGGAGTCTTCGTTAAACTCATCCAATAAAAACGTAGTGTCATTTGTAATGCAGTTACAGCTCAATTTGAATTTTTGATACCGTTGGTACATGAATGATTGAACAGCTCTGGAACGCTGTTGCCTATCCATCGATACGATAGCTGCAATCCAAGTTACCAGTGAGCCCTTTGATTCAAGGTTCAGCCACTGAGACGAGTGGCTAAATGGTTAATACATTAATACACTGTAGGCCTACTGTCATTTGGGAGACCGGGGTTCGATTCTCGCCATGGTCAACCATCCTGACAGGGGTTTCTCGTGGTTTCTCTCTGTCGTTCAGGACAATACTGGGACGGTTACCTTAACAACAGGCCTCAACAGACTCCCTCCCACTATCCAAAAACAACTGATAAAATAATCAAACGCCAATAGATCGTAGTCATCAGTAGCGTGTGTCGTTAAACCCAATATAAATTTTTAAAAAGTTCAGCCTGGAAATATTTTATTAGGCCTAGATTCATATATAGGCTCTTGGACCACTGAGAGGTTACTTACAGCAACATGCAAAGTATCTTAATATTTGTTTCACAACATTGTCATGAGCTCACGAGTTTTATCTATATTAGCCTATTTCAAGTTGTAAAAATATTTTGCTATATTTTTGTTTTAAAGAAATATGGTTTTCGTAAAAGTTTGTGTCTGCTTAGTGCATGAATAATAGATTAAGACAGCGCTCTTACCACTAATTTATGAGTACCGGTATTAAAGTATGAGTAGGCTAACTCAAATAGCGGATCCATATATAACCATCTTGAAATATTTACGGCCAAAATGTCTGAGTTGACCAACTCGCGCGGCAGCGTAGAAGACTATGTATAATATTGGGTCTATTGGCGTTGGTGAAAAAGGGATTAGATTCTGAAGTTGAAAGTTCATGATTGCTAATTCTAAATCATATGGGAAAACATTGACGATATAACCCATACCGTCATACGGTATTCTCCAATTGAAATAAGGGGTGGAAATATGTAGTCTTACCATAATATTTCAGAGGTATGAATTAATTTAGTTTATCATAATAATTTAATTTAGCCGCGATCCATAGAATAATGTCTTATCGCTCGATTACAACTAGGCCTACATCCGATGGTCGAGTATTGCTTTTGGATTTTGAGAGATGTTGAATTGAAATTCAGGTTTTAAACTATAAACCAGCTACCGTATGTAGTTGATGAAGTAGACAGTAGCATGTCTACAGAAGGTGGAACTGCTTTATCGACTCTGCTATAAACTATGGCCTGTCCCCAATAACTAAGCTTTTGCTATTACTTCAATAGTGTACATTAGTTGTAGATAGTAATTAATAATGGTTCACCTTTGCTTTCCAGTTGATGGTTTATGATGTGGTTACTCAAAAAATAGACCAAATTCCTTCGTTACAAGGAAGACGAGACCCGGTAGCTGTACCACAAGAGCAGCAGTGCGGTATACATTCCGTTCAAATCAACCCTTCCAAAACGCTGCTAGCAACAGGTGCAAAGAATTCAAGTGAAATTGCAATTTATCGCCTGCCAACTCTGGACCCTGTGTGTGTTGGAGAGGTACGAAAATAGTTTGAAAACTTTCTTAAAGATGCTATTATCATACCAGTATCTCACTTTAGAAGAGGTGATAATATGGGCAGGGGGAGGAGGTTTGACCCCCCCCCCCCCCTCTTTTCCCCCTCCCCTGGAAATCATGATCACAAAATTAAAGGTACGTTCATAGAACCACAGCATTTTTGTCGGCCGGCAATCTTGTTGGGTGTCGTTGGACGTCAAATGATTTGTACCGTTCATACTACCACGGCAAAACGATCGGTTATATCGCGGACGCAAGACAATTATATACCGGTATATCGAATCGATGTGATAGCCATGGCAACGTTGACAGTGATCGAGCTTGACAGTCGATAGTCCGTAAGCAAAACAAACAGTCTGAGTATAAAAGTGGCCGTGATATCGTCTGTAACGTCATTACGCAAATCTGTCGTCCGGCAAAATGTTCAACTTGAACCAACTTTCAAGGTCACAGTGAACGACAATCCCCTCAAGTCTGTGATTGGCTCATTCATTTTGACGGCACGGCAAATTCGTGTCGCCGTGGCTCTATGAACGTACCTTTATTCGAAAAATTGTGAAAATTGAATCATTTTCCACATGATGAAGGTCAATAAAATAGATATATTGTGCAGTGAAGTGAAGTGCTTCTTCATTCTGTTCCTCATGTGTCAGTGTCTACGATACTCTTTTCAGGTTTTCGAGGTCATGATCCACATGTCATGTTGCTCTAGTAAATAAATAAATGAAATAATGTATGCCTAATTAAATGAATATTTCAGGGAGCGCACCGAGATTGGGTTTTCGATATGTGCTGGTTAGATGACCAGTTCCTGGTGTCTGGCTCCCGGGATACGCGGATGGCGTTGTGGAGGATCAAGGAAGACGAATTGAACGAGAAGCAAGACGTACCGACTTATCAACACTTGCAAGCATTATCCGTCAAAGAATGCAAATCAGCTCAGAAAGTTCGAGCAATTGCTTTCAATAAGAGCTATCAAGAAATTGCCTCTTTGTCATTAAATGGCTATATTCATATATGGAACGCAGAAACGTTCAAACAAGTAAGTAATATTAATTGATATTTTTTTAATTGGATTTTTTTTTATTATTTATTATTTTATTATTTTATTATTTATAATTTATACTACTTGCCAATTTTAACATATGGAGCAGTTACATGGACATTGAATTGGAGAGATGAGAAAAAAATGGAGGCAGCAGAAATGAAGTTTGTGAGGAGCATAGCAGGAGTGTCAAAAGTTGGAGAAGAAGAGAAGCAGAATGATAAGGAAAGAAGTGGAAGTGGAAAGGTTAGCATTCAAAATGGAGAGAGAGAGACTCAGGTGGTATGGACATATGCGGCGAATGGATAAGGGAAGAATTCCGAGAGTTATGTTCGAGTTAGCGGTAAAAGATGGAGCTAAGAGAAGAGTTGGAAGGCCAAGAGAAAGGTGGCAGGAGGGAGTAGAATGCGGTGTAGTCAATCGAGGAGAAAAATGGGAGGTAGTGAGAGATGAGAGATGGTGGGAGGATAGGGAACGGTGGAAGGAACTCGTAGGAAGAGAAGAAGAAGCAGAGGAAAGTAGTGGTGAAGAAGAAGAGGAAGAGGTCGGAACTGGCAGGAACCGATGGAGAGATGAATCCTGCCCTAGATGAATCGGTGGAAACACCCCCTGGCCCAATTTAATTGGTCATCTGGGAAAGATATATATATATATATATATATATATATATATATATATATATATATATATATATATATATATATATATATATATATATATATATATATATATATATATATATATATATATATATATATATATATATATATATATATATATATATATATATATATATATATATATATATATATATATATATATATATATATATATATATATATATATATATATATATATATATATATATATATATATATATATATATATATATATATATATATATATATATATATATATATATATATATATATATATATATATATATATATATATATATATATATATATATATATATATATATATATATATATATATATATATATATATATATATATATATATATATATATATATATATATATATATATATATATATATATATATATATATATATATATATATATATATATATATATATATATATATATATATATATATATATATATATATATATATATATATATATATATATATATATATATATATATATATATATATATATATATATATATATATATATATATATATATATATATATATATATATATATATATATATATATATATATATATATATATATATATATATATATATATATATATATATATATATATATATATATATATATATATATATATATATATATATATATATATATATATATATATATATATATATATATATATATATATATATATATATATATATATATATATATATATATATATATATATATATATATATATATATATATATATATATATATATATATATATATATATATATATATATATATATATATATATATATATATATATATATATATATATATATATATATATATATATATATATATATATATATTATTGGTCACATACACTGATACAGAAAGAAAAACACAATCACAAAGTCTTTCAAAAAAGGCTTAACTGTGGGTTAAAATAGTGAATTGTAAGTACAATTCAAATTCGGACGTATTTCTCAAACATTAAAAGTAAAAAGTAATAAAATAGTTAGAGTATATAGAGAAAAAAAGAAAAACATTGAGTGATTTGTTCTTTTGATAGTGGGCCTATTATGAAAGAATTATGAAGGCATTAGTTACTTATCCAACCTCAATTTCTAAGCAAAATATATCCATGATCTAAGTTCTTCAGTGTGCAGTGTGCAGCAAAGCTGCACCTTTTCAAACAATTACTGAGCTAATTAAATGTGAAGACTTCCCTTTCACATACCGAAAAAAATTGGGCTTGTTTTTTTTCTGTCACTAATTTTGTGTGGGCATACAGGTCAGGAAAAAACCAATCTATTTGAAACTCTAGATTGTGGCAAACCAGAATAGGTTGAGATTGATTTTTAGTTCATCGGTTGAACTTTTTTTTTTTCGTAAAAAAAGCGGAATGTTTGGAAAATTCTCATAAGAATAACCCGGAGGGAAAATACTTGGAAAACCAAAATTCTTCAGTGGGTCAAAAATTTTCATCGAGTATGAAAACAACTATCATACACATTTTTAGTGATTTCCACAACAATCGGATGAAAAATAACGAAGAAAACGCATTTATATTATAATTTCTTCCCATCAAACTAAATGACCTTGCTGTCGATGCGCCTTAAAACCCTAATATTCATTCATTCAGTAACCAGCTAAAGTGACCAACAGGCTCCTGTCACAACGACAAACAATCGTTACCATAACAATGGTGAATCATCCAAGATTGTTATTGGTTAATACCAACTGGTGGGCATTGTTGTCTTCCTCTTTCAACAATGACTCAATGTGAGACATCACTTGACAGTAGCATAAAAAAAAGCAACAAGTGTCACCATTTAATTAAGCATTTGAAGTAATCCAAGGTCTGTGGATGTAGCTTGATCTGACGGAATATTTTCATTCTAGATTTGTATACTTAACTTTTGTAAGTTCTGGTCGAATTCACAAAAGGTCATCTTTGATCCGGCTCAAAGTTACGACAATTTCCAGAGATAATACCATATTTTATCTATTATTTTTAATTTTTCAACTTCAATTTTTAGTTAAATCTATTATTATTATTATCTTTAAGACAGTATCAAAGTTGATCGCTAATATCTTTGTAGCAACTTTGATTAGGATCTGAGTTGATACCGATCAAAGCTATGACCTTTTGTGAATTCGGCCCCAGAGCTCATCTCACAACGCATATAGACGTAAAGGCCTCCTGCGTTTTCCTTAGTGGTAACAGAATGTTTACCTGTAATTTTGTCTGTCCTGTCAAAACTTTGTGCTATACTTGCTTGTCATTTGGCCTTGACATCCAATCAAGATTTCAGTACTACATCATAATACTAATAACTTTCTCATTAACTTGGAAATTTTTTCAGAAAATATCACGTAAACTACCGTCCTGCCAGGAAAACGTATGCCTAGCGGTACAAGATACGGGCATGTATGCCGTAGGCTGCCGTTCACATACTCTACTCTTAGACCCACGGACATTACAGTCTGTGAAGAAAATATCGTCACGTTATAGTGGATGTGGTAAGAATAATTCTTTATGAGGACATTCTTTTAATAGTAGCTCTACAGTGAAACCTCTTTGGATAACAGTTAACAAGTTAAGATAACAAGTTAACAGCTGATTAACTTTTAACAAACCTCATGAACAAAAATCAGACCAAATCAGTTAATTCCAGTTGAATGCATGTCTTTCAGGAAATTGCCCTTCCAGTTCTCCAGGCAATATTCGTGTCAACAATGAGCACTAATTCACTGTGAATTATTTCAGGAATTCGATCTGCCAGTTTTCAGGGCAATGTTCTGACAATTGGTACTGGTGTTGGAATACTACTTTTTTACGATCTGCGAGCAGGGAAATACATGGAATCCAGTATAAACTCGAGTCGGACAGTTGTTTTGAAAGCGTCAAAGGGTTGGGTGGTAAGTAGTGATTAGGCTATGCTACGGTTATCCTCACATATGTTGGGTGTTTGCAGAAATATCGGTAGTTTATTTCTCGTCAAGACTTTGCTATATTTGGCTCTCGTAGAATATTGAAGCCTCTTCAGGTGGTGATGAAATTGTTTTTACTTGTGCGTTTATTCAACGTTCAATAGACTCATTCAAGATGCATTATTACGAGTTTAGGATGGAATGTTAATTTTACCGTTTGTCCATGAAGTATGGTTCATAAATAATGTTCAGGCTTGCCAAATGCAATTTTTACAATAATAGTAGCCTACAGACCTTATGTATTATCGTGGAGCCTATACTAATTTATGCTTGAACAATTTGTTTAATGAACTCAAACGTAATAAACTATAATGTATTAGGACCTATACAAGTATTCATTTTTGAAAATTCTGTGGATGGCATTAGTCACCAGATATTCGTTGTGCGCAATGACCACTTTTCATTCATCATTCAAGTGACATTCAGGTCTACGTTACGACGCAGGATCGAGTATCTTGTCGAGAGAAATAAGATGAAATGAATGGAAATGGCTGTTCTCAAGTTGCAGTGTACAGTAAACCCTCGTTAACCCGAAATTCAAGGGACCCCAGAAAGTGATTTCGATTTATAAAAATTCGGATTAACCAAAAAACTCCTCTTCCACGAAAATCATCACACTTCCCAATTAGAATTGAAGCAATTTCGTATTGAGCGCGAGAGAAAGCTAGATGCCACATGTGCGAGGAACCGAATCACTGATCGTGTGTATTCGGCTATCTTCGACAACAAACGAACATTAGATGGCCAGCTTTCATTGGCGCTCGGCCGTTTCGAGTGATTGAGTGTTCCGAGCTTACCGCTCGTCAAGGACAGACAGAGCGGCCCGAGCGCACACGGAGTCGGATGAGCGACGTAGTCAGTGGCAGCGAACAGCTGAGCTGGTTTCGGCGTATTGTTACGCGTCAAATAGAAATAAAAAGGATGGAATTTGGGAAAATAATTATCAATTCAAGGAATTCATTCGAACTATTTCGGATTATTCAATCCGAAAACAGTGCTGAAGCAATTGAGGGGTCGAAATATTAGTTCGAATTACGGATTAGCTGGAATTTGGATTAACCATATTCATTAACATTGTTATGTCTATACCTTCAGCCGGGGACTGACTTGAAGTTCGAAATATGTCAAATTTTGGATTAACCGAGTTTGGATTAACGAGGGTTTACTGTATATACTTTTCTACCTACACGAGCTATAAAATCGCGTCATTTTTTTACTGGGGTTGCTTGCTGGACTTGTTCCTCATCGAAGATAGTCAAGTTTTATTTCCATTAATTGTACATTACATATGACACAGTGTGAGCACAAATGACAAGGTATGAACACAAACCCTTTAGGATGTATACCATTAAGGGTGTATGGAAAGGTTTTTTATCATATATAACTTATTAAAAAATAAGTTAATAATATAATACAAGATAAATTATGATAATAATAATCATAACAAGTTGGTATAATATACTGACATGTATATTATGCACCTTGTGATGTGCATATACTAGATAAACATATTGGAATATTTTAATACTGTTTTGGTGAAATATTAATATTGATAAATACATGCTAATAAAATGTATATAATTATAGTTAATAATGATAATAATACAAACTAATGCCAACATCACGCTATTTATTATTTATAATAGCTATAATAATGATTTGTAGGATTAGCCATTTTTTACAATTGTGTAGGGTACAATTCAGTTCACTTCCTGTAGCCTATCATTCAATCATTCTGAATAATCGTCAAGATATTCTTCTACTGTATAATATGCTTTTTTAGTCAAGAAATCTTTCAAGTGTTTTTGAAATGATGTTATTTCTATTATGTTTTTAATGTATTTAGGAATTTTATTGAAGAGTTTAATATTTATGTAGTTTGAATTTTCTTGACATAACTTGATAGTATATTGTTTTGTATGGAATTCTAATGCGTTTCTAGTTGAATGTTCGTGAATATCTTGGTTTTTTTTGAAGGAGCTTTCATTCCTTTTTATGTACAGTACTGATTCTAGTATATATATATACATGCAAGTGTCAAGATCCCAGCTTTTTTGAATAGAGGTTTACAATGTGTTTCGGGGTGGACTTGGTACATAATTCTTATAGCTCGTTTTTGGATTGTAAATATTTTATGAGCTTGATTTGAGCATCCCCAAAATTGAATACCATATCTTATATGACTTTCCAGTTGAGCATTGTATACTAATTTTGCTATTTTTACATTGCTGATAGCTCTCATTCTTCTGAGCGCGAAGCATGCCGAGCTAATCTTTTTGGATATTTCATCTATGTGTTTATGCCAGTTCAAATTTTCATCTATATTTAGACCTAAAAATTTTGTATATTCTAATCTCTTCAGCTGCGTATTGTCTTGGTGGTTTTGAATTATATCTATTTTTTGGAGAGTTCTAGCTTTTTGCACAGTGTGAAATTGGATGAAGTTAGTTTTTGAGGAATTTAGGTTGAGTTTATTGTTTGAAAACCATTGTGTTGCTATGTTTATTTTATTTTCAGCTTCACTTATGGCTGTTTGTTGATTTTTTGAATGAGCTATTATAGATGTGTCATCCGCAAATAATTCTGTATCCTCGACTGAAAAGGGAAGATCATTAATAAATATTATGAATAATAAAGGTCCTAAGACCGACCCTTGGGGTACTCCACATGAAATTTGTTTAAATTCAGATATTACTTTGTTCTGTTTTCCATTTGTATCATACATGGTGATTTCGACACATTGTTTTCTATTTTCTAAGTATGATCTAATTAAATTCAACACATAATGCGAGGCTACTGTCAACATGGATCTTCTCCGTTTTTACAGATTTTTAGAGTCTGAAAACAGAAGACCCTGACTTTTACCTTCAAAAAATGCCTCGAGTTTCAATTTGATGCGAATAGTCACTCATTAGAAGCATAATCAAATGGAACTTTCCCGTACTGGCATGCCAAAATGCACGCGCAAGTTCATAAGTTCTTTACATCGTCGGTTATGACTCAAACAAGTCTCCCTGGCTTTTCTCGTCAAAATCATTTATCAATTGAATATTCGACGTCCAGACAATTATTTATAAAATATCATGACAGCTTACCTTTGAATGTATTCGTTTCAGTTTCCCGACGAGGACTACATCGACGGCTTCCAGCATATTAAGTATACTCCTGCTATCTATACACACTGCTACGATGCGTCGGGCACTAGAATGTTCACAGCTGGGGGCCCACTTCCGGCCAATCTCTACGGCAACTACGCGGGCTTGTGGCAATAACATGCTATAAATAGGATACGTAATGAGCTCAATTATTAATAAATAAGTTCCGATATTTAGTTCTTTTCGAGTCGAGAATATGAACAACATGAATGAGTTTATTTTCAATTTATATATTTCACGAACCTACGGTATTAGGCCCCTATTTCTTACTTTAATAATTTAAGTATTTTAGTTATGTTTGAACTTTGAATTATATTATTATATGACGAGTATTCATTTACATATGCACACCTATATTGAATCATAAAACACGGGCCTGCAACACATAATTTGTATCTTTTGTATATTAGTGAATTTTTCAACATTTAAAAAATAAATAAATATATAGTATACCCATCTACATGTTTGTATACTTGATTACTTATGACCTGACCATCTTTACTACGATACTCCAAGTATTTTTCCATTCGTATTTCATTTAATGAGTCTATTGTTGTCCTACCCATCTGCCAGACCATCGTGTTACACCCAATTATTTCCTAGAACACAAGTCATGTCCAAGTTAATAACCACATAGAATATGTTGATTAGATGAGCGTAGCGAAGATTCCATTTGACATGGCGAAAAAAATGGGCTCCGTTTTTATGTTTTTTTTTTTGTAATTTTGTACGCGGCATACAGGTCAGGAAAAAATACCTATCGACTTGAAAATTTTTCTACATATTTTTGTCACACCAGAATAGGTTGGTATTGTTTTTCAGAAAAATCGGTCGGAAGGTTTTTCCGGAAAATAATCAGAAAGTTGGAAAAATCCTCATGAGAATAATAATAACTTGAAAATAACTTAAAAATACTTGAAAAACAAGAATTTTTCAAAATATCTCAAATTTTCACCGAATATGAACGATACTATTATACACCTTTTCAGAGATGTTTGCAACAATCGGATGAGAAATAATAAAGAAAACGCAATAAAAGTGTACATTTGATTGAATATTTGGATCAATTGGATTTGCAAAGTGTATATGCGACAGGTTGCAGCACTATAAATAGTATTAACCACAATTACACACTTGGTGACGTCAAATATCAGAGCCACATCGAATTTTAAGATTCTTAATTGTAAATTTCAATGAAGTATCATAATCAAGAAGACCGTTTTCGGACATTTCTTGTCCGAATGTGTCTAAAAATAGAATTGTGGTTAATGCTATATCAACAAGTTGCAGGTAAGGTTTTTGAACATTTGTAGTAATCCAAGGTTCATAGATGTAAATTGAGCTGACAAGTTATTTTTCATTCTAGATATCCATACTTCTAACAAATATATTTGCTTCTAAGCTCATCTCACAACGCGTATTCCGCATTTTCCTAGTTTTAGAAAACTCTTCACTGGAATACTCTGGGAATTATTGCTCCTAGCTGCTGCCTTTGCTTGCTTTCCCTCCAAGATTTGTTTGTATTATGTCTGTGGGCACATATTACTGGACATCCTTCCACCCTTACCCCGAGTCTCCAACCTTCCAACTTACATCAATAAGTAATAGTACACTGAAATTATGCTAATATAGGGAAAACAGTACCAGTACCTAGGCCTGCGTCAATAAGACAGTACCTTACTACACTTTTGATTACGTGATATTTAATGAGGAAGTACAGTGAAACCTCTATGCATCGTTTTTCAAGGGACCAGGAAAATAAAATCATCCATCCAGGAAAACTATCCATTCAGGAAAATTATCCATTCAGGAAAATTTAACATTGATTATATGGGAGTTGGGCTAGAAAAAATGAATGGCACATCCAGGAACGATGCATATAGGTTTTACTGTATCTAGTATCTACCATGAAAGCAGTTGAGAAGCAGTAACACCAATGGCAGTTTGTATTAGTGATGACATCGATTCTAAAAATCGGGAATCGATTCTCTATGCTCCAGAATCGATTAGAAATCAATTTTGAAAAAAAAAATAAAAAAAAAAAATAATAAAAAAGTTTTTTCTCAAAAAAGTAGTGTAATTTAAAACATTTTTGTTTAACCTTCCCAAGGCGTTCACGTGAAAAATAGCTGCTAGAGACTTCTTCGGACTGTACTGTACCACTCGGGTATTTCCGTCAACGCTCGGCTGTCAGACGTAACCGAAGCGATAGCTAGTGTCCAGATAGTAAAATCTCAATACAGAATAATATGGACAACGAAATGAGCACTTATTGTGACGTAAAGAAATACAACACTGAACCAGAAAGAATTTTTTTTGTTGAAAAAATCGATTTTTTGATTTGAGAATCGTTTTACATCAGAATCGATTCTTAATCGATGTTATCACTAGTTTGTATGCAAGTACTGCAGAATGGCAGCACCCTTATGGCTGAATGGCAGACTTGTGGTATCTATGATATATTTTATCAATTCAACTTGTACAGAACCAATCATATTGATTTTCAAAATTATTTTTTTGTACCGATCATTGTCAAGAAAATACCAATTCATAACCTACCGATTGCAATCGAAGAACGATATATTATTAATTTATACTGTACACTGAAACCTCCAAGTATTTAAGTTTATACGTAGATTAATTGGGTAAAAGAGAAAGAAAGATTCTTTCCCTCTGACTCAATTCATATATTTAGCCGCAGGCTATTCGTGATTAAAAGCTAACCAGGCGGCAGCCCTGTTGAAGTGGGCGAATGGCCGTCCGGAGGCAGTTAAGCCTAAATGTCATGTTGTTGTATGCTTACACACATTATAAATTTGTAATTTTAATTTCGTATTTGTTATTGTAATAACACATTGATTGTTTTTGTATATAATTTGAAAGTATATCTGCCTCTGCCCAGTTCACTAAACATCACCAGATGTCAGCCACTTTGCTTTTAATAACGAATTAGCTATACACACATGGGTTTTTAGCTTAGGCTTATATATAATTTGTTTTGTCCAAGGCCCAGTATTACCAAGGCTAGTTAGTATTTATCTGAGAGTTGGTGAAAACAAATAGCATAGGTAACCATGGTGATAACAAGTTTAAACTGTCAGATAAAGACTAACTGGACTTGGTAATACCGTGCCTAAAGCCTAACTGAAGTAGGCTACTAGCAATTGTTCAGGTATTTTGTTTCGCACTGTTAGTTACTCTAGATATATGAATTAGGGGCATGCAAATTTAAAAAATGAGTACTTGCATACAAAGCATATAAATTAATATTTTGTTTTTATTCAGCAAAAAATATAAGCCTATGAAGTACCATAGGCTAAGGAAATAATTAATTAATTATAAATTTCAACGCAAACATTATATTATACAGCACAAGATGAAACATGTACATCTCCTTACAAACGTACATGCGGCGAAGCGGATCTTATGCACTTCATTCTGAAATAAGACTTGTGATCTATTTAACAAGAAATGGTTCCCACTGCTTCGACGATGGTTCCACAGGCATGACCCAACCAACTGGTATTGATGTTGACATTGGTGCTGGAATAGATGTGTGAAATTTATCCCAATCACATCTGAAAAACAATGGTACATTAACTCATTAGTTATTACTTGGTTACTAACAATACCGTAAAATAATTGATTTTTTAATCGTGAACCAATAGGAATATGATGAAGATGAACACATGTGGTGATATGATGTGGTGATCTGTAATTTATTCAGGGTAATGGAAGGAGAAGGGGGCTGGGGAGAGTTGAATACGGGTAGATTGATTGAAAGGAATGAGTCAGGGTATGGGGGTAGGCGAAGTCATGATAGAGCAGTAGTTATAAAGGGGGCTAGATTAGATGTCGGTAAGTTCTCTTTCTTGAATAGGACAGGTAGGGATTGGAATAGGCTTAGTAGAAGTATACTTGAGGAGGATGAAATAGGGTTGAAGCTATTCCGTCAGAAGGTTAGGGAGGCGATAGGATAGGATTGATAGGGAACTTGCCACCGCGCATTTATGTGCAACTGCAAGAGTTAATAATATTAATAAATAATAAATAAATAAATAAATAATAAATAAACTGAACTGGAGTAAGGTTGAGTTTGATAAATGACACGCCCAGAGCAATTACCAATTAAACAGGATAATATAGCCTGGATAAATGGTAGGATCTCCCTCAATTCTTAGAGAATATATGTGTGCAGTGAAACCTCTATGCATCGTTCCCAGGTCCATCGTTTTCCTGCTTGTATTATTCATTTTTTCTCACCTTACTCCCATAGTCAATGCTAAATTTTCCTGGCTGGATCATTTTCCTGCACGAATGGTTTTATTTTCCTGGTCGTTTGAAAATGATAAGATTGAGATTTCACTGTACACAGGATTTTAAAAACAATGATGTTGCTTGTGATGAACCGTATTTTGAAAAATAATTCATTACCCTCTTTGAATTATTGTAATTTGTTCAGTTACTTGCATATTATAATTGATAAAATTGGTAGAATTATCTTGAATGTATCTCACCAGTAATTTCCATTAAATTTGATTTAATATATATTTAATATATATATATATATATATATATATATATATATATATATATATATATATATATAGGCCTACTATATATATATATATATATATATATATATATATATATATATATATATATATATATATATATATATATATATATATATATATATATATATATATATATATATATATATATATAATAATATAATATATATTATAATATAATATATATAATATATAATTTCATCCAAAGCCTTAATTGGGGAACAATGATTTTGTATCAAGTTTCGATGTTATTAAAAAAAAAAAAATTGATTTGCACATGATCTGACGTTTTAATTGACTAATATGCCTATTCTATCAGAGACAGTGAGTAGGCCTACAATGGACCTCTTTAGTAAATCTTTCAGGGGATCAGACTGAAAAAATGTATTATTGTGAAGAACTTTTTCAAGAAAATATTCAACACGGGGAGAATATGGGTGCGATGAAAAAATAAAACTTATAAATATAGTGAATGTAACTATAAACAAGGTTCTACCGTATTGCTATTCGTTCAACGTTTTAGATGATGATGTGCTACGTAGGCCTATAACACATTTTTATTTCAAACTCGACTACCGGTATATTTCATGGATTTATTCATCTATATTGGTTTCAACGACGCACTGTAATTATAACCAAGATCTATAAGCGTTGGAAGATGAGACAATACTATGAAGGTTTCGTGTAGGTAGGCCCCTTATGGAATAGGATAGTGGGACGGAAGCAATTGTAGCCTACATTGTACAAATCATTCCAGTATTGGCCATACTAGAAGGAAACTACAAAAACAACCT
The DNA here is from genome assembly GCA_964007535.1 of Brachyptera risi. Lineage (NCBI taxonomy): Eukaryota > Metazoa > Arthropoda > Insecta > Plecoptera > Taeniopterygidae > Brachyptera > Brachyptera risi. The sequence goes on along the minus strand of OZ023330.1, from coordinate 3,849,230 downwards.
GCGAAAATGGACGGTGGCAGGGATCAAACCAAGGCTCGATATATATAGGCATATATATATATATATATATATATATATATATATATATACACGTTGGTAAGCAGTCAAATGCTTATCACCATTGCCTGAAGATGCCGGGTGAAACTACGGCAAAACATTGCGAAGAAAGGTTCTTTTTAGAACCCCAAATGCTTTCAAATTGCAGCAAAATTAGTACCGTACTGCTAAGATATCTTTACCACATGTATAGGCTATATATCTTGCGGATTCAAAATATTGACCGTAGACATTAATATGTAGGGCCTACAACTTGAAAAATAGTACCTCTTTTAGTTAGGCCCTGCTTAATAAATTATTAGGCCTATAGGCCCATCATTATTATAATTAAATAGACCTGATGGTAAACTAAACTTCAAAGCATGAAATTTAAAGAAATTATACAAGCCTATGCATATAACATCCATTGCAAAACGTGAACTGCAATACAAAGAACAAATTTCTACAAATTAATGGAAGCACTAAAATAGACAATCTGAGCCGTATTAGTAAGACCGGTAGCCCTATTTTACAATATATTTTCTCACCTCACTGCTATGAAGACATCTATGTTTCGCTCAGCAAGTGTGTAATCATTCTCAACACGGGGTGTTTGACCAAACAACACCTTCTGCCATTCAATGAAAGTGCCTCGACGAAGAGATGTCCCATTTCTTTTCACTTGTTCCTGCGTTTCTTCTTCAAGCATAACTTTCAATCCTTTCTCTTCAAGATGGTATCCCTTCAATTGATTGCTCCAAAACGTTTGCAAGTTCTTAGTAACATTTTCATAAATATTGACTTGTTCTGTTGAAATTCGCTCTCCTCTGCTGCTAGCTGCTTGAACACGTAACTGACGCAGTTTTAACAAGGTAGAGAGTAACGTTAACTGGCGACGAGCTTCGATTTCTTTTCGAGTAACGTCAGCCAAAACAAGATCGGCCTGCATTTTAAGACTCTCCTCAGACTTAATTTTCTCCACAGACAGTTGCATTTCTTCGAGCCACCCATCAATAGATTTGTGCAACTTTTCCCTTTTGGCGCGAGCTTCCGTCTTATATTGTTTCGTTACAATTCGTTTTCGTTTCTGAGCCCGACGTTTTTTTTTGCGCCGATCAAGTGCTAGATGTAATTCGGCAATTGTCAGGGGATTATCCAATCTTTTCAGAATGGCAGACAGCTGCTGTTTCTTTAATTCTACTGTTGAAAAAATGCTTTTCCACTCTTCGGAACTCAAAGTATTAATGCTAGCACTCAATTTATTTTCTAAATTCTCAAGGTCTTTTAATACGTTAACACAAATATCTACAGATTCTTTTGCATCACATACTTTTAATTTTGGTTCCATTTTTTCATCACAGTCTACTGTACGTTTCAATGACTCTGAATGAGCTTTTCCTATACTAGACAGATAACCATGTACCCACTTCCTATCAGCTTGTACTGCAGACCCGTCATCGGTATTCGATTGCTGCCTATCTGCCACATAAGGTGTAGGTTCACAATAAGGATGAAATGAAACACGAGATTCTTGGACTGCAAACTTTTGACCCCACCCTTGGTTAACATTCTGAGAGTAGTTCACAGAATCTGCTGACTGACGAATACCCTGATTTTGGTACGGCTGAGGAGGAGGTACACTGAAATTCTGATTTGGAATGATAGATCTGGAATTATCTTGATATCGAGATACTGTAGGTGTAGACGGATGGCGAATTGGTGGTGGCCCATATTGGGAGTAGCCCGTATTTTGTATAAAATACCCGTGTTCCATTATAAAAAGTGTGAATTAATTAAAATAATATTAAATGTCGCACACAGAAAAGTAGTAAAACCTTCTCGAGTCTTGATTATTAAGCCACTTGTATTCTAGTTATAATAATTATAATACTTGATTTTAATTGTTAGTGTACAGATGTTATAAAATTCAAAGTGATAAAACCAACAAGGTTTCTTGTAAATTAGTAAGCGATAGTTTTTATAATGGGTGTTTATTTAACAACAATGGATCGCTGCCCCAGGAGTTGGCAACTGAAGTTCAGCTTCTTTCATAACTTTTTTTGCTGTAATATATTCTTCCGTATCTTTCAAAGAGCTTTCCTTTTCAAGCATAATCTTTAATTCATCGAAAGCTTTTACTAGACGCCGTTGGCAATCTGGTACCATCATCAGAGATTCTTGGAGTACTTCTTCTTGCTTACGAATGTCGTGTTCATCTTTACCTGTAAAATAATGAACACGGTATAGCCATACATCGATAGCTGCTAGATGTACGGAGTAACTAGACTCGGGGAAGATCAGTAGCATAAGAGTCAGACGGCCTTGGCCTTCAGGATCCTTAACGCATATACTGTACTAATACACTACTAGTGCAAGCCATTCAATATTTCAAGTGTGCTCGGATTGATTGGTTAATGGTTACCATATTGGCTACCTGGTACTAAAACAAAATGATACTTTGCCTTAATATAATATCGATTTTATTCATTCAAATTGGGTTTAGTGACGCACAGTACTACTTATGACCAAGATCTATTGGCACAGGTGAATGAGGGATGAGATGATGAGAAGATATGATGAAAAATTATCTTATCAAGTGTGTTTGGATAGTGAGAATAAGTCGGTCGTGGCCTGTTGTTAAGGAACCATCTCAATATTGACAGAAACGACAGGAACCTCCCTATAAGGATAAGGCACAAAGGAGTTCCTTAAGGCACCTGACCAATTTCCTTGGTCTAGCTAGCTTCAAAAGACTAGGGACTTTGATTAGTTCATGTTTATAGTGAAAGAGTAAAATACTACACGACAACATGTCTAGTCTTCATCTATTTCCGTTGCTGTTAGCACAAAACCATCGACTCGCTCACGACAAGGGAATGAATGATATACCGTACGAAAAGTTTTTGCAGTCCAAGAGATTGTAACTTCGTCAATTTGTTTGAACCGCACATTTATATGGTACCGAAAGTCACGTTCTTTCAACAGAATCAAAAACAAAAGCTTTTGTCGTAAGGACAATCTACACAATCTAAGTAGGGCCTAGGGTGGTTTTCTTTTTTTCCAACTAACTATATAGTTTGCATAAGCCTACTCTACGAGTAGACTGCGAAGAGAGTGAAACTGGGAGGGTGGAGTGGCGAGTGTAGTGGGACAGTGGATTGAAACATTTCAGCAATAGTTCAACTTTGATGAAAAGACATGCAATTATGAACTGCAATGAGAACAAAATGAGATGAAAACCCTCACAAAAACAGTAGTTTCAACACTTGGAGAATGTGAATTACGTTCCCAACATAATATCGTTGTTTTCCAATATTTTTATCCCTAATACCAATCGGTGAAAGCATCCAGGCTACCACATTTCCATCCCAGGGGAGTAGCACAATAGACGGGCAATTGACGATAATTGCTGATCATGACAATCTTCCTCGATTGGCATCTCATATTTTTGGGGATATATATTCATGGCCGACCTTATTACGATGTTACGTTTTGAGAGTCAAGACGTTACGTGGCAGCAACAATGATAATTGCTGCCACGTAACGTTTTGGTTTTGAAGATGGTGGATGTGTGTGTGTATTACAGCTGCTGACCGAGCGAACAATGTTTCCATTCCAGGCCTACGCATCGTCTACTGATTGTGATTATTAATACAGAAAGGTCGTAAATTAGATCAGATTTCTGTTTCTGATCTTGGAACACCTTATATACAAGTGGTAAACTTGTTAAACCTCAGTAAAAACAATGGATCACTAAGTGTTGTGTGATAGGCGCAGGCCTATAGGCCTAGCAATTTAACTGACCTGTCAAAACATACATTTTGACCAAAGACTGTCAAAACGTAGGTTTTGATATGTCTTTGACCTTGTATCTTTGGATCCAGGACGTAATTGTGGGAAGGTAAGACTAGGCCTAGAAGAAAACGTTAATTGCAATAAACATCGTTTGCTCGGTCAGCAGCTGTAAAACACAATCTACCATCTTAGAAACAGAAACCTGAACTAATTTACAACCTTTTTATGTTACTAATCGCAATCAGTAGACGCTGTATAGGACTGGAAAAGAAACAATCGTTTACTCCGTCAGCAGCTGTAAAACGCACATCCACCATCTTCAAAACCAAAACGTTAAGTGGCAGCAATTATCATTGTTGCTGCCACGTAACGTTTTGACTCTCAAAACGTAACGTGGTAATAAGCACTCCGTATATTCATACATATAGGCCTACACTTGTTGCTTAGAATTCTGTTAGGAACTAGCTGCATAGGTCTAGGTGGGTATCGTGGCATTTTATTGTAGGCCTACTTTTAGGTTGACCATCCGTCCCGGAAAACCGTGACTGTCCCGGTTTTCTACCTCTTGTCCCGGTGTCCCGAAAAAACTTTTGGGACACCCAAATGTCCCGGTCTCGTTGCAAAAGTAAAGTTGATCTATTTTTGGGGACAATAATTGTATTTTCAGTATTTACGACGCCGTGAAGAATTTGTTTCTTTCAGTGCAAATGCCGTTCTCATTCAAAAATTACCGCGGGCTCGGCGGGCTACAATAATTCCACACACCCTCCCTTCTGACATGTGATGACCTTTCACTGCCTACTGTTTACACGTGGTATTGTGTATTATTAGTCAGTCTGGCTCTGAGAGGGCAACAGTTTACTTGTGTGTTGTGTTACAATGCCAAAACGAAAATGCTTCTATTAGGAGAAATATTCTGCTGAGTGGAATTTTTTTAAACTAGGAAGATATGAGGATCAACAACCAACTACAAATTTTCCTGCACAGAGATTTACAATTATGTAGGCTACTTGAAAAAACAAAAACATTTCCCTTACCGGTATCAATGTCGTCCGACAAATACAAGGCATGAACTCAAGATTAAGAAACTGCGTTAACAGCAATCATTACATGAATGTACATACGACAGAAGTTTATAATACGGAAATGAATAATATTCTTAAATGAAACAGTATAATGAAACACATAAAGATCTCTAGGCGTACATAAGAAAATAATAATGTATTTATTTATGATTCACACCGTGCTCCAAAGCAACTAAAATTCATTAAACCATCGTTCCCCAAAAAAATTTCCTGCGGGGCTAATGTTGGGGGACCTTGCCCCCCAAACCCCCCGCGGGTCATCGGCTTCGCGGATGTTTCTTTCAAGTGGTTTTTTGTCCCGGATTTTATTTCCCACAATCTGGTCACCCTACCTACTTTGATAAACTTGAAAATGCAGATTCATTGTATGCATGGCAGCCTGTTTCAAGCAAATAAGGGTAATGGTTAATAATGAAAAAAAAAGAATGACCCTATCAACAACTACATTATTTGAGGGTATGAATAAGCAGGTGATAACGAACCTAAAAAGTGAAGATGAATGAAAAACCCATAATTTATGCAGGACACAAACCCATGCCTGACTAGTGACTTGCCTTCAGAGTCTAGGCCTAGGCCTACAACACAACCCTAGTCTTGTAGACAAGATAATTATTTGTGAAATTAGGTTTATTGTCTCAATTGCAGAGGTGCAGCATTACCTTGATCCTTAAACTTTTGAATACGAACACGTTGTTGGTCTGCTTCCTTCTCATAAGTGACCTTTTCATAAGCCAAACGCTTAACAACACCTGTTTTTATGCGGAGTGCCCTTATGCGTGGATCTGCCATTATTTATTCTGAAATACGAATTAACACCGAGGTACTCTACTGAAGATCGTATTTTAGTAGTTTCTAGGCTAATTGAAATTAATAGTGTGTATAGAAAACTTACATATAGGCCTAGGACAATGTAAGAAACCCGGTGGTGACAGTTGCAGACAAAGATAAAAGAGTGGGAGTCATGCGTGATGATGTTTCTACAGTACCAAAGCATTGACCAAGGTCATAATAATACCAAAGACATCACAATCTAACAATGAATATTTGAGATCTTTGGTTTGGACTTATTTGGCTGTGCTTTTGAGCTGGCGAGCAGTGTATCATAAAAAATGATGTTTGGTCGATAAGGTTATGGGATAGTCATTTCTGAATCTAGAAAATTAATTTCTCAAGTAGAAGTCATTTTACATTAATACATTAATAGAAGCAGCGCCGACCGCCGACAAAATTGATACTTGTAGTTGGAGTGTTGGTAGACCTGGAGTTGGGTGGGCGTGGTTTGTGTGGTACAGTGTTTTTGTGTTCAATGTAGATTTTAAATCTGTGATTTTGAAATTGTTGATTAACTTGGAGAAAAATTGTTGGCGATAGCCTAATTAAGCCTACGTCCAGTTGTTTCAAGTTCACCCACGATTTCTGTAATATGCCTAGTACGCACAGGAGTGGGCAATGTCTGTCCAGTAGGTTTATCCAGTTCACCCAGTGTTGGTTCAGGCAAAGCTAGGTTTGTTTTTGCCTAGGCGTACCCAGAGATCAGTGAGCCCCACAACCTAGGCTAGGCCCCAGACATTGCCCTAGGCCTACACAACTGTCAAGCAACAAGAATCGCCAACCAAACCACCAAACGAACCATGCAGGAAGATCAGTTTTCAGCAGCTGAAAGGATTCTCTGTGACATTGAAACTGTATTCAAGAAGGACACAAAGTTGTTAGTATCTGTAGATCATTGGCCTAGGCGCAGAGCTTACTCGTAATGCTTGAAAAGAAATAGGGCCCAGGCCCTAGGCATGCCCCAGGTCAAGGCCTAGTTTTGCAAATAATAATAATAGGCCCTAATGTAATAATAATATATATTTATTCAAGGAACAGTTTACATGTTATAGAATGCGTCAGTTAGATATCTATATTGACCTAATAAAGCTCACTCATATTCGTTTACAGAATAAAATGCCTTGTCAATTAGGTAGCTCTTCAGCTTAGATTTAAAAGCGGCGTCATGGAGCGTTGTCTTTATATGGAGTGGCAGCCTGTTGAAATATCTGGCTCCGGCAGCGGATGGGCTATTATTGTAGAGAGATGAGTTATGTTCTTGCGGGTGAATGTCGTTCCTATGTATAGTCCTATGTCATTCCTATCTTGTAGGCCTAGTCATAGCATGGCCATAGCAAGCCTGCCTAGATTCGCCCTAGGCCTAGCATAGGTCTAGATTTCTAGGCGACGAGGCCATTACGAGGCCTAGGCCTACCTAGGCTACACAATTACAACTAAGACCTAGGATGGTAGGCTAGTTGGTAAACATTTCAAGGTCATCTAAGCCATGTCTACTAAGCCTACTACATCGTGAGCCCGAGTAGCATTAAGAATGATTCTTGACTTTATAGTCATGAATAATCTTAATCCTAACAGCTGATCTCCGTAGAAAAATCAAGGCATTGCATCAGAAATTGAGGTCAGATTGGGTGAGGGTTCGAGTCCCGCATAGCCCCAAGCAATGCCCCAAGGCATGGGTTTATCGTTTATCGTTTATTTTATAATTTCTCATCAGGCCTAGTACTCCCATATAGGCGTAGGTCTTGCTACCTACTATACCTTACTGTTGGTAAAGTCGTTACCGGTGTAATATCTTGAAAAAGTGTTGACTGTCATTGTGACTGCTTTAGGTTGTGGTTTGACAATTTTATTATTATTATTATTATTAACTCTTGCAGTTGCACATAAATGCGCGGTGGCAAGTTCCCTATCAATCCTATCCTATCGCCTCCCTAACCTTCTGACGGAATAGCTTCAACCCTATTTCATCCTCCTCAAGTATACTTCTACTAAGCCCATTCCAATCCCTACCTGTCCTATTCAAGAAAGAGAACTTACCGACATCTAATCTAGCCCCCTTTATAACTACTGCTCTATCATGACTTCGCCTACCCCCATACCCTGACTCATTCCTTACAATCAACCTATTCAACTCTCCCCAGCCCCCTTCTCCTTCCATTACCCTGAAGAAATTACAGATTCGATCCTCCTTTCTCCGTATTTCCAATTCCCGCCATCCCAAGTCTCGGATCATCTCAGATGGACTCTCCAATATTCTCACCCTCTCCCCCCTTTCATTCTCCCCTCATTTCCACCTCCTAACCCTACCTGTAACCCTTCTAACTGCAATCCTTTGCACCCTTTCCACATCCCTTATCTCACCTAATCTATAAGGATCCCAAACTGAACTAGCATATTCCACCATGGGACGCACTAACGAGAAATAAGCCTTTTCCTTTATCTTCATACTTGTCCCCCTAAGCTGCCTCATTACAAAGTTTAGTGCATTTATACTCTTTTTTACTATTCTCTCAATCTGACTCCCCCACCCTAGACGTCTATCAAATACCACCCCCAAGTACTTGTAATTTTCCACCGACTCAAGTGACTTCCCTCCTACATCATACACTACATCAGCCCTCACTCTCCTCCTACCAAAGGTGACTAACTTACACTTCCCTTCATTTAACCCCATCTTGTTCAACTGAACCCAACAATTAAGTGCCGTCAAATCTGCCTGAATAGCTACTACATCCTCCTCTGTATTGATTTCCCTATAAACCACACAATCATCTGCAAATAACCTTATTCTCGAATTAACAACCCTAGTCAGATCATCTATATATAAATCAAATAATAACGGACCTAGCACACTACCCTGTGGAACTCCTGACGTAACCTTAACCTCACTTGAAACCTCCGAACCTACTCGAACCGTTTGAACTCTATCCTGAAGAAAGTTTCCAATCCAATTAACTAACCCAGCATTCCCAATGGACAGTTTTAACTTCCCTAATAGTATAGAGTGATCTACCTTGTCGAAAGCCTTTTCAAAATCTAAAAACACTGCATCAATACAGCCCCCCTTGTCTACTACCCCTGCCAGCTCTTCCGCAAAACCTAACAACTGTGTCTCACATGAATACCCCTTCCTAAACCCATGCTGCACTTCCGAAATACCCCTATGTTCATCTACTTTCTCCATTATTCTCTTTATAACTACCCTTTCCATCATCTTACATACATGTGACGTTAAACTGATTCCCCTGTAGTTGTCTACCCTGCCCCTTTGCCCTCCCTTTGAAATTGGAACCACCTCCGCTTTTTTCCAATCTTGCGGTACTATACCTGCTGTGAGTGAGGCTTGGAACAACCTTAGCAAATAACCTACAACCCCCCTACCCGCTAATTTCAGGAGATCGCTTTGCACCCCATCTATGCCTGGTGACTTCCCACTTTTTAGTTTCCTCAATACATTCCACACTTCCCCCTCTGTAAGCAGGACTTCTTCCCCCTCCCCCTCCAGTGTTGTTTCTCCCTCCCCTATAAATCCAGTCACATTGAACACTTCCCCGTAGAATCTATTTAATGCTGCTGCCTTCTCCTTATCCGTTTTCCACTCATTCCCTCCCTGATCAACTAAGGTGGGCAACTCCTTACTACTACCCTTCTGACTAGAAACAAACCTGTACATTCTATTCCAGCTACCCTGTACATCACGTTCATTAAACATACCACCCATGAAGTTTTCTTTCGCCTCCCTCTTAGCCTTGTTTAAGTCCCGCCTCAGGTCCCTGATCGCTTCCTTTCCCTCCCCTGACTCCCTCAATTTCCTACTCATCTTTCTACCCTTTCTCTTAAGCCTCCTAACTGTACTATTATAGTAGGCAGGATCTGCATTTGCCTGCAACACCTTATAGGGAACCAACATATCTCTAACCTCCTCATATACTTTCCGAAAATTGAACCACAGACCTTCAACATCACGCTTGTCTATCTCACACCACTTCTCAAACCTATCCTCAAAAGCTTTTTGAACCTCTCTTGCCTGCACCCTTTTGTACCCCCAAACTTTCTTCCCAACGTTATCGGTTTGAACCGGAGCTAAAGCTAAGCTGACAATGCCTAATTTATTGTGACCTTTACCTTTGCAAAGTGTTGTTTGTTTTTCAAGTTTTTTTTTGTATTTTCTTATAGATCTTGATTATCGAGGCCTAGATCTTATTAGAAAAAGTTTGGGTACAGTAAGAATTGTTGGTTTTCATAGGTTTTGAACTCACTTTTGACTTAAGCCCAACCACATAGAAAGTGCTTTGGTGCACTTTTTTGTTTCGTGTTTGACGTAGTTAGGTAAAGGTTTATTGGTTATTGGTTTATAGGTTAACAACTTTATTGGCCCATGTTATGATTGTGTAGGCCTACTGTCATTGAGATTGGTACCGGTACTGTTTAGGCATGACTGATGTGTTTTTGTGTCTGTATGCCTCTGCCTACTTTATTGAATGAATTCATTCAATTTGTCTCATTTTGATCAATTCATAGCATGTTGTGGTAATTATGGTAATTTTGTGTTACTCGGTACCAAATTCAGATTTTATGATTTGTGGGTAATGTTGGTGTTTTCCTGTAGTTTGTGGTTCGAAGTGTTTTTTGGATTAAACCTTAAACCTTAAATTTATAATTGTTATGTTTTGTGTGTGTGCGACTTACTTTAATGTGGTGGTTTTCTGATCACGAATAGGCCTACTCAGCCATGTTTTGCGATGACGTATCTAGTGGTTTAGGTTAGGTAGGTCAGTTTGGTGTACTCACCTCGCGTATACTGCCGGCAGGCGGAACGGAGCTAATATACTCAGTTTTAATGTTTTGGTGGTAATTTGTGTTGGCAGGTGTGGTTTTTGAAAAATTTTAATGTTTATTTATTCAAAAACACAATTTTTAGGATTTTTTTTACAAAATTAGGAATGTTACAGAGTAACACAAATTTACCGTAATTAGTTCATGTTAAAATGTGCGATTTCATCGTAGCAGTGAATTCCTATTCAATCTGCACTGAATTCTATAGACCTGCTAGATGACCATGGGCAGTCTGATAAAGGTCCATTCAATGAATGACTAGCACGTTGAGCTAAATAATGTAGTCCAACCTCATTCAGATAACATAGGCTAGCATACCATACCAAGTCAGGTGTAGTTTCTATTCCTACTTTTTTACCAACGGGTGGCAGTGTAGGCCTGTAGGTTATATGTTTTACTTGAAAGTCATTGGGTTGCTAATTGGTTTGGTCTTAATATTTTTTGCCTCGGAGTGTGGGTCTTGATCGAGTACCGGTAGCTGGGAAACAATTTGGACTTTTAAACACTAGTTTTAGACTTGGTTTCATAATGTGGCCCTCATAATGAAATTAATCTCAAACTGTAATAATTAGTATAATCCCATAATAATCAATTTAATATATTTTATCCTTTTCAGGAGAGAATTTGACATCATTCCTGTGAAAATAAACCAAAACAAATCTCCAGTTGTTCATGTGGATCACTGCTTGGGCTTGGAATCATGGTGCATTCGTCACATTTATTGTTACGTCTACCACCACATCATGGCTTCTCGTCAGGCACACAATCGCAGAGAAGGTAAATATGATGTCTAGTCTTATTAAATCAACGCATATTTGGTCAGCCAGCCAGTTGCAAACATTCGACAACTACCTTGGCATCTACTCGTCGACATTTTTTTTAAATTGGCAATTCTGTACTTGGACAATTTTTTTCGTGTGTGGGGGGAGAGGGGGGTTGGTGTTAAAAAGTAGTGATAGGCCTAGTTGGTTAAAAAAATTAATAAACATGAAAAAGACAATTGTTGAGAATTTTCAAGAATTAAAAGAGTGTTAACAAGATTTTGAAGTCCTGGTGATGTACCGATACCTAATTTTTAATTTTATAAGTCAATAAGGACATGACTGAGACGAATGGTCAATTCACTGAACCACTAGTTGGCATTCTAAACCATCCTTCAGGAGACCGGCGTTCGATTCCCGCCATGGTCGACCATCCTCACAGGGTTTTTTCGTGGTTTCCCTCTGTCATTCAGGTCAATACTAGGATGGTTCCTTAACAACAGGCCACAACCGACTCCTTCCCACTATCCAAAAATAACTTTTCATCTCATCATCCCAGATCATCTCATCATTCACCAACGCCAATAGATCTTGGTTAAATTAGTAAAGTGTGTCGTTATACCCAATAGGCCTATAAATTTGAAAATGAGGGCTTGGTCGATGCTTTGGAGTAGAATCAATATTCTGAAGAAACAAATAGACTCACCGTAGGACCTACTATCATTACATACCGACATTTAATTAGGGACGAAAATTTTAATTACGAATAAATTATTATTTGCAAAATCATGAATATATCCTGTTGAACCGCAAGTGACATTGACATACGCTATTGACTCATCCTAATCCCTTATCCCTGCCGTTCATTCGGTATCTTATTATTTCCAAACGTTGTAGGCCTACAGATATCATGTTTGGTATTGTATATCTTTTTATATATTGGGTTTTTAACGACGCACTATACTGATGGCTACGATCCATTTGCGTCGGTGGATGATGAATGAGATGGTGAGATGGTGAGATGAAAGGTTATTTCATCAGGTGTTTTGGATGGTGAGAAGGAGTCGGTCGTGGCCTGTTGTTAAGGAACCATCCCAGTTTTAACCTGAACAATAGAGGGAAACCACGAAAAACCCCTGTCAGAATGGTCGATCATGGCGGGAATCAAACCCCGGTCTCTCGAATGACGGTACCACTCGGCCACGCGTCTCGGTTTGTATATCTTTGTTTGACAGCAATTTTACCAGCTTCTTTGGGTAGGCTCTACCCTATTCTTAAACTGTTTAAACAAATCTGAGTGAATAAGTGATTCATGTTAACTGTTATCATTTTTGTACTAGGGGTGTTCTAGTCCTGTATGTTTTTTTATTAATACAGGTTCCTTACGATAGTCCTTTGTAACCTATAGCAATATTTCTAATTGACTGAATTTTGTTTTCCAGATCCATCTGTGATTGGACGATGGCTACTCGGAGCACTTTTAATAAACCCTGACGTATCAACGTTTTGGAATATGCGAAAGCAGTTGATTGCGTCCAACCGATTGGATGTGCACACGGAACTTCACTACACCGCCGTTATACTTTCTCGGAAGCCCAAATCGGCCGAAGTGTTTGCATACCGTAAATGGTTATCCGAAAAACTGTTATCACAGAGTCTAGACGGTATTAATGAAATACTAGAGCGAGAGCTTGCTGTATCTGAAAATGCTTCGAATCGTCACGCAAATAATTATCACGCCTGGACCCATCGTACCTGGTGCCTAGCTCGACTCGCTCCTCAAACATCGAATCATTTGAAAGTGTGTTTGGACGAATGGCTATCGTCAGAAGATTGGATCAAAATGCACGTCTCTGATCACAGTGGTCTTCACTATCGCCAATACCTCCAGAAACAATTATTTAAACTAATCACCAAAGCTGCTGGGTGCAATCTTCTGGTAGCGACACTTCAAGGTCGAGAATTAGTGGACAGATCAATAACCATGCTGAATCAATACATATCAGTTACACCGAATGAAGAACGAAACCCATCTACTTGCGGACAAGTCGATAAAAATGAAATACGTTTTTCAGATACAAGTCATATTTCACCTGTTATAACGTTGTTTGGTATCGTTGTTTCTGAATTGATTAATAATGCTGAACTTATATTAAGATACTCTGGACATGAAGCGCTATGGTGCCACAGGAGATTTCTAATAACATCTCTTAAAGAAACGCTTGATATTACTGGTAAAGAGAGAGGAGAATACTCGTGTACGAGTGATTCGAATGTAGGAGACAGTCTGCGTACTGGGAATACGAAGGCTGCAAGTCATATGAGTAAAGATGGTGTACCGTTGGAAAAAGATCAGAAACTATCGCATTCAGATGAGATTGACGAGTATCAACTATGTTGTTTGCTCGATGAAATGCTTGTGTGTAATGAATATTTAATTATTAATCAATGTGTAGGTAAAGAAATGTATCAGGGTAGACTTGCCGATCGGCACCAGAACTGGCTGTCGCATGTGATGAGAGTAGATGTGACTCGATGTAGGTTTACAAGTTTCGTGCCCAACACATAGGCCAGATGGGCACTTTGAACTAGATTAATTTTTTTTAACCTCTTTCAATGATTTTTGCTTCACTTAATGCTATATTATTCGGCAGAATAAATGAGTACTAATTTCATTAATACATAGAGATATGTGAATATAGCTTCTATTTTTTCATTTTATAGCATTTAGAATCTGAAAAGTAGCACTTTGGTGCTTCTATTATTTTGAAACATCGTGTTTTTATCGTGTTGTAGCGCAACTACATTCTGTAGCGTAACAACAGTATGGTACTGGTGAAACCACTAGATAATGTACAATAGGCATACAAGAGAAATACCCCAATTGATTACATGTTTAGAGAAATAGTCTCCACAACCGGGTTAAACCTACGCCTCATCTGACGCCTGCATCTGCAACTGTACTTCTATCCAAGTTCCCCAATTAACTTGACCCGTTTAGACCTGAAATGAAATTTTTTGAGAAAAATAACATTTAAAATGCTTCCATTCCAAATATAGCGTCCATATCGCCAATACATTGAAATGTAGCGGATTCAGACGTTTGTAGCGCTTTGTCGCGTTTACAAAATCATGTTAGAATAACATCAAATGTATTGAAACATGAAGAAATATCATGAAATCACGTAAAAAAGCACCTTTAGATTTCATCGCTTTCATAGCAATTGCTATTTTTACATGTCTCTACGGTATTATGTACCTACTAGAATATGCTCTAGGTGCAGACCTACATGTTTGAAAATGTACTCGTCACAAGTTGTGTATGGAAGTAGTTCTCTTTGACCTTTTGGTGTCTTTTTTTTAATGTTATTGTAACACTTTCAATATTGTAGTCCTAGTCCTAGTTGATGAGAATGAATATTATTAGCGTACTGTTACTTTAAAGAAAGCAATATCACAGTTTGAATTTATGTTATTGTGCAGGTAGTGAGGCACATGTTGTTACGGGGCTTCCGCTTTATTCTCACTACCTGTATACCGTGTACAAACTGTATAGAGAACCAAATAAATATCATTTCATGAAAATTATTAATTGAATCACTATTTTTAGATCTTCTGATTATTTTTTTCCAATCACAAAACTGTTTATGATTATAAACTATTTATACACTAACCTTTTGATATCCTTTTGATATCATTGAACATACCGTTGTACTGTAATGGTATTGCACCAAGCATTTTTGACGACGTTACCACCGCAATTTTTTGTAAAATTAACCAATCACATCAACAGATTCTGGACTGCTGAAAACTAGTGAGACTAGAAAATAAGTTCATTGAAATCATTCCAATATCAGTTTTTTGAATCAAAAACTTCCCTTACTATATATATAACTAGTGGCCAAAGCCTTTAATATAGCCTATATACATTTTTTTTTAAATTCCATGTCGTAAGCTTTGATCCCTGGTTCCTTACATCGGCAGTCAAGCGACGTAACTCTAGTCCACGATGCAGTAAGGGTTTGTTGATATATGAATTGCGTAAAAGTGAAAGAAAGAACAGCAGCTTACGGAGGTTTATGAGTAGAGAAAGACCTACTCATGATGGAGAGCCCGTTGATAGAACACATAGAGATGAAATGAAAAGTACAAATGAGATTCCGATGTTTCAGCTTTTGCCTTGGTCACAGTAGAGTAGAGAGTCTGGTTTGGTTAGCCGGTCTCACATGGTGTCTCAACTCTGCTCTTTATCTTGTTCTATTTTATGAACTCGTGATGTCCTTGGAAAAACTAATCGCTGCGATTCTTAGTGAGCAATTTGGTCCTGTGTGTCGTGCTTTCTGCGGCCCTCAAATATTAACATTTCAGGTGACTGTTGCTACGGCTGAGCTGATGTGTATGTAATTCTGTAAACAAAGTTAGTTCCTTTTATCACTACTAGACTAGCGATCGGTATTTCCATAGATTTGGGTGGCAAATTGGCACATATTCATATTGGTGGGATAGGGAGCTGAGTCACCATAAGAGACCGACAAACCAACGCAACCCTCCATGCATCTCGTTCCAGACTGTAGGTATTGTCGAAGATTTAGTTGATACGGAAAATGACAGAAACGAGGTTGACAGATATAACACATGCTTTTCTGCGCAGCAGTAACACAGTGGCGACTATTGATCATATATAATTATAATACCTTGGAACCGAGATACGTTACTCCTGCAGCTGATAGCGACAGTGTTGGGTAATGAACTTTTAAAATGAACGCGTTCGTATTTTCTGAACTTTTCAATGAACGTGTTACATTTACTGTCGACGATCTTGAACTTTCTTCATGTTTGATTTTTCGGTGAGCTTCAACGAAATAGAACGTTCATTTGAAAAATCATAATTCTAGAACACTCATAACTCTTTTTGACACGATTGCACTTTCCGTACTTTCTCGTCCAAATTCCGAGTGAGATCGACTATTTTACGGTCCATCCCGAATGTACAATGTTCCCTGTTCGGTTTCATCATGTGATCACTTGTCACCAGGCGAGCCGGCAGCCACGTGTGGTCAAGATTGACGTGTTGTGACTTGTAGTTGTTATCAATCACTATTAAACTTGAGACATTCATTGTAGAAAATGTGTGTGTACATATTATAGTATTTTTGAACCTTTTTTTCCATATGATTTTCAAAGTGAATTTTTGAATGAACTTATTTTTTCCCATAAGCTACGGTAATCAAGGCCAGGAAAAGCATATGGGATTTTTTTTTCAATTACATCGGAACTTGATACAAAATCATTTTTCCCAATTGACGACTAGTGTTTGACCCGCCCATAAACCTCACAAAACAGAACATCCAATCAAATGGGCTTTGTAATGTGGGAAATTTCACATTTACCTATCAGAGTATCTCTAACTTCCCACATGAAGTATAGATCAAGGTGGCCTGGCGATTAGCCACGCTTATCACTAGTGGTCAATTAAGGCTATGATGAAAGATATTATCGTTTGGACGAGGCACCACAAGGGCGATCTTACCACCACATTTTAATTATTAAAAACCACTGAACTTCAACACCAGGACTGCACTGTCTGTGACCATAATTTTCTGCTGTAGATAAAAGTATTTCAGTTTCTTACAGGAAAAAATAAAACTGAAATTTGGAACCACCTACAAAACAATCGACCAGCATGAAAACGTTACAGTCATATTTCAAACATTGCTACATTTTCATTGCATTTGAGAATAAATCTTAATTGTACATAACATATTGCACATATTGTTGTTCATAATGATGTTCAGCCAATTCTGATTTTTTTTTTGCATTCTGGTAAACCCACGCTTATCTCACGGCAATTCATGGCAATAACCTAGTTGCAAGCATCATTTGAAGGGCTATAAGCAAGCTGCCAGAAATTCAATAGCGATCTTTAGTTCAAAAGTTTACAAAGAGTCAGTTTTACGAAATATCAAGCAGTGGATTAAGCGATAATTAGCGTATCAACTCATCAGTTATCACTCACCACCCTCTGAATTTAAACCTATCATTGTAATTCAAAAATAGAAATACTATATTCAAATTGAATATATTTTTGGAAGTCATTTTTTAATCAATACATTTTGATTTTCCATAAATTGTAGACTGAGAAAATAATAATTTTTCCAATGAACTTTTGATTAATTTTAAGGTTGGGTGAAATATGGGTCTATTTTATCTCATTTGATGACTTGTATGCGACAACATTGCATTATTGGTTTATTAGTACAAAATTTTCAGCTGAGCAAGTGTTCTGAAAAGAAATGTCAACTGTTGAGTCACTTTCCAAAAACTCCATTTGCACATTTATTTACAGTATTCTGTTCTTGTCGGACTATTCTAAAATGTGAAGATTCATTTGTTAAAACAAGACTTCTATTTGTTGTAGGGAAATATCCAGGGACTACAGAGACAGAGTACAAACCTGTCATAGGTTTTGTACAGAATTGTAATAGATTGGTAATTTGACTTGCAAGAGCATTTATAAATAAACAAAGTTGAAAGAAAGTTTGTAACAATTGGACAAACTTTGAAAACTAAAAAAAAAAAAAAAAAAATTAGTGGTAGAAATAATAGGTCATTTCTTTATGATTGTATGTGCACTTGAAATTCGATGAAGTCTTGATGATTAGATGAGCATAGCGAAGATTTCCATTCCATTTACTAAGAAAATTGGGCTTGGATTTTTAAATTTTTTTTTGTATTCAATTTTGTGCGCGGCATACAGGTCAGAAAAAAAAATCAATCAACTCGAAACTTTTTCCACATAATAATGGCATACCAGGATAGATTTGGATCGTTTTTCAGGAGAATTGTTCAAACGGTTTTCCGAAAAAAAAAATTAGAAAGTTTGGAAAACCCGGATCGGAAATATTTGAAATATGAAACTTTTTCAAAACTTTCACTGAATATGAAAAACATATTTTAATATTTTCACATGCATATTTTCAGTGACTTTCACAACAATCGGATGAGAAATAACAAAGAAAACGCAATAAAAGTATACATTTTATTGAATATTGGGATCAATTGGATTTGCAAAGTGTATATGCAACAGGTTGCAGCACTTTGAATATCAACAAGTTGCAGGTAAGGTTTTTGAATGTTTGAAGTAAGTCAAGGTTTGTAGATGTAAATTGAGCTGACAGAATATTTTCCATTCTAGATTTCCATACTTCTAAGCTCATCTCACAACGCATATCCCGCGTTTTCCTAGTGATAGATCCATTATAGGCTACTTTTGAATACTAAAAACAAAAACTTGTGGTCTGAGTGACCACTAAAAGATGACATTTTGACCATAGAAAAACCTACCTAAGTAGACCTTCTTGCGTCTATGATTTGACCTTATTCACTTCTGTTTTCTTTTAGTTACTGTTTATTATTTTGGCTATAATAAGTCGCGGTAA
This sequence comes from Brachyptera risi, assembly GCA_964007535.1. Taxonomy (NCBI): domain Eukaryota; kingdom Metazoa; phylum Arthropoda; class Insecta; order Plecoptera; family Taeniopterygidae; genus Brachyptera; species Brachyptera risi. Next base: position 3,830,447 of record OZ023330.1, on the reverse strand, counting down.
GGATTCGTCCTTACCGCGACTGTCACTTGACATAACGTCCTGGGCCTGGCTAGCTCCAAGAGACCAAAGACGTTGATTGGTTAATGTTCTTTAGGAGAGCTAAATACCACGACAATACGAGATAATAACAGTCACGGCCTCTTGGGACGCACAAATGTGACTCACTTTTAGCCCATCTCGAGAGCAGTGATAGGATTTTGAGCTAACAACAATGCCAAAACATAAATACTGGACACGTTGCTATGGTACTCAGCTCTACAAGTGAATAGAAACCAATCCTTAGTCTTTTGGAGCCAGCTAGATCCAGGACGTTATTTCAGGTGGCAGTCCTGTAAGGGTCTTCAGGCCTCACTACCGCTACATACAATGAACCCTGGGCCCAGATTCACAAAAGGTCATAACTTTGATCCGGCTCAAAGTTAATTACGACAATCTCTACAGATAATACCATATTTGATCTATTATTTTCGATTTTTAACCAAAATTTTGGATTAAATCCATTATTATTATCAATCTATTATTTATTAAAATTAGGAATAATAGATCTAATATGGTATTATCTCTAGAAATTGTCGTAACTTTGAGCCGGATCAGAGCTATGACCTTTTGTGAATCTGGGTCCAGGACTTGTATAAAACGTAGAATAGACTAGTTTTCACCAGGAAGAATCTTCACGGTACGTTTTTGATTGATTCACCTGACTTTTAAGGAAAATAAATGTTTATTTCCACCATTCTATTAAGATTCCACGAGAGTCTATTTAGCGAAATATCAGTTTCTTGATGATAACTTTTGAGCGGTATGAGATATCAAAATTCTAATACGCGAGAAACACAGATAATTATAATAGCTGTCGACTCTTGACAATTATGCGACATGACTTGAATAGTCATAACTTATTTAAGCTTGAAGCTATTATAATTATCTGTTTTTCTCACGTAATAAAATTTTGATATCTCATACCGTTCAAAAGTTATCACCAAGAAACTGATATTTCGCTAAATAGACTACCATGGACTCTTAATTAAGTTAACAGATTGCCTCATGTAAAGATGAAATCAGAACTTTCTGTGAATTAAATATAAATTAAACAAATACGTCGGGACCGTACGCTATAGTAAAACGTAGAAAATGTATTTACACGTAAATTTCGTCAGTCTTTTCCGCATCTTTCCGCGCCACGTTGTAGGCCTATATAAACGCGTCGCAAGCTACGCGTTGCGGCTCTAAATCTGTGTCATTGAGGCAAAAAGATTGAGCCATAAAACATCCAGCTATATGCAGTGAGAGACACGTGGGTCGTTGTGGCTCTCAAAGAAAGGGAATGGGAAAATTTGGATCGAGTTCAAATATTATATAGGCTTTTGTTGGCATGGTCCAACACGAATCGTTGAGTTATATACCCACCATTTAAAAAATCACGCTCAGTCAAGTCAGTTTCTACACAGTGATCCAACATCTTTTATGCAGCAATTAAAAAAAAAAAAAATGAAGAAATAATTTTTTTTAAAAATTTGATTCAATTAATTTATCTGTTACGAATTATTACAATCGTTTTCTAACTTCTTTATGTGCACGTGGCGTCAATGTTGTAATGTATGTTATTGTACGGAGCGGTTCATTTGAAAAGAAATCTATTACAATTGAGAGCGACCTCCAAACAAAGTGATTACATCCTTGCCCATTGTCAAGAGTTGTGATGAGTTGACGTAGTTTCTTGTAATCAGATTGCATACAGCCGAAACATCAGCACAACTGTTGAGTTGGCATCGTATAGTGGCGAGCGCTTTTATTCGCGGCACAATGAGGAAGTTATTTGGAGGTGGTAATAAACATAATTCAGCAGAAAAAGAGGATGAAAATGTGAATCCGGTGAGAAATCGTTCTCATTCGAATCACGAAGTGTTGTTTGAACCAAGACAAGAGAATACAGGTTAGTTGGCGTTGTCAAATATTTATTACCAATTTCTATACTGTATTATTTCTGGATTGTAAAACTATAGACGATTGATACGGGCCGTAATTCAATTGATATGTCACGCAATGTCCAAGTTGATCAACTATCGATTATCGATTTGTTAGATACCATGTAACATTGGAACTTCGTTGAGGAATATATATATATATATATATATATATATATATATATATATATATATATATATATATATATATATATATATATATATATGTTAAATATATATATATATATATATATATATATATATATATATATATATATATATATATATATATATATATTTAAAATATTCAAAATTCAAAATCGGATGAAAATGAATAAATAAATGAATATGTAAATAAATATATATATATATATATATATATATATATATATATATATATATATATATATATATATATATATATGAATATATAAATATATATATATATATATATATATATATATATATATATATAAATATATATATATATATATATATATATATATATATATATATATATATATCGATATAAACATATATATATATATATATATATTTCAATAATTTTCAACTTTTTGTTTATGCTATTTTTCGTAGTAACTTCTCCCCAACAATTGAATTAGGCTCTATATAACATTCTGCTGGAATTACACCCTAAATGAAATCACGAAGTTGTCAGAGGTTTGCATCACTCTCCCCATAAGCAGGATATTTTGGGAATCCTCCATATTATGAATAATACTCCCCGATTTGAAGATAGCTAATTAATTATATTAGTTAATGAAGAATAATTATTGAAAATAACTGGGAAAACGTGTTATGTGTTTCCGCGTTGATGGATGAGCTAGAACATATCAACATATTCTTTGGTTGGTTATAAATATATCCACCTTGAGATCCAAACAATTACGTCACTGGATGTCCTATTTCATTAATTACTTATTCTTATTAATTCTTTCAATAATGAGGAAGGCCTTGTTCTAATCGCTTGTAATTAATTGGTGACACTTGTTGCTTGGATTTAATTGGTATGTTAATAGATTTGATTGATGTAAAAATATTACATAATATATTTTGTTGATCCGATTGATCCGATTTGAGTGAAAGTTTGGAATAAAGTGTATCATCATTATATCGAAATTCCGTGAAAATTTGAATTCTCTCGAAGGAAATATTTTTCACGGATTTTCTCCTCCGGGTTATTCTCATGGGATTTTATTTTCAAATTCATGAATGAGTTCTCTCAGAAGTGGTGCGAACGATTGTGCCTCAAAACTATACAGTATAAAATTGAATGATCGGACACTTATGTATGCCAAGTTCCGACTGAATCTTTGTTTGACCTGTAGAGCGCGACAAAAAAAACTTTTTTTTTGTACGGTGAAATTGAGTCTTCGCTTCGCTCATCCAAATTAAAATCAGTGATGGAATTTAACCCGTTCTTCAAAATATCTGTTATGATTTCATGCTTTCAGCATGAAAGCTTTGGTCCGTACCTTTTTCTCACCACAAATTTGTACACTAACCCCAAATATTTACATTTTCTACACCATGCAGCCCACCATGATGTAAATATAATCTATTTGAATCGTAACGACTTCTTGAACATGGGTGCCATTAAATACCAGCTATAAAACATCATTATAGACTACATCGGTTAAACGCAGTGCTAATAATTCGCAATACATCAATCCATTTCCTGTTCTGGAATATGTAGGGAATTGCCAATTATCGATTAATTTATCAATCAATTTATCGATTATCGGTCAATGGATTACCAATCGACAACCATCAGCCAGTAATCTATTATACATTTGATCAATTGACTATTATTGTCAATTTGATTATTGAATGAGCGAAGCGAGGACTTATATTCTACCGTAGTCGCTCTCCACAAGTCAAACAAAAGTACAAATGCAGTTGAAAGTTGACATACACAAGTGACATTATCTAATCAGATACTGTATAGTTTTGTGGTGCAATCGGTTGTATCAGTCCTGAGACAACTCATTGCAAAGTTTCAAAAACTTCATGAGAATAATAACTCTGAGGAGAAAATTTGGGAAAAAAATATTTTACTCGAATAAATTTAAATGTTCACGGAATAATTTTAGACGGGCTTTAGCGAGGATTCAATTTGACGTACTGAAAAAATTGGTGTTCGTTTTTATGTTTTTTTTCGGCTCTCCACAGGTCAAACGGCTACAGCTATCAACTTCAAACTTTTTTTCATAATGGTTCCTCATCTAACTTAGATCTGTATAGTTTTGTGGCATCGTCGGATGGTAACTTTTTTTTATGAATTCAAGAAATTTCAAAAATGCCCATTAAAATAACACGGCGGGAAAAAAAAAAATTTTATTAAAAAAAAAAAATGAAATTCCGCGTGAAGTTGATTTACATTTTGATACACATTCCTGAAATTTTTCAGCTCGATCGGGTGAGCCATTTCGAAGATAAATCATAAAATGTGCCAAATTGGTACCACTCGAAGCAGTTTTTACCCATTTCTAACTTAAATGTCACCCAATTGGTAAATGTAGGCAAACGTTTGGCAAAGAAGTCGACATACTATTAATTTACGCTCGTCTAACAACGCGTATATAGCGTTTTCCTAGTAATGATACACAATAGACCAAAGTTTCACATGAATCGGATCAGCCGTTTTGATGAAAAAAATATAGTGTACCTTTTTTTGAATCGATCAGAGCTCAAACCCATTAAGAATTTAAGCAACAGGTATGACGAATTGAATTGTAAAACGATTGAAATAATTGTTATGAATAACAGAAAGGCAAGTCACATAATTGTTTGGATTTCAAGGTGCATATATGTAAAGGTTTCCATTACATTTCATATGAATATGCCTATATCGCTCATCCGACAACGCATATATGGCGTTTCCCCAGTTTATCCATGCTTTATAACTCGATCATGTCAAATTTCGTGCTCATACGCGTGTAGATGCATCTCTATAAATATGCTATGCTCAGTCATGAACTGTGTATTGTATTCATTCAATTATATGTGTTGTTATTTTTTCAACTGTTTCTTTGATCAATTAAATGGTCGATTATCGATTGATTATTTTTGATTGATGCAATAATAGATCAACACAAAAAATATAATTGAACGGCAATTCCAAGAGAATAGTTATCAATTCATTATCATGTCAAGTCCTATTATTTCTTGTGGCTTATATTTTTAAAGAATTCATTTATAAATGATCACTAGTGATAGGCGTGGCTTATCGGCAGGCCACCCAGATATATACTTCATGTGGGCATTTAGAGATACTCTGATAGGTAAATGTCAATTTTCCCAGATAACAAACAGCCCATTTGATTGGATGTTTTGTTTTGTGACGTTTGTGGGCGGGTCAAAAACTAGTCGTCAATTCAAAAGGAGAAATCATTCGTCTATTTCTGAGTTTTATTTTAGTCTAGGCGAGATAAACAGGCTATTTACGACATTTATTTTTTTACAGTTTCTATTTGTCTTTTATTACTATCAATTTTTTACGTAGATTAAACACTTTATACACTCCAAAAATCCTCAAAGCCTCCAGAGGAAACTTGTCGGTGGGATAAAAATGAAATATTTTATATTCATATCCTCAATTTTAATTTTGATTTATGCCATAAAGATGATTAAGAAAATGTCAGTATGATTGATAAAATGAGTGGCTGCTATGAATTAGAACATAATTAGACGAAATTTAGCGAGGATTCAATTTGACATACTGAAAAAAATTGGTGTTCGTTTTTATGTTTTTTTTTTTTTCATGTTTTTTTGTCGGTTCTCCACAGGTCAAACGGCTACAACTATCAACTTCAAACTCTTTTCATTATGGCTCCTCATCTAGCTTAGATCTGCATAGTTTTGTGGCATTATCGGGTGATAACTTTTATTTTTAGAAATTTTAGAAATTTCAAAAATACCCATTAGAATAACACGACGGAAGAAAAAATAATTTTTTTTTATTTGAAACAAAATTGAAATTTTGTGTGAAGTTGAATAACATCTTGATACACATTTCTGGAAATTCTCAGCTTGATTGGGTCAGCCATTTGGAAGAAAAGACATGAAATGTACTAAATTGGTACCACTCGAAGCCGTTTTTACCCATTTATAACTAAATTAATACTTTATTAGTGTAAAATGAAGTCTCTGCCTCACAAAAGTTTGCCCATTAGACACAGAATAATATAAAAATGGAAATAACATGTTAATAAATAGATCGAAATGACAATAAAAATGATTTTAAAATGGAAAAATTGATAATAATATTGGGCCATAGTCTAAAAAATTGAATATTGTGATTGATTACTTATTTAGAAAAAGAAGAGAGAAAAAAATGAAATATTAAAAAAAAGAGGAAAAAATATAATATGAGCAATGCTTTTTTCATGTTTCGATTCGATTTGATTTATATTCGATTTATAATCGAGAGGTTGAAACGAGATTCGTATAGATTGTAGAACACAAAAATATATACGTATAAGAATGAGAAGAAAAAAGACTACCATTTCATTTTCCCGGAAAGAGTTATGGAATTGGAATTGTTGTTCCACTAGTATCTTTTCTTATTCTGTTGGTATTGGCTTGTATTCAAATAGGTTATAGAGAGCCTAGATCCGGGCCTGAAGCCTGATTAAAATTAACACATTCCCAACATTCTTACGGTTTTTATCCATAGTGTTCGAACACACGATTTTTTTCCTGTATTCTCCATTCGAAGAACATAACATTTGTTACATTATCTTTTGGATACAATTCTGTAGGCCTATTATGGTGAATCTCCCCTTTTCAATTATTACCATATAAAAAATATATATCTAAAAAATTAGGGCTGTGAGTGTTTACGACGTGAAAATTTGAAATTGTTTTCACCTTAACTTTTCTTTTTTTTTTTTTAATATGAGCGCTTTTTGCGGCCTCGTAAGAGCACGTGTAGTTGAAGTCTATTTAGCGAAATACCAGATTTTGGTAAAAGCTTTCAAGCGTTTTTTTTTTCATTTTTATAAACCATATAAAAATTCCAATACAAGAGAAACACAGATCTCGTCAAATTAATGGATGGACCAGTGGTTAACACGCAGAACCGTTATTCATGAAGCCGGGATTCGATTCCTACCAATCGCCATGGTCGATCATCCTAATAAATTATTGAAAGTCGATACTTTTTTGAATAAATCGTTACATTTCAATAATTCATTCACACGAGGGATACGCCGCGTTTTCCATTGCCACATTCAATTAATACAAATTAGGGTTGCCGTTCGATCAAAAAATCGTGATCGAAATCGAAGTTTACAATATCGAAAATCGATCGAATCGAATAGAAATCGAATCGAAAAAAAAAACGTGATAGGTAGCAAAATGCCATAGAGATGTATATATCTCTATGAAAATACCATGTTTGTATACCCCGCACGCGCTATAGTATAATGTTACCCATGGAAGCGAGCGCCTTACTCGTGACGTCACGTGCTACTCTTGTACTGTTAAACGCTTTCGATCTTCGAAAACTTTTCAATATCGATCGAATCGAAAATCGAAAAGTACATATCGAAATTGAATCGAAAACCTATAATCGAAAATCGATCGAATCGATCGAAATCGAACGGCAACCCTAATAAAAATGGACAATTAATTAATACAATTAGGGCCGGTATCATAAAGCTAACCTACCACATAAGCTATTTGACCAAATTAGGATTTATTAGGTGGTCTCAGCACCGAATAGCTATTTGGCCAGTTTATGTGTACGAATAGTCTAATCTGGAGCTCATAATACTGCCAATTAAGCTATTCAGACATCGTTATGTGGCCAAATAGCGCTATTTGGACGCATAACTATTCTTTATAATACCGGCCCTTGACTAATTACAATTAAAACATGGCAAAATTTTCTCCAGACGAGCGAGTTCGGTGCGCGTCGACGTCAATCCACGATCGAGTCCGGAAGAGCCCGAAGACACCGACGCCATGGACGCCTGCGAGCGTCGTCGAGTCACCGAGACATCACGTGACCGAGACTCTTGCCAGGAGCACGCTGCAACTCAGTGTAGGCTTACCCGTCATACAGTGAGTCAATGGGATATTTGGTTTTCAATTATGCTGGCCTTCCATAAACGCGGTATTCGCCAACACCCCCTTCACACTGTGATCACTAACTGCAGTTAAGCCTCTAACTGCAGTTAACTACGCAATGTGAACGGAACGCAGTTAGCACTAACTGACATCAAGCTCTAACTTCGTTCTGTGAACGCAGTTAGAGTTTAACTGCGATCAAAATTCACCGCCTTCGCAAAGAGCAACATCAGTCGCATCGTCACATTGTTGGTTCATCTCTTTTATCATCTCTTATATCATTCACCGACGTCAATAGATCGTAGTCATCTCTCATCTGTACAGTTTGTACCGAGGGGTTAACAACATCTGAAATCTGGTTTACACTTGTCAAGAAATCTTCCTGAAACCTTCTTAAAATCCTTCAAAATCTTATTGAAATCCCTTGAAATCTTAATCTCCCTGAAATCTCTTGAAATCTGAAATCAGGTGTACACTAAATTTACTAGTTGTTTACCCCTCGGTTTGTACTCAAACCCAATATAAATAAAGTAAAATAAGTAAATAGTGAAACTTGGATTGCGCTTCATTTCAAAATTGCTAAACCGATTTTGATTCAGCTTTCAGTCGAGTTTCAAATTTGATCACCTTTGATTAAAGATTTATTTGCCACTAGTATAAATAGTTTGGTGACTTGGTCAGTGCACAAAGTACTTTAGGAGTACAGAGTAAATTTCTTTTCACTAATTCTTCCACCTTGGTTATTCTTATTGGGGTTTTCAAAATTACGTGATAGTTTTTCCGAAGGGTGGTTCAACGTTCGTCCTCAAAACCTGTATACAGTTCTCAAAATAAATCAGGCAATTACATGAATTAGGCCCAGTATTACCACGGCCAGTTATAGTATTTATCTGAGAGTTGGTGAAAACAAATACCACAGGTAACCATGGTGATAACACGTTTGAACTGTCAGATGAAGGCTAACTAGACTTGGTAATACCGGGCCTTACATGGATTTGCTTTTCAGTTTGAGGGAAAAAATAACTCTAAAAGTCACTCAATCTATTTTTAAATTACAGTAAAATAAAGTCTCCGGTTATTCTCGAGAACATTTTCTATATAATATAACTGAAATATATAACTGGATTATCTTTTAGCTATTTAAATCACTGAAATTTCATCCATTTATACAAAAAAGGGCTATAAAAATTATTCAATTTTCTTCTATAGCTATTATTAGTAGCAATTATTGACTTTTTCTATAAATAACTAGAACTCTTAGGCCCAGTATTACCAAGTCAAGTTAGTATTTATCTGAGAGTTGATGAAAACAAATACCACAGGTAACCATGGTGATAACAAGTTTGAACTGCCAGATAAAAGCTAACTAGACTTGGTAATACCGGGCCTTAATCTTTCAACTGAGACCATAACTTGATGAGGTAATATCTCCATGCCTAACCGACCTCACGTAACTATCACAACAGTGGGTAATATGTCTTGGGCCCGGTTTCCCCCACTGATTGTTAGTAGATTAAGAGATAGTTGACAGATTAACTTGTTATCACCCTTGGTTACGCATTTTACTTTCGTACCTTAACTAATAGTTAGAGAATTAATTAACACTTGACTAGGATGATTGAAACTGGCTGTCATAATTGTAAGCATGGTTTGCATAATGGGTAACAAAATTTCGCCACCTCTTCGTTAAAGAATATCACTACCCTTGATTTTAGTAAATGATGGCGATGTTTATTTCCCTAATTATAGAGAAAACTAGAAACCATCATCTCACTTTCATATAATTGACATTTTTCTACTCCAGAGACCATGAGTCATGACGTAGGCATCAATGATTCTGTGTAGAAACATGAACAGAATCGTGTAATGACTACGTCACGGCTATAAGAAAATGGACCGGGTCCCAGAGGAATAATTAATTAATTATAATTTCTGAAATTGAGATGATGATTTCATGTTTCTCTGAAATGGAGGAAATACATATCGTCATGACTATCGTTAAGATCCAGTTTCAGGTTGTAGTGTCCTTTAAGGTTGAAAAGCCTGGAGATTCCGGAGCAAAAGGCGCGCATTTATTTCCGTCCCAAGACGAAAACCATTCTGTCACGTGTTTTCATAACAATGTCCCCCCCCCCCTGACGTGGGCTCCACGTGCTTAGAAACTATCAGGGCTCGAATACACTCCATTTTTTTCACTAGGAAAACTCGGCATGTGCGTTGTGAGATGAGCTTAGAAGTATGGAAATCTAGAATGAAAAATGACTTGTCAGCTCTATTTACATCTACAGACCTTGGATTAGTTCAAACGTTCAAAAACCTCACCTGCAACTTGTTGATATTTATAGTGCTGCAACCTGTCGCATATACACTTTGCAAAACCAATTGATCCAAATATTCAATAAAATGTACACTTTTATTGCGTTTTCTTTGTTATTTCTCATCTGATTGTTGCAAAATATCTGAAAAGGTGTATAATAGTATTGTTCATATTCGGTGAGAATTTGAGAGCTTTTGAAAAATTCTTGTTTTTCACATATTTTCCCTCCGGGTTATTCTTATGAGGATTTTTTAAACTCTCCGATTATTTTCCGAAGAAACGTTCCGACCGATTTATCTGAATAACAATTACAGCCTATTCTGGTATGACAGAAATATGCAGAAAAAGTTTCAAGTCGATAAGTATTTTTTCCTGACCTGTATGCCGCGTACAAAATTACAAACAAAAAAACAAACATAAAAACCAGACCCATTCTTTTTTCGGTATGTGGAATGGAATTTTCGCTACGCTCATCTAATTATTATATAGAAATGTAGAACACGGGTTATACTACATACTTAATTTTTTTTTCAGTCACATTAATTTTTTTCTCATTCAAATTTTCTGTTACTCGTTTTGATTGTGGTTTTTTGATCGTTAGCAAAGAGGTGTCTAAACAGTTTCTGCCGTTTATAACGCTACGGGTTGAACAGAGGCCCGACTGGATCAATGATTCCGCGCGCGATCAGTGCCGTCTCTAGGCCTCCACCCTCGCGGCTCGAGTGTGATTACTGAGCACTTGTATGGGGAGACAGAGGTAGATCTCTAACACGCGGTGTGCTGACGCTATATACACACCTTCCAAAGCGAACTTAATAATCATATTAATTCATACTGAAAATAAATTAAATTTAATCACGAGTTTAAATATAAATAGATCTGTGTTTTTCAATATTTAAAATAATCAATTTTCAAAGTATCAAGGTTGTATGAATGATTAGAAAATAGTATTTTAATTAGATGAGATAACTGATCATCTTATATATTACTACACCCTGGTTGATTAAATTTGTTGCGATTCATTAGAAGAGTTGAATAAAAGGTGAGTCGTAGACACATACATATTTAAATTATTATTATATAAAACATTCAATTCAATTTTCTTCATTTTGTAAAATACATATACTCAGGAAGTGAAATAATTAATATAGTATATAAGTGAATATTTGAGAATGATATAATTATATTACTACACGTGAATAGTTTTGATAATTAAGCTAAAATATAGGCGTTATGGCATAATTAGTTAGATAATGATGTATTTTATAGAAGGATATTCCAAACAGCAGATAGGGTTCTATTTATTTATTCAAAATTGAAATGTGGAGAATAGAAACTATAATGGATTGAATTAAAATTGTAATAATAATTCCCAAATGACCCGAATGAATTCATCCCAAATAACCTAGATGTTGGTGGAATCATCGAAAAAACCAACGAAAGATGATTATAATGATTGTTATCATTTTCTGCTCATAACTGCCCCCGCCAACAGCTAGGTTATTTGGGAGTACAAACGACCAGGTGATAATAAAACTATGAAGTGATAAGTGAAAGTACGTTCACAATTTTCCATTCCTTGCATGAGACTCGAACCCACGCTTAACGGTGACTTCGGTCACCAAAGCTGTGCATGCTCTAGTTGATTGAGCTACGGAGGGAGGCACCACTTTATATAGTATCAGCTAAATCTGTAATGATAATAATAATAAAAGCAAGTCTTCTCTTAGGCGGGCTTCTTGTTTCTAAATTAAGATTGAACATCACAATTGAAATCTCTTTCTTAAAATTAAAATTAAATTATTGCGATCAATTCCATTTTACCTTAAAACGTGTAAAATTGATGTATATATTTATACAGTCGAGATATTGGTTCCATGTATTGTTAATTTAGTATTATGATATAGTTATACAACTATATGTTTGAATGTATGTTTGTAACTGTATTAAATGAACAAGAATAAAATGATATTCAAATTGAAATTGAATTGTATGGCCTCATAACCATACACATTAGTGGGTAATTGGAAATTTATGTATTTTCAATTACTAATGACATAGAACGGTCCTTGAATTGAATTGAATTGAACATTTGTAATAATGTGCATCATTCTTGTACTGGAATTCGGTCGAATTTGAGATAGTATTCAATATAGTATCGAAAATTTCCTCATGTTTTCCCCGATGGGTTATTATTCATTCGGTTGGTTTCAAACACATATTTTTTCAACTAGTCATCTGATTTCATCCCTTAACTATATAGCTTAAAGCTGGATAAGTCCGCTTATCTCGATAAAAAGTCTTACGATAGCGTAACAAACCATTCTACTAGTGCAGCGTGTACAAATACAAACAAACAAACAAACAAACAAACAAATACGCTCACGAAGACAGTGCTGATAGAGGTCTTTGCTAAAGCTCGTCCAACAAGCCATATAATATTTCATTCCTTTGTGTAGCATCAATAATAGTTTTGTGGACGTCAACTATATATCTGTTCAAATTACCTCTGTTTATTTTATTTTCATTTCTTTTGGGACTAACGACGCACTGTACTGATGATTAAGATCTATTGTCGTCGGTGAATGATATATAAGATGATGAGATGATGAGATGAAAGTTTTTTTTATTAGACGTTTTTGGATAGTGAGAAGAAGTCAGTCTTGGCCTGTTGTTAAGAAACCATCCCAGTATCAACCTGAACGACATAGGGCAACCACGAAAAACCCCTGTCAGGATGGTCGACCATGGCGAGAATCGAACTCTGGTCCCCTGAATGACGGTTCAGTGTATTAACCATTTGGCCACACGTCTTACCTCTATTAATCTCTCACAATCACCATCTGAAACTACGTCATTCCAGTTTTTATGGTACAGAATTAATTGATCAACGTTCGTATTGAATAAACTAGTACGCCAAACGGGTATGGTCGTTTAATAATCACAATTCACAAACCAGTAATTGCATTATACTTTGTTGTTCTGATACGACCAACTATAGGCTTCTGTCAAGTAACAAATGACAAACAGTCGTTACCATAGCAATACAGAGAACTGGTGGACCACCAAATATTCTGATTGGTCAATTCCAACTGGTGCACATTGTTGTCCGTTAATTTCAACAATGAGTGATCATTGCCCAAGAGATTTAGTTCAAAGTGGAAGATTTCAACATTCGTGTGTTTTGTTTACTCTTAATACCAATGCTGGTAATGTCCGGATATATATCATAGAAACGGTTTCTACTTATAATGTGTTCCGGACTTTCGGAAACTGAAATACTTTTTTCTGCGGCGGAAAGTTATGGTTATCAACAGCGCAGTCCTGGTGTTGCAATTCATTGGTTTCAAATAATCAAAATGGGGTGGTGAGATCGCCCTTGTGGTGCCCCGACCAAACGATCCTACTTTTCATCCATAGTGTTAATTGGGGAACAATGATTTTGTATCATGTTTCGATGTTATTGAAAAAAACAAAACAATGAGTGACGTCACTTGACAGAAGCCTATACTCCAGTTATGTGGCAAGAACATTTCTCCGGCTTCGTTACATATGTTAATCCCACAACTTCAGTCTTCACTTGCAGCTAATTCAAACCCTTCATTTACCGTCAGTTGCTATCTGTCGGTTAGTGTCTCGATCACGATCGAAGGCGTATAAGATAGAATCGCGGACGAGTAATTCAATTAATTCAATTAGATAGTATTTACATATACAAGTGCGCGGAGAGTGAATCGATTTCTTGTGTAAGAAGTGTCGAGTTTAGTTGGAAATGTTGCCGATTGATATTCCTGGTTCTCGAGCTAGATCTCGATCACATAATTCAAGGTATAATAATATATTTTTTATAATATCATTCGAATAGTTTCGTACAATGTTATATTTTATTATTGTATATTGTTATATATTATATATTAAATATTATTCGAATAGTTTCGTACAATGTTATATACTGTTTCACGCTCATGAAATAACCACAAAGCCTGAAACAGGCTTGTCTGTGGATGTACACAAATTATAGAGTATATGTATACAGTACATGTGAGACATACAAATTATATAAAGGAAAATATTACAAAATGTATCATGAATGGTGAAAATATCAGTTTAATAATTTAATTTAAATAAGTTTAATTATCATTAGAGTCATAATTTTGTATTTTATCGTTAATTTTTTCAATTTTTATTCCATTTTCATATCATTTCAATATTCAGTTACATAACTTTTCTATTATATTTTCTCTTGTATTTTATATTGATCGTTATCCTGTGCACTTTGGAGTCAGGGGCCAATAAAGGTTTATATATATATATATAATAAACAAGACGCCAATAGATCTTAGTCATTGTTACAATGCGTCGTTAAAACCCAATATAAAAATATATATATAATAATAAAGTGCAGGGTTCGTGTAAGAAATATCATGCTCAGGTTGTATATGAATATATATATTTTTTTTGATAATTTTTTTATCACACAAAATATAAGTTATTCACAGATATCGTAGACCCACAAAGTTATAACAAGACTTTTTTCAAAAATAATGATAATAATAATAATAATAGTGGAAAATAATAATGGTGGATAATAATGATAGAGTTTATTCATCACATCAATAAGTACGGGTCTATATTGATATTGAAATTTAACAATTTTGAAGCAGTGGAAATAATACACTTTGCCACTGCTTTGAAAATTGAAAAATATGTAGTAATTTCTTTACATCGGTAATTGTATTACTTACTAGGAAAAAAAGTTGTGCGTTGTGAGATGAGCTTAGAAGTGAAGAAATATAGAATGAAAAATACAGTGATTTACTTCAAACGTTTGAAAACCTTACCTGCAACTTGTTGATATCTATCTGAAACCTATCGCATTTACATTTTCCAAAACCTATTTATCCCAATATTCAATAAAATGTATACTTTTATTGCGTTTTCTTTTTTATTCATCATTAAATTGTTCTGAAAGTCACTGGAAATATGCATGAAGGTGTCCTTCATATCCAGTGAAAATTATAAAGCTTTTGAAAAATTGTCATATTTCAAGTATTTTCTATCCGGGTTATTCTCACGGGGATTTTCCAAATTTTCCGATTTTTTTTCGTAAAAGTCGTTGAATGAATTTTCCTGAAAAACGATCCCAACTTATTCTGGTATGACATCAATATGTGGGGAAATATTTAAGTTGATTGGCTTATTTTACTGGCCTGTATGCCGCGTACAAAATAAAAAAAAAAAAACGAAGCATAATTTTTTCCGTATATGAAATGGAAACTTTCGCTACGCTCATCTAACAAATGAAAAAAGCACTTTTTGCACTCTTGAAAACTACTACATTCATTGAGTAGTTTTGATGAAATCAAAATGGTCCTCAACTGTGTAGAAAGCGTATGTAAGATGATGCTTTTGATTGTTGATTTGATTAAACCATGTTTTTGAATACATTTGATAAGATTTGTAAGATAATTATATAATGTTAGGCAAGCATGCTCGGAAACCTCTTAATAAAAATATACATTATATTGTCTGGCATATGGGATGATCTCTGGTTCATGTATTTATAGATTGAACTATTTGATTGAAGTATAAGGTATAAGGTATAGTGTATAGAGTAGGTATAATTATAGCTTTTTCAATAAACATTTTAATCGCTAGATTATTGATTTGTGTCGTATTAGAAGAAGAAACAGCATTCATTTTCAATTGTTTTCACTTTTCTGAGATAGCTTATAGTTGGATGAGTGACAGAAAAGTCTTCCATCGGTGTAAATATTTAAGGTCGTTCTTCGTTTGTTCATGATTTTTTTTTTTTTGGTGTGCTCCACATGTCGCAATAGTATATTAAAAATGTATATTTGGCATATTAATTTTTTTCCGACTCACAAATGTTTAGTTTTGAATTTTGGGTAACATTGGGTCGAGTAGATTTCGAGAAATTCTCTATTGAAACTAATTGATAAAACCCATGAAAATAAAATGATGAAACAAGTGAAAAATGGTTTCATCCGTAAAATTTCAATCTTTGTATGTTTTAAGGACAAAAATAAATAAAACAATATTTTACAATATAAATGAAACTCGGATATGGAGGCTTGAAACCAAAGTGCGTGGATATCTATTACATTTCGTATACAAATATCTCACTCATCTTACAGTGCAATTGTGATGTATAGTCATATCTTTTTTCTTCATTTTAATGTTGCTCACAACATTAATACTTCAACAACAATACAAGAAAGTAGAAACCAATATTACAAATAATAGCACAATTGAAAAAAACCCAATAAATAATGACAATGATTGACTACAATAAACCAAATAACTCCCCCCACGAAACTAGAATTATATTGAATATTATATAATTCCATGCATTATAGACAGTGATAAATCAAATGTGATCAATCCAGAAGAGGAAAAACCAAATCAAATTGTGATTGTAATCCATTGTGAATTGTAATTTAAATGATGAAATTAGTCGAATAAATGATGAATACAAAACAGAGAGTTCGCATTTGTCCACTCTTTGAAGTTTTTCACTGGATACATATTTATTAAACACCAAATCGTCAGTCGAAATACACTACTTGTGAGTACGGCCTTTTCAATAGTTCGTTAAAAAGTCGATTAAGATAATCAACTGATTAGCCAATCAAACGAAACACACATCAAAGGAGATAACAACTTAACAGTTGATTAACTTTTAACGAGCAACTGGGAAACCAGAGCTTAGTTTTAGCGTTCACTTTATGGAGCACTATGCAAATCGGTGGCCATAGTATTGCTTTTGTAGTGAGTTGCGGTGGATTTTATACATGGCTATAACCTATAACCTATACATCAGTAGAAACGTTTTTACTGAAAACATTCTATCTCAAAACGGAATTACGTCTTTCCCATATCATAACAAAACGCAATAAATTTATAAATCGAACAATGTAGCCAAACAGAATAATCATAACATAACATGATAACGCATGTAGAGGAAAGAACATACATTTAACATCATAACAAAAATCTGGATCGATGAAAAATGAAATATTTGCACAGAGCCATCAGTTATATGCAATAAGAAAGAAGAAAAACGTGAAGAGTGTATACATAAAGCTTTATTCATAATTGCAAATAAAATGAAATAATATCAATGCTTTAAGCGAGACTCGAACCCAGGCTCAACGTTTGATTTCAGTTTCTTGAGTGGTGTCTCAGTTGACTGAGCTACGGAGGGTGGCTGGATTAGTATATGTTTGTGTGAAAAATTATATGTATTTTTTAAATTTAAATGCTGCTTAACGACCCCACCAATAGCTAGGTTTTACGGGGGTACGAATGAGCGGGCGATAGTGGAACGATGAAGTGTTGATAGATGAGAGGATGTTTACAAAAACCCATGCCTTATGAAGGATTCAAACCCACGCCCGACCTGGCATCAGTTCCTAACGCAGTGTGATAGTTGACTGAGCTACAGGGGTGGCTATTTTTTTTTCCATTTCTCATGAGAAATTTCTCATTGTGAGGAGCAAACAACGCAGGCAATTACGGTTTTCCATATTTCATTTTTTTCTATATTTCATTTAATTTCTTTTCTTCTCTATATTCCATTTCTTTTCTTTTCTATATTTCATTTCTTCTCTTTTCTATATTTCATTTCTTAATCTTGAAATCTAGAGGGGCAACATTCATTTAATTACTCTCATTCAAATTGTTACTGCAGTAAGAATATACTATATGATACATTTTCGCAGACATTTTTTGAATGTTTTGCATGCGAGCCAAAGTAATATTTGAGTAATATTGCAAACAGCATATGCCATTTTGTAATCATTGGCTGTGTTTACCCCTGACCTATCAATGCGCATGACGAAATGTAGCACCCCAAAATCGTTATGCGTGCTCTACCGGAATTCATTTCCTACGTTGTTGTTTTTTCCACCTACTACCTGATGTAGCCACATAATCTGTGACACAACTATTAGGCCACACCCAAATTACACCAAATCTAGGCTAATGGTGATACTCAGGTGCTTGTGTATCTAGGTGGTATAGTAATCAAAGCGTCGTTAACAAGTCCTTAAGAGTGTATATATCCCTGTAATTTGTAGCGTCGATTTTATATGTTTTATTTCTTGTGAATGGTATTTCTTCGATTTTTTTTTTCACGTATGTCTTGTGAAATTAGTGTATTTTAGTAAAGTTAATGGCAACTGATAAGACTATGAAATAAGACGTTTATAAACTAAGATTTACGTTTTTTAATTACGTATTTTTAATTTTATATTTATATATAGTATATAGCAAGACTTTCGGAATAAATAAATGGCCGTACCAACATAATCTTTGTGTTTTCATATCTCGTTGAATTCCGAACCCAACTGTGATTGGGTACGATTGTTAACAACACTAGCGGAATGTTATTGTTCTCGTTTGTAATTGCCCGTATAACAATGAAAAACTGAGCTAATAATGTCCAAATGCGACTAAATTGAAATATCATCTTTGTCAATTTTTAAATTCTGTGTGAGTATAGTACCAAAATGAAAGTTCTGGGGCCGAATTCACAAAAGGTCATGGTTTTGGGGGATCAACTCTGATCCCAATCAGAGTTGCTATACAAAGATATTACCGATCATCTTTGATACTGTCTCAAAGATAATAATAATAGATTTAATTAAAAATTAAAATTAAAAAATTGGAAATGATGAATAAAAATATGGTATTATCTTTGGAAATTGTCGTAACTATGAACCGGATCAAAATTATGACCTTTTGTAAATTCGGCCCCTGAATTGATTTTACAGTTAGAAAATATCTGAGAAAATATTACACGATCAATTACATAAATTTCATGACATAAATTTGTAGCTCTTATATTGGGCCAAAGATTTCGCAATTTGAAATTTGATCTTTGTTCTCACAAAAGTGGTAACTGCTCATCAACTATAAAGTTCCAATACATTTAGACTTGCGTTGTAATAGGTTTGTTTAACTCAGTCGTTTGACTGTCGACTGATCTTTAGAGTGCAACAAAAAATCAATGATTTCAATTTCAAAACTCCATTTTGTTCATCTCTGAATTTACTTCGTTTATATGTGTCTGCGCACTATTTGTGAAGTATGTTCGTTCATTTTCGTTCATCTCACTGTATAGTAACGGACACTACTATCACCGCCATACGGGAATCATACCTCCCCATTTTACTTCACACTACATTATATATATATATATAATTATATATAATTATATATATATATATATATATATATATATATATATTTATATATATATATATATATATATATATATATATATATATATATATATATATATATATATATATACATATATGTATATATATATATATATATACATATATATATATATATATATATATATATATATATATATATATATTTTTTTTTTTTTTAATAACTTCGGAACTTGATACAAACTCATTGTTCCCCAATTAAGGCTATGGATGAAAGATGGAATCGTTTGGACGGGGCACCACATGGGCGATCTTACCACCCCAAAACATTACAAATTATTATATAAATTATATGAATCAATAATTACATAGACACTTGCAGTCAGTCATTCACTGTACATTGGTAATTTGATTTGATTTTTGATCGTTTTTGATCGTTTTTGATCGTTTTTGATCGTTTTCTGTGCTTTTCGATCGACTCTCTTATTTAAAGTTGAGATGTTACTCACTGTCAATAAGTTTCTCAATTTCAGATTGAAATTCGATGAAAAATGAATGGTATACTCACCATTTGAATATATACCATTTATTTAAAATTAACTAGCTTATAAAATAGTATGTTCATAAAGGTACGTGTCTCCGTTGAACAAGTATTCTAATCAGTGAAAACAATGATATAAATACATAATTATTATTTCAAATTTTTTAAAAGTTTTATAATTTTTTTTATTCATTTTATTCACTTGAACTGGTTTCTCTACCAGAATACCAGTAAAACTGAATATTGATTATGGTTGATGTCAATAAATAACTAGAAAATAGAGGTTTTTCAAATTGGTACACATAAAAATTGATACAAAATTGTGCTGCCAATTGCAGTTGCCATACGAATACAGAATAGCATGCAAATGGTTTTAATTGGAATGAGAATAATTTCAATTAAGTTGAATAAGGTATCAAATATGATTATTATCGAAGAAATTCATGATTTAATAAATCTATGAATTAATTTAAACATCAATTTGGTAAAAAAACATATTATATCCAAATTTCAAATTCGAACATAATTAAAAATGTAGAGTGAATATAAATAAATAAATGTAAAAAAAAATATATGTGAAAAATATAAATTTTTATAAATGAAGAAATGTATGATTATATTCTATTTAATGAATTAATAAATTGATATAAACATTGATTCAGAAGAAAAATAATAATATATAATGTCCGAATTTCAAATTCGAATATAATTATAAATGTAGAGTAAATATAAATAAATGAATATAAAATACATATACATGTTTAAAAAAATATAAATGTTTATAAATGAAGAAATTTATGATTCTATTCCATTCAATGAATTCATAAATTGATATAAACATTAATTTAGAAAAAAAATAATACATATAATGTCCGAATTTCAAATTTGAATACAATTATAAATGCTATTGATCAATATCATGTATAATCAAAGTGAGCTTGTCACTTGAACTATGTATTAATTCTTGTATAGGCAGAGCTCCAGTGGCGTGGCATGATGACTGCTGTGGATTCCGTCTTCTGCTATTAGAAGCTATGCCCAATGTCTCACAGGTACCCCAGCTTCTTCCCTAACTTGACACTGCATACATCTTTATTTCTATCATTTCATTTATTTTAGTAGTAGTGGTAGTTATTTTTCAAATTCACAAATTTAAGTTTTAATTGACATATTTCAGATCTTCAATTCCGAAAAAGTCAACAATAAAATTAAGGCTTGACCGTGGGATTGATCGATACAAAAAGTAATTCATTTGTACAAAAGTGGTGAATAATTTTAAAATAAAATAATATTTTTAAAATTATCTATCTGCAAATATTTGCGAAATATACTTGAAACAACGTCAGTGTAATACTAAAAATCATTCAAATATAAATACCCCAAATTCTGAATCTTACAAAGATACTAATTATGGGAATATAATTCATACTTTTCGTAATAGTTGTATAGTAATTGTAGTTGCATTAGTAGTAGTAGTAGTAGTAGTAGTAGTAAAAGTGTTAGTAGTATATAGTAGTAAAAGTTGGTTTATATTATGCACATTTTCCATATATATTCTTCCAAGATATATAATTCTTATGCATTTGACTGCATTGACTTTCACGCCCCTCACCTATATCTCTAAATATCACCACCGGCCACGTACGGTCTTGGCGCTACTGGTGATAAATCACTAATTCAGGCCTTCTTACCTTAATTATTTCTAAATATTCAAACGAAATGATACTATATCAAATGAATATAATATAATATATCATTAGGAAAAATAAAAAATGTATATAATCAAATGAATACTATTTTAATATATTTTCTTTCAAGTCAATAAAACGAAGTGCCTAATTTACAAGTATTCAGTTGTACTAATTTCTTGAGTCACTTGTTTTCTCTTAGTCAACTGAGTTTCTTGAGTCACTTGTTTTCTCTTAGTCAACTGAGTTTCTTGAGTCACTTGTTTTCTCTTAGTCAACTGAGTTTCTTGAGTCACTTGTTTTCTCTTAGTCAACTGAGTTTCTTGAGTCACTTGTTTTCTGTTGGTCAACTGAGTTTCTTGAGTCACTTGTTTTCTCTTAGTCAACTGAGTTTCTTGAGTCACTTGTTTTCTCTTAGTCAACTGAGTTTCTTGAGTCACTTGTTTTCTCTTAGTCAACTGAGTTTCTTGAGGTGAAGAAAAATGTTATACAAAATTGTACGAATTGGGATTAGTTCAGGTATTTCTACATATATAAGTTTTTATTAAAACATTGCCAACAATGTGGTTGCCACTTAGACACAGCATAACAATAACAACAAATGATCAATGAGAAAAAAAATAGAAATAATAATAGTAATATCATCTTGAATTAAAATGATCAATATTCGTAGGAAAAATCACAAATGATTACATATAGTGAATGAATCATACACTAAAGAAAAATAATTTGAAACAACAAAAGTATATTAAGAGTTCACGGGAGTCAATTTATCGAAATATCAGTTTCTTGGTGATTACTTTTGAACGGTATAAGATATCAAAATTATAATACGCGAGAAACACAGATAATTATAATAGCTTCAAGATGATATAAGTTGTGACTATTTAAGTCAAGTTGAATAACTGTGAAGCGTCGACAGCTAAAAAAAACACATTTTCAGCTGTCGACTCTTGACAGTTATGCGACATGACTTGGATAGTTATAACTTATATTATCTCAAAGCTATTATAACTATCTGTATTTCACACGTATTTTAATTTTGATATCTCATACCGTTCAAAAGTTATCACCAAGAAACTGATATTTCGCTAAATCGACTCCCGCGGACTCTCAAACAAGTCACGTAGCTCAATTAAACACCTAGGAAACTCTTGAACATAAAAAGCTTCCATTTGATAGAAATCAGATCAAGACTTTAGCTATTGACCATGTAGATGATTTCTGAGGGTGACAATTGAACCTTTAAGGCCAGCATACTTATGTGATTCATCATTTGTTTATTAGACGAGCTTTAGCGAGGATTCAATTTGACATACTGAAAAAAATTGGTGTTCGTTTTTATGTTTTTTTTTATTTTTTTTTTATGTTTTTTTGTCGGTTCTCCACAGGTCAAACGGCTACGGTTATCAACTTCAAACTTTTTTTCGTCATGGTTCCTCATCTAACTTAGATCTGTATAGTTTTGTGGCATTATCGGGTGGTAACTTTTTTTTTTATGAATTTTAGAAATTTCAAAAATCCTCATTAGAATAACCCGGAGGAAAATACTTGAAAAATCAAAATTCTTCAAGACCTCTCAAATTTTCGCCGAATATAAAGGAAACTATTAAGCACATTTTGAGAGATTTTTCGCATCAATCGGATGAGAAATAACGAAGAAAACGCATTTATAAAGCATTTTCCCATCAATTTAGGCTATTACGGGAACCAATTAAATCTATAGCAACAAGTGTCACCAATTAATTAAAAACGATTGAAATGGATGAAGAGGAAGGCCGTGACATAACTGATTCTCGTAAGGTTTTTGAACGTTTGGAGTGATCCAAGGTCTGTAGATGTAGATTGGGTTGACAAATTATTTTTCATTCTAGATTTCTATACCCCTAAGCTCGTCTAACAACGCGCATCCCGCGTTTTCCTAGTTTATTTTAAATTGTTCACAAAAGTCTATTGTTTGGCACCTGTGCATGCATACTAGGGTAAGCTTCTATACATTGGGCAATTCGTGTCTCTATAGTGACTGTCTAGAATAGATGGAGACAATTTCAGCTCCAAGACGATGCCCCAGTTCTATTACTGATGCATGTGGAGTAACGAATGACGTAAGAGCTAGAAAGATAGGTGGAAGGTGGAAGATAGATTATAGAAGATAGTAGAAGATTTAATCACATTTTAGATGACACAATTCAAATTGTCGCACACTTACTTGTTTTAAGAGCCCGCATCTTAGCTGAGCATGTTTCTCTTCGAAATGCTCGACCCAAGTTCAATGTGCGTTCAAAAGTTTGGTTGTGGGTTAAAAAGTGAAAAAGGGGTAATATTGGAAGAGTTCCAGTAACCACCGCTAGATGGGGGAGTTTTTCATTTCATAATTTGGACAAAATCTAGTTACATTACACATTTTGGCCATGGAAATTGGGAAAACTGTGGAATAAAAGGCAAATCAGAATTTCAAATATTGATAAGCAAAATTGAACTTAAGGATGTGCGTTTGTAATTTATTCCTACTATTATTCAGTAACCGGGAATTAAGCAATAAAAACCATCAAATTAGGCACATTTTGATTCAATTATTACTCCATAATAAAATTATTCTTCAGTTTTCGACCAGGCATATCCAATTGTGAGAGTATTGTTTATTCACTGCATTTTACCGCAAATCCGTAGTGTTTGTAGTTCTTGAGACATCTGTGGCGAAAGTGTACCCTGTAAATCTGTCTTAGATGCGGACTCTTAATAAAGAAAATAACAAAGAAATTTGAATTTAAGTATGTGTTGTGTTTACACAATCTTTCAAACCATTCTTATGGATGACCTCTGAATAGGTATTTTCAGAGTGGACTTCAATTACATTCAGTAATTAATTCAACACAAGACATTTACAAAATTGCGTTTCCAAATATATTTTATTTATTCGCATTTTCTTTCATTTATTCTATATAATTTATTCATTTGATGATTTATTAATCCATTCATCCATCCATTTACTCATTCATTCATTCATTCAGTTATTTAAGTATCATTTTTTTTCTTTCTCTCTTCATTCATGTATCGATTCACTGATGTAATAATTTATTCAATCATCCATTGATTGATTGAAATATTTATTCATTCATCTATGAATCCATTTGTTTATGTATTTATATATTCATTCACCAATTCATTCATGTATTTATTAATTTATTCATACATTCATCAAATGAATGAATATTTCTTGTATTAATTTATTCATCTATCTATTCATTCACCCATTAATTTATTCATTCATCCATTCATTCATGTGTTCATTCATTTCGTAATTTATTCATTTATACTAACAAGTTAAGAATGCATACTTTACAACTTCTCATCTAAAACTTGTGACGGCTGCTCGCTCATTTACATGATGTGTTTAATTTTCTGATTTATATATTCATAAATATTTCAAGATATATAGAATCGAAATGTTAGAATCATCCACATTTCATCATAGAAACGAAATCCGAATCTTTTCCTGTTTCCAAACTTTATATAATTCAAATTCAAAGAATGATTTGATTAGATGAGCGTAGCGAAGCTTTCCATTTCACACCCTGAAAAAAAATGGGCTTCGTTTTTTTTTTTTTTTTTTTTTTTGTAATTATGTACGTGGCATACAGGTCAGAGAAATGAATCAATCGATTTGAAACTTTTTCTGAACGTTGGTGTCATACCAGAATAGGTTGGGATTGTTATTAAGAGGAATCGGTCGGAAGGTTTTTCCGGAAAATAATCGGAAAGTTTGGCAAATCCTCATGAGAATAACCCGGAGGAAAAATACTTGAAAAACAAGAATTTTTCAAAAGCTCTCAAATTCTCACAGAATATGAAAAATACTATTATACACCTTTTCAGAGATTTTTACAACAATCGAATGAGAAATAGTGAAGAAAACGCAATAAACGTGTACATTATATTGAATATTTGGATCAATTGGTTTTGCAAAGTGTTTATGCGATAGGTTGCAGGTTACTATAGATATCAACAAGTTGCAGGTGAGGTTTTTGAACGTTTGAAGTAAGTCAAGGTTTGTAGATGTAAATTGAGCTGACAAGTTATTTTTCATTCTAGATTGCCATACTTCTAAGCTCATCTCACAACGCGCATCCCGCGTTTTCCTAGTTTATTCATCTATCTATTCATTCACCCATTAATTTATTCATTCATCCATTCATTCATGCATTAATTCATTTTCATCTATCCACCCTATTATTCATTCATGTGTTCATTCATTTCGTAATTCATTCATTTATACTAACAACTTAAGAATGCATACTTTACAACTGCTTATCTAAAACTTGTGACGGCTGCTCGCTCATTTGCATGATGTGTTTAATTTTCTGATTTATATATTCATAAATATTTCAAGATATATAGAATCGAAATGTTAGAATCATCCACATTTCATCATAGAAACGAAATCCGAATCTTTTCCTTTTTTTTTATTGGGTTTTAACGACGCACTGTAATGATTACTAAGATCTATTGGCGTCAGATGAATGATTAATGAGATGATGGGATGATGGGATGAAGGTGTTATGGGTAATGGGAAGGATAGTGAGAAGGAAGCGGTCGTAGCCTATATTGTGGGAACCATCCCGGCATCAGCCTAGACTATAGAGGGAAACCACGAAAAACCCCTGTAAAGATGGACGGTGGCGGGGATCGAACCGGGTCCGATATGTCCCTTCACCTCCCGGATCACGAAGCAAGTGAGCTAACCACTCAGCTACTGTGCCGGTCATCTTTTCCTGTTTCTAACTTTATACTAGGCAAACGCGTTATGTGTTTCCGCGTTGATGGATGAGCTGGAACATATCAACTTATCTTTGGATTGGTTATTATATATATATACACCTTGAGATCCAAACCATTACATCACTGCCATCTTATTTGCCATTAATAATTTATATAATAATAAAGAAGGCTTTGTTTTAATCGTTTACAATCAAGTGGTGACACTTGTTGCTTTGATTTAATAGGTATCTTAATAGCTTTGAATAATTGACACAAATAACATTATATATTTTTTTACATCGAAACGGCTGATCCGATTTGAGTAAAAGTTCGGAATAATGTGTATCATTGTCAGATTGAAATTCTCTGAGAATTTGAATCCTCTCAGATGAAATATTTTTCACGAATGTTTTCCTCTGGCTTATTCTAATAGGATTTTTGAAAACTTTGGAATGAGTTTTCTCAGAAGTTGTTGAACCGATCGCGCCTCAAAACTATACAGCATCAAGTCAGATAGGGGTTCATGTGTGTGCCAAGTTTCAACTGATTTTGAATTTTTGTCTGACCTGTGGAGCGCGAACAAAAAAAAAAAAAAAAAAAAAAAACAGGCACTTTTTTTTCGGTATAGTGTAATTGAGTCTTCGCTTCGCTCATCCAATAATTCAAATTCAAAGAAGGATTTGATATATTTTTCAGGCTCACAGACATAATATAGCTTCTTATTGATTCATTCCCATGTTTTGAATAGCAGAACCTGGTTCTAGTAAAAGAACAACTCGACTTTATTATTAAAGAGGATCGATCGAAACTCGTCGTGAGAGAAATGAATTATTTCGGTTATTGTTATAGACTGGGAAAACGCGGGATGTGCATTGTAAGATGAGCTTAGAAGTATGGAAATCTAGAATGAAAAATATTCCGTCAGCTCAATCCACATTTACAGACCTTGGATTACTTCAAAAGTTCAAAAATCTTACCTGCAACTTGTTGATATTTATGGTGCTGTAACCTGTCGCATATTATACACTTTGCAAAATCAATTGATCCAAATATTAAAAAAAATGTACATTTTTATTGCGTTTCATTTGTTCTTTATCATTCGATTGTTGTGAAAGTGACTGAAAATATGCAAAATGGTGTTTTTCATATTCAGTGGAAATTTGAAAACTTGATAAAAACGTTCTTATTCCAAGTATTTTCTCTCTGGGTTATTCTTATGAAGATTTCTCGAACATCCCGATTTTTTTCCAGAAAAATCGTTCGATTTATCTTTCTTGAAAACAATCTCAACCTATTCTGGTGTTACTTCAATATGTATAAAAAGTTCCGAGTTGATTGTTTTTTTCCTGATCTGTATGCCACACACAAAATCACAAAAAAAAAACGGAGCCCAATTTTTTCGGGATATGGAATGAAAATTTTCGCTACGCTCATCCAATAATCTCACTCTCTACAAAGAATAATATCAAATGTGAAGACAGTGTTACTTTTTTTTTTTAATAACATCGAAACTTGATACAAAATCATTGTTCCCCGATTAGGGCTATGAATGAAAGATAGGATCGTTTGGACGGGGCACCACAAGGGCGATCTTACCACCCCATTATGATTATTTAAAACTAATGGTCTTCAACACCAGGACTGCGCTGTCTGTGACCATAATTTTTCGCCGTAGATAAAAGTCTTTCAGTATAAACACACGAATGTTGATATCTTCCACTTTGAACTAAGTCTCTTGGGCAATGAACACTTCTTTCCCTTGACAGCAGACTGATGTAAAATTGATCATTATACAAAATGCGCAAATTAAATTAGTAATAGGCCTATAATGTTATAATTAGGCCTATCGCCTACTAATTAATGGTCGTGGCCAATTAGTACTTCATCCAAGCATTTGCTTCGAGGACTGTGGGAAACCAAAGTGTTACGGACTTACTTTCTGGATATATACAGAGTCAAATTTCAAGAAAATTCCAACTATTGAAGCATACGGTTGCTCAGATGAAACTCGCAGTTTCTCGTTAGAATTGAGAATATTTCACACATAACTATTCTTTTTATATTTCTGTATTCTAAATTCAACATTCAATGTTGATTCAATATACACAATTCATGATTTCGCTCAAAACTTATAAAAATGAGACAAAATTCCATTTTTAAGTCACTCAAATCAGCAACTTATTAGAGTTCTATTACATGATTTAAAAAACATGATAAAGATAGTTTTGTGACAAATTGTTCGAATATAAACCATTGTGAGAATTCATTGTTCAAAATAATTTGACTAGATATTGATTGGTTCATTTTAACGGAACCTTTTCAACTTGTATTCTTCAAAATGCTGATCCATCTTTCTAACAATTTTATTATATCTGATAACATCTTTCCAATTGGGTAGAGAACAAGGCTGAGAAAATGATAATTTCGCAATAATTAAAAGTTATACAAATTGAATAATTTAATTCTCAAAACACGTTCATGACTTCATATAATATACATACATGTGAAACAAGAAATATAGACCCAAGTATATGAACTTGAGCACAAATGTAATAGTTTGGTTGAACATCAATGAGAAATTCCACGTAAGAGCGTGGGTGCTTTTGTGTACGGACAAATATTTGTGAATGAATATGGTGATTTTCTAAGATGACAAAAAGCTGGATTCACAATGCGAACTAATTAGGAACTTAATTAATAAGGTTAACAACCTAAATGGAGAGAATAATCATAACACCAGGAGGAATGATATAAATGTTATGAAGCACAACCTATCAATAATTGTGAAGAAAGGTCCCATACATGCTGGGATTAAATTTTATAATGCTTTACCACTAGAAATAAAAAATGACAATTCTTTCAAAATTAAACTCAAGTAAACTCATCAATAAATGTTACTGTAGCGTTGAAGAATTTTTAGATGACTAACTATATTTTATCCATGGACACCCTGCAGTCCTGTTTCATGTACTAGTATTTTTTAGATTTTAATATTTTATTGCCATTTTGAATGTATTTCTTTGTCTATGTCGTTAGCTTCAAACAAGACGATGAACAATATCATGTAATTTGATCAATTTGTACTAATAAAAATTATTATTATTATTATTAATGATTAGTGATTAATGATTAACTAAAGTTGGCAGATACGGATTCAGTGTTGACGTTCATATTGTGTTTAATATTAGTGGCTGACCTTGAAAGTTAATTAACTTTCAACTTTAGTATTAATCATTAGTTTTAATCATTAGTCTGACCAATCAGAAGTCGTGAATTCGAAACGACACGAAGTCAATGCAAAAGGAAGCTTTCCCGCTCGATGAACCGCTCTTTTACAGCCTTCTAACATATAGATTTCAATTTAAATCCGTCATCTTAAAAGAGCTACGACTCATGAAAAGTACGTCATTTCCGTCAGAATTAATTCTTATTTCAAGTCTATGTGAATGCTCAGTTTCTTAGTTTTTGTATTTAGTATTAGTCACTAATCATTAGTTCGCATTGTGAATCCAGCTAAACAAAATTGGATTGGTAAATAATTTTCATATTCATAAACTTAGTATACAACTCAGATGCTGATATGACTATGCAGATGACTATGTAATTATATATGCAATCAATTATTCAATATTATCTTTCACAGACAATATTACTATTTTTTTGTATCAAACACTATTTCATAATCTTATTGCTCTCTCTATTCATTTGTTATTTCTTATTGTTGTGTTATTCTGTGGCAAAGAAGCAACCGTCATGAAAGCAGAGTCCTTATCATTTCGTCATAAAGAAATTATATATTGACAAACTTGCATTTTTTTTGCAAAAACGTAAAGCAAAAAACAAACAAATAACAAAGAGTTTCTATAACTATAAAGACATACATTATATGAAGAACATAATGAGCGAATAGTATTGTTTTAATTTATATAAAGTGACTGGTATTTTTTGATAGTTTCTTAATTAGATGAGCGTAGCGAAGTCTCCATCCCACTCTTATAGGGCTTTGTCTGTGTTTTTTTTTTTTTTTTTTGTGGGCACTGCGCAGGTCACAGGGTTTGACTGATCAACATAAAACATTTTTGTACGGGCCAACTTTCACAACTTAGAACTGTATGGTTTTTGGAATGAATCGATCGATTAGATTTTGAGAAATATCATGTCAAAGTTTTTAAAAACCCCATAAGATTAGGCTGGGTGAGACAATTTAAAAAAATGAAACCTCTCCGAAAAAAATAAAATTTTCTCTGAGTGTTCAAACATAAGTGATACACATAACCACCATTTTGTAAGCAATTCGAACAAGCAGTTTCGAAGAAAAAAATTCAAATAACTGTTTTTACACATCAAATATATGGAAATGAGCCAAGATTCACTGCTTCCTAGATTCGATATTTGCCCAAGCATTAAATATTCTTCATATTCGTCAAGGTGTGTAGAATACCAGAGAAGATAAATTAGCAATTGAATGAAGAACAAAGTGTGTAGAATACCAGAGTCGATAAAGTAGCAAATGTAGGACTGTTATTATACCTTATTCAGATATCTCGCTCATCTTACAACGCATATTTCAACGCATATTACCTAGTTTAGACAAAATCCATGACCTTGATCCAGAAGATAAAATTAGGTTAAAGTTATTCCGCCAGAGGGTTGGGGAGGTGGTGGGACAGGGGTAGTTAGGGGACTTGCCACCGCGCATTTATGTGCAATGGTAAGAGTTTAAATAATAATAATAGTAAAGCCACACTTTTATATCATATTCAAATGTATTTATATTTGATGTAATTGACTTTGAGTCAAGTCATTTGAAGTCGAACGCAATGGCAACTTCAATTAGTGGCGTGTTTTGAAGTTTCCCGCTCGAATTCCTGTCTCACATTGCATTTTACACCACACATGATATGTTTTAGTAGTCCATTAGCAAGTCCATTTGATTCACATACATTTATAATATAATTAATTAGATGCTCTGTTTGTAGTCAAGTTGCACGCTTTTCAATAGTTTTGATAATTTTTATTCATCTATGCATGCATCTGTATAATATTTCAATTGTGATTGATTTGTAATAGTTTTAGGGTGAGAGTTTATATATGAGACGATTGAAGTGGAATATGAGTTTTTTCATAAAAACTTCATGAAAACTTTCGAACGGTACGAGATATCAAATCTCAATATGGAAAAGACACAGATATTTCTAATACTCTCAAGATGGTATATGTTGTTAATATAACTTGTTAAAACTCACGTTGCATAATTAATAATTTTTTCAAGATTTTTTTTTTATTTGTCAATTCAAGATTATACAGAAAAGTTCACAATATTCCACAAAGCCTGTAAGCAGGCTTATCTGTGGTTTGCATTATAATTATAACACATGAAAAACATAACTGATACAAAATAATTACAGGTAGGGGTCTATAGTGATGGCGTGTTTAGTTTTGTGAATTATACGAGTTCCAATGATATTATAATGTGCCAATATAACAATACATATATGAGTTTTTTTTCCATTCTCCTCATTATTATAATTTTAAAATATATGAATTTCCATTTGACATCAAAAATTGAGAGAATATATATATATGGTGATTTTATTATGAAACAATAGCAAAATTTCTTGTTGAGATAAATATGGGACTTATTAGACATACGATTGATACTTATAACTACAAAATAATTCAGTTTAATACTAGGTGATTTATTTATTCAGTAAAACATTTGGGCATACATGAAATATACATGTTCATAGAATAAGTCAATCTGTGCTTTAGTTGAATTAAAATAGTTTGCAATATAAATATAAATACTCTTTGTAAATACAGTTTGAAATGTTTTTTGAATGATTTGAATTCCTGAATACTGTAGAACACATTGTCAATTAGGAATGTTTTTAAAATCAGCTCGAAGCGTACAATATTATCAAGCGCATACGGCTGAACAATTTTTGTTTTAGCTGTATACGCTTGGCAATTATGCAATAGGAGATAAATAGTTACAACTCATATCATTTTGATGGTATAAATATTTTTTTTTTTTTATGTATTGAAAATTTGATATCTCATACCGTTCAGAAGTTATCACTAAAAAACAGATATTTCACTAAATCGACTCCCAAAGACTCCCAATTTTCGTCCCATACAACTGAGCCACGTTAATAATTAGCCGGTTGGATTTCACTATCATTAAATCACTTCCGTAGGCCTACTTAACAATTAACAAACGTTGAACACTTAAATCCACGAAATGAGATCGGCTATCAATTAACCAACTATAATTGTAATGATGAATCACTCTGGTTGTCAATGATTGTGGACTGTTCACTTAAATCACGCATATTATCATGAAAATATCAAAATTCAAATGTCTAATGTTTTTCTTCTGCTGGTACTTGTTTGTTTTGTTATCATAGTTCAATTTTATAGTTTTAAATAAGTATTTATATCTTTCTGTGAATTGACACGTCTTTTTGATTTGTATTTAATATGTATGTTCCACAGATGAGCCTCTGGCTTTGTGGGAATTATTTATGGTGTCAATTATTGACTTGTATACTCTAAATAAAACATCTTGAAAAAAAATAACTTCGATGACTACATAATCTCGCAGCAACGTTCAGAAGTTTACCCTTCATTGTTGAAAGACGAAGTGGTGTTTTTTATCTAAAAAATCACGTAATCATCAAAAGCTATAAACACATACAAAAAAGCCTTTTGGTCATATTTGGTGATAGTTTTTCTTGATTTTAAGGTAGTTTTCTTCCGTGGATGTAAGTACAGGCTTCTGCCATAACAAATGACAAACAATAGTTACCATAGCAATACAGTGAACTGTCGGACTAGCAAACATTCTGATTAGTCAATTCCAACTGTTGGACATTGTTGTCGGTCTCTTTCAACAATGGGTGACGTCACTTGACAGAAGTCTATGGCAATATGTAGATATAAAGTGCTCCTTCCACCCTTTTCCTCTTCGCCCTAACGTGGAATTATTTTTATTCAGGAACATTTCAATCCTGTCTATACACATTCTGGTTCTATGCTCAATCATTCTCATTATCTCATGTTCTTGAAACTGGGGAAACGCGGGATTTGCGTTGTGCGATGAGCTTAGTAGTATAGAAATGTGCAATGAGAAATAATTTGTCAGATCAATCCACATCTACGAACCTTGGATTACTTTAAACGTTCAAAAACCTCACCTGCAACTTGTTGATATTTATAGTGCTGCAACCTGTCGCATATCCACTTTGCAAAACCAATTGATGCCACCTTTAATAAAATGGATACTTTTATTGCGTTTTCTTCGTTATTTCCCATCCGAATGTTGTGAAAGTCACCGAAAATATCCGTAATTATGTTTTCCATATTCAGTGAGAATTTTGAAGTCTTTGGAAATTTTTCACATTCCAAGTATTTTCGACCTGTGTTATTCTTACGAGGATTTCTCAAATTTTCCTAATTTTTTCCGGAAAACCTTCCGACCGATTTTTCTAAAAAAACTATCTCAACCTATTCTGGTATAATAGAAATATGTATAAAAGGTTTTCAAGTCGATAAGTATCTTTTTATGACCTGTATGCCGCGTACAGAATCAAAAAAAAAAAAAAAACATAAAAACATAAAAACGAAGCCCATTTTTTTTTTGGTATGTTTTTTTTTTTTTTTAATAACATCGAAACTTGATACAAAATCATTGTTCCCCAATTAAGGCTATGGATGAAAGATAGGATCGTTTGGACGGGGCACCACAAGGGCGATCTTACCACCCCATTTTGATTATTTAAAACTAATGGTCTTCAACACCAGGACTGCGCTGTCTGTGACCATAATTTTTCGCAGTAGATAAAATATGTGGATGTGATAAAATATGGTATGTGGAATGGAAATCTTCGCTACGCTCGTCTAAATATTCCACATGCTTTTCTGAAATTGAATCGTCAATTTAAAACGGAGCTAAAAAATGATAATGATAATGATAATGATAATGATATTGATGATTGTCTAGTCTTGTCAAGTAATGAACAAATGAGTCACTTGTGTCAATTCAATTATTTAATTGAGATGTGCGATTAATTTTTTTTTTTATTTGGGTTTTTAAACGACGCACTATACTGATGGCCACGATCTATTGGCGTCGGTGGATGATGAATGAGATGATGAGATGAAAGGTTATTTTATTAGGTGTTTTTGGATGGTGGGAAGGAATCGGTCGTGGCGTGTTGTTAAGAAACTATCCCAGTATTGACCTGAACGACAAAGGGAAATCACGAAAAACCCCTGTCAGGATGGTCGACCATGGCGGGAATCGAACCCCGGTCTCTCGAATGACGGTCAAGTGTGTTACCACTCGGCCACGCGACTCGGTGATTACAATTCAGATTTGTGCAAATGTAATTAGTTCATGAAATTAAATGAAGCACTTTTATTCATCACTTTGAAGCTAAATCGTACTTTAAACATTCCCACAAAAATACTTTTATATATCGATTATATGAATGAAATGAATCGATAATTACTCTTATCTTATCACGATTTTCAAGCTCAATAATTATATTTTTGTAACACAAAATTATTATTTCTTTTCCTTACAAGAGATTAGGTTCACCGGTACTTTGTAATAGCTAAGGCCTACAAATAGAACAGAAAAAAACAAACGATCGTGTTTATTATCCCAGTTTCAGGGATCGGTAAACAGTTCAGTTCATTACATAGCAGAGCAGTGACAAATGAATAGCTTCATATCTGAGGGTACACCCTTTATATATTATTAGCTGTAGATATACATAGAATTTCCATAATTATATATCCAATGGAAATGTTTTCCGAAATCAAGAAATTGCGATAACAAGTTAAACCGTCCATATCATGAAAACGTCTATATTTAGCTTCACATAAACGACGTGTTTTTCATTATTTGATGAAACATCAGCTTTTGAACATGCAATGGAAATGTTTATCTTAGATTGGCAAGCTCATCACTGCATGGCATGCACTTGAACTTAACATTAGCGTGTTACGATAGAGCGCCGAGAAGGCGAAGAACTTAACATGGCGTGACAAACAAAATCACAAACAGCGAGTTGTGATGGTAATAATTAAATATACGAATCCCTTCGTTACAGAAAGACAATGATGTTACAATAATGATAATATATTTTTTTATTCTCATCCAATAAATGTACATTATTACAAGACATTATTACTCTTGAGTGTTCACAAAACCCATTGAGGGTTTGCCTGAGGAATAAACTAACTAGGCAAACGCGTTATGTGTTGCCGTGTTGATGGATGAGCTGGAACATATCAACTTATCTTTGGATTGGTTATTATATATATATATATATATATATATATATATATATATATATATATATATATATATATATATATATATATATATATATACCTTGAGATCCAAACCATTACATCACTGCCATCTTATTTTCCTTTATTAATTTTTATGATAATGAAGAAGGCTTTGTTTTAATCGTTTACATTTAAGAGGTGACACCTGTGGCTTGGATTTAATTGGTATCTTAATAGCTTTGAGTGATTTAAAAAAAATTACATTATATATTTTTTTACATCAAAACAGCTGATCCGATTTGAGTGAAAATTCGGAATGAGGTGTATAATTATTATATTATTATTCCCTGAAAATTTGAAATGTCTTGGATGAAAATTATATCACGAATATTTTTCTCTGGGTTATTCTAATGGGATTTTTGAAAACTTCAAAATGAGTTTTCTCAGAAGTGGTTCAACCGATTGCGCCTCAAAACTCTATACAGTATCGAATTAGATAATGATTGTGTATTCCAAGTTTCAACTGATTTTGAATTTTCGTTCGACCTGTGGAGCGCGAACAAAGAAAAAAAAATCCCCTTTTTTTCGGGTATGGCGAAATTGAGTCTTCGCTTCGCTCATCCAATAATATTCTGATAATAATATCGATCTTTATTCAATGTGGCACAGTGCCATACATAAATATAATACATAATATACATAATATATATTACATATATATAATGTACAATTGTGTTATAGAACTGCCATATATAGTGAATACTAATAGAATACTAATAATATTAAAAGAAAATATTGCACAAAAATAAAAATCAAGAAATATACAGAGTACAATACGAAGAGAGGTTGATAAAAAATTAAGAAATAATGTTTATTCAATTCAATTCTTTATTTGCCAATTCGATTTTTACATTCTAAAAATTGGTCATGATGAAATATATGGCACGTCGAAAATATTTTCAAAAATGAACATAAAACTTAATTATATGTATGAGATATACATATATTTGTCAAAAAAAAAACATTTATACACGAACAATCTCAATTTCATTTTATTTTGTCTGCATAATATAACAGCTAATACAACATACTTTCCGTTCATACCAACAGTTATTATGTTGGTCGTTAGCATTTTGTCGTTATACATGAAAATATAATTTTAATATAATATAATATAATATATATATATATATATATATATATATATATATATATATATATATATATATATATATGTATATATATATATATATATATATATATATATATATATATATATATATATATATATATACATATATATATATAAATATATATATACACATATACATATAATATATGTATATATATATATATATATATATATATATATATATATATATACATATATATATATATATATTATATAATATATAATAATATATATAATATAATATAATTTAATTAAGACTTGCTGATAAATCAATGTCTATTAATTTATTTTTATCCATGTGAAGTGACTTCGTGATAATAACTTGGATATATTGGCGTCGATGAAGAATAAATGACGTGATGAAGGATCTGAGACGAAAGTTCGTATTATTGTGTATTTCAGAAATGAACAGTGAGAAAGAAACCGGTTGTGAGCTGTTCTTGAGCACTATTCATCTCATCATGACAGGAAATCAAGAAATATCTCTGTCATATTGACAGCGACGGGAATCGAAGCCCGATCTCGTGAATGAGTTCAGTCTCCATCAGAGACGAACTCAGTGAATTCAGTAATGTTTTGAGACGTATAAAAATGAAATATAAAATTTAAATTCCGAATCGGAATCTGAAGAAATCTGAAACCAAATGTGTGGAAATATGAAACCTAGACGCAGAGGAGGTCTGAGATAAGGGGATGGAAGTCTTTTATGAAAGGAGAACATCACTTAAACCAATTGTGATCAAGCGACTTCGAATATTCCGATTGGTTATATCAGAAGAGACAACTTATTTCTTCATTTTTCATTCATAAAATCTCTATGAGCAACAGGTCAATCCCCACGAGTGCAAAAAAATATAGCCACAAACATATTGTTAAACACTAATGACTAAAAGAAATAATACGAATTGGCTTGTACCTTTTCAAATGTAGAATGTGTTGAATGATAAATGTTTGTGTTTAAGAATAACACTTGTGCTGTGTTGTAAAAACAACAGTACATTCACACATCTAAAATTAATAAAATTAAAATAAACACAAAAAAGCCAAGAACTAAAAACAGATCACTGCTCTCATGTTAGAAGTTGCAAGTCTTCACTTCACTTGTTTTTATAATGAGATAATGCCATCTGAGGTTGTGATGCGGAATTGCGTGCCGCATTGCGGTGCGCGTCGTGACGAAAAACCCGGCACCTCCACAATTATTCCGACTGACAATTGGAGGTAAACGCCCAGTGCGTTCAAACATCGAGCTTTCTTGATATATTTGTGATGTGTCTTCGCATGAATAAAATGAGGCGTATGAGGAAATAAATTAGGAGTGGGTAACTTGAAAATGAATATATATATACGAGAGAACAAAATGAACACGAAACAAACTTTTCGGCTGTCGAATCGCTTTTTTACGAATGGATCTATTTAGAGAAACATTCAAGTCGATATCTATAATTATACACATCTTTCTGTCCGCCTTCTTGTTGATTTGGTATTGATACAGAAAGCTTGAAATAAATAATTGTATGAGCGAAGATAAGACTCAATTTCACCGTAATAGAAACAAACATTTTTTTTTCGCGCTCCACAGGTCAAACAAGAGTACAAATTCGGTTGAAACCTATATGTATGTATATATATAAATATATATATATATATATATATATATATATATATATATATTATTATTATTATTAATTCTTTATTGACAACGGGGTCGAAACCCCACAAGTGCAATATGATAAATACATATACAATACATTACGAACACAAGATAAACAACAAAAAGCAGGTTTATAACAACACCTTGTCAACAAGATTTCTAAAATTACTATAGGAAATGTTAAAAATATCTATATCCCTATCGCAATATTGAACACCTCCAGAAAGCACATCATTGAACAGGGATTGGATACGCAGCAAGCAAGAATATTTGTAAACATTCACACGACAGTTAGGAATATAAAATAATTTTTTGTTCCTAGTATTCTTGCATGGCACTAGGAAGTTAATGCAAGTAATTAGAGGAGTGTCGTAGTGACTATGAATGATTTTGTACAAAAATACAATGTCTATTATTTGCCTTCTGCCCTCAAGGGTAGTCAGGTGATATATATATATATATATATATATATATATATATATATATATATATATATATATATATAAATATATATATATATATATATATAAATTTATATATATATATATATATATATATATATATATATATATATATATATATATATATATATATATATATATATATATATATATGAGTTTCAACTGAATTTGTAATCTCGCTTCTTATTTTTATGTTATTTTTGTCATATTTTCTATAATCAATTATGTCACTTGTCATTTTGTATTCATGCATAATCCATGCTGTATCAATTAAGATAATAATAATAAAAAAATGCACGATTATGTATACACATAACACCTGTCCGAACGTAACATCTTATCTGAAGAGTTGTGTATGTTTTGTTATCAGACCGGCCGCCCTTGTGCCGCTGCTGATCGAGCACCCGCCCGCCGGGGAGGACAGTCACTTCGGACCTCCGTTCAGAGTCGTCATCAACTCCAGTTATCTCAATGCTGGGTGAGTAGTCATAACAAACAAAATGCAATACGATTGACGACTCGCTTTCTCCGCCCCACTGACGTCACAAATCATAACATACAATCTTTATATATATATATATATATATATATATATATATATATATATATATATATATATATATATATATTTATATATATATATATATGTATATATATATATATATATATATATATATATATATATATTCATATATATATATATATTCATCTGTATATATATATATATATGTATATATATATATATATATATATATATATATATATATATATTCATATATATATATATATATATATATATATATATATATATATATATATTCATCTATATATATATATATATGTATATATATATATATTCATGTATATATATATATATATATATATATATATATATATATATATATATATATATATATATATATATATATATTCAAATATATATATATATTTATATATATATATATATATATATATATATATATATATATATATATATATTTATATGTATACATATATACATATAGAAGAATATATATATATATATATAAATAAATATATATATATATATATATATATATATATATATATATATATATATTAATTTTTTTTTATTTATTTATATTGGGTTTTAACGACGCACTGTATTGATGACTAGTATCTATTGGCGTCGGTGGATGATGAATGAGATGATGGGATGATGAGATGTGAGGTTCAATGAAGCCCGATATACTTTGATGAAGAAGAACTTGATTATTTATATCTTTTCCTTACACGATCGTTCAGTTGAGGGCTTTTTCAAAGAATATAATTGTAATGAAAAATATGTATAGACTTGAAAATATAGTTTTCAAAATAATTATAATGTACCGCATATTTTATTTGACTATTCAAATTCATGAAAAATAAATGGCGTATATGAACAGGGCCGTATCAATTGATATTTGGCACCCCTAGACCCGACATTTTTTGCCCCTCCCCCTAACTATATAGTTACTAATTCAGTAGATAGCGCACTATTTCAGAAATATGACGAGTATTATGTTTTTAATTTGATTCAGATAAGTACATGTATGATTATTGTGTTGGACTAATACTATGACCTGTCAGTGAGAAGATTCATTTCATGACTTTGATCCTTACTGAATAATATGTTGAAACAATAATATTGAAATTTGTTAAACGGCAAGATGAAAATTTTACAAAGACTATAATATACACTAGAAGTAAACTTAGCAATGAAGAAGATTGGTTTTTAATGCTCTCAATGCATTAGTTGGTATCTCAAAACGTGAATAAATATTATATGAAAATATGCGATTTTTCAAAATATATTGACTGAAATAATTAATTAATTTTATTTATCATTTAATAATTTTCTAGTAATTTAATAATAATTTGATAATTTAATGATTTAATAATTTTTTATTTATCAATTTATTTATAAAATAATTATTTTATTTTTGAAGGGTTGGCACCCATTAAAAATTTGCCACGCCTTGATAATTTGCCGCCCTAGGCCCGGGCCGCGTTATCTCAGGCCTCAATACGGTCCTGCATATAAACGAGGACCGCAGGTTATGAAACGATAACGAAAAAATATTATTATTCGTTATCAAAAAACTCATGATATTTGTATAGAT
The DNA here is from genome assembly GCA_964007535.1 of Brachyptera risi. Lineage (NCBI taxonomy): Eukaryota > Metazoa > Arthropoda > Insecta > Plecoptera > Taeniopterygidae > Brachyptera > Brachyptera risi. The sequence continues at coordinate 3,789,123 of OZ023330.1, read as the reverse complement.
AATGATGCCTAAAAATGTTGTTAATTTACTATCATTGAACAATTATGTATTCCTTTAAAGTTAGATATAGGTCAAGTGGCGCGGAAGAGCTACGACCCAACTTCGTCTATGTAAATAAAACCTAATGAATACATAAATAAATAAGTTTCAAGTTTATTGATTTTCTTTCAATCTTATTAATAATCAATTGGTAATTAATTCAGTATAGTACACTATCTCATAAATATGAGCTCTATAGACTTCTATCAAGTGACGTCACTCATTGTTGAAAAAGACAGACAACAATGTCCATCAGTTGGAATTGACCAATCAAAATGTTTGGTAGTCCACCAGTTCGCTGTGTTGCTATGGTAACGATTGTTTGTCATTTGTTACTTGACAGAAGCCTATAGGGCCTTGAATACCACAGCCTTCTTCATTCAGGTCATTTTGTTCTGAAAGAAGAGACTGTCTTATCGAATTCAGAAGGCTGTGATTAATACGTTTATCCCCGCGAAGCACGGAATGAAGTCTCGAACGTTTTATCTCAGCACAATGTATAATGTATGATCGATATATGATCATGAAAACATAAGTACCAACAGGTGTTTAACGCATCAAATCAACGATCATCTACTCGCGTCAATGATTCACTATGCATTACAATGCATGATTGCATAACGACGGTGGTAATTGTCGTTTGTTCAATGGTCCCATCCTTAATGTTCCATATTTTTTCAAAAAAAAATTACAAAATTTGTCAAAATGGAAGTCCCATTACCAGGCAAACGCGTTATGTATTTCCGCGTTGATGGATGAGCTGGAACATATCAACATATCTTTGGATTGGTTATATATACATCCACCTTGAGATCCAAACCATTACATCACTGCCCTCCTATTTCTTAATTGATTTCTATGATAATGTAGAAAGCTTTGTTTCAGTCGTTTACATTTAAGAGGTGACACCTGTGGCTTGGATTTAATTGGTATCTTAATAGCTTTGAGTGATTTGAAAAAATTACATCATATATTTTTTTAAATCAAAACGGCTGATTTGATTTGACTGAGAGTTTGGAGTAATGAGTATAATTATTATATTGAAATCACTTGAAAATAGGAATTCCCTCGATTGAAATATTTTTCACGAATTTTTTCCTCCGAGTTATTCTCATGAGATTTTTGAAAAGTTTGAAATGAGTTTTCTCAGAAGTGGTTCAACCGATTACGGCTCAAAACTGTACAGTGTCGAATCAGATAAGGTCACTTGTGTGAGCCAAGTTTCAACTGATTTCAAATTTTTGTTTGACTTGTGGAGCGTGAAAAAAAAGCACTTTTTTTCGGGCATGGTGAAATTGAGTCTTCACTTCGCTCATCCAATAATATCTCATGATCAAAGCGATCTGATGATTATTACTGCTGATCATGTAGGCCAATTATTGTGCTCGATGAATAGCTGAAATGTGCTGAGTATATATTTTTTTTAATAACATCGAAACTTGATACAAAATCAGTGTTCCCCAATTAAGGCTATGGATGAAAGGTAGGATCGTTTGGACGGGGCACCACAAAGACGATCTTACCATCTTATTTTAATTATTCAAAAGTAATGGTCTTCAACACCAGGACTTTGCTGTCTGTGACCATAATTTTTCGCCGTAGATAAAAGTCTTTCCGTATAAACACACGAATGTTGATATCTTCCACTTTGAACTGAATCTCTGGGGCAATGATTACTTCTTTCCCTTGACAGCAGATGTAAAATTGATCATCATACAAAATGCACAAATCAAATTAGTGATAGGCCTATAATGTTATAATTAGGCCTATCGCTCTACTAATTAATGGTCGTGGCCAATTAGTACTTCATCCAAGCATTTGCTTCGAGGACTGTGGGAAACCACGAAAAACCAAGTCAGGATGGATAAAAAAAGGTGCTGAATATGAAACTATCTACCTATAATTTATATATTCATCTAATCAGGTTATTTAGAGGTCGTATAGTGAACGGATGATAGATGCACGATGTTTTGATTAATCAATGCCTTGAAAGGGACTCGAATCATCGCCTGACTTGACCAAAGCAGACAAGTGTCAGTTTTACCACTGTACTAATCTGATGATTAGTACTAAACTTTGGATTAGTGAGAAAATTACATTCTTTCCAAGCTGATCACCGAAATTAAAGTCTTCGGGCGAAACCTTTTAACTATCCAATTGGGTGATAAAACCCAAATACTTGTTTCCAGTGGGGTTTCAGGACCCATTTATAGGCGCGTTTAGAGATAGGTATCTTTTTTGATCACAATATATAGGCACCGCTTGTTATATACATTACACATTTTTCATATTTTTTCCAGATGGTTGTAGTACACAATAGAAATTTTGATTTCGAAGCTGATATTAATGAATATTTTTGCGTTCATTTCAAATTATACAGTGAACAGATTGCAATTTAATCATATTTCAATCTTTCTAGGAAGTATATTAATTGATTTAAAACGGTAAAATAGTACACTTTCTAGGCTGAAATTTGTATGACAACACAATTATAATAACAATACCACACAGTTCTAATAATATACTAGTTGATTAGGAAATACAATACTGAGTGCAAGAAAGAAACCTTGTGTTTGCTCTCAGAATAATATAAAATAGAGGAAATGAATTAGAATCAGAAAGAAGAAATTTTCCGGGTTTTGGGGCTCTTTATGGGTGTGGGGTGGGGGGAATATTGCCATCACAAATTATCACGTGGTTTGACAACCTCCTATATAATTCAACACCTATTATATATACTATTTTTTACGAACACACCACATTTATTCCATGACTGTATACATACATATCGTCGTAAATAACTAAACTTTTATTAGTATGCCTAGCAACCTTTGAAAATGAATTGAACCGTATTTCATATATTATTAGCGTATACCATGAAGATTAGAGAGGGAATGTGTGCCTAAGGACTACACACCTGCGAACTTGGATAATGCGATAAGAGTTTCAGAACTGATAGCGTATCAGTAAAAGTGTTATGAAACATGTGTGGATCGGTTTCATTGTGGAGGCGTAAACCCAGCTGCATGGGTATACGCTACAGGATATCAGCTGTAGCGTGTGTTTAGAGGGTGGACCGAATTTGGGAGATTTATTTAGCGGATGTGCAGTGTCTTGACTATTCATTCTTATTTATTTATTTTTATTTTCGTCCAAGTGGATTACAATTCAAAATGGAACATTTTTGAGTTGTTCATACGGATAGTCGAGGATGAAATAAAAGATGATATATCACACACATCAAACAAACAATAAAATATATAAATAAATTGAGAAGTTGGTAATTGAAGTGATGTGATGATGTGATGATTCAATTCAGCGAAATGGATATAAAGTTGATTATAGATGTCAATCGTGCGTGAGTTTGAAACAGTCGACCAAGTGAAGTGTGAAATTGACATTTTTTTTTTAATTTTCAAAAAAAAATTTTGTGGATATCAATTTTCATTTCTATAGTGAACGTCTCATTTGAAATAATAATCACAAAAAGGTGCAATATATTGATTTCCGAGATGATCAATATAGCGCATTTTTTTTTGAATAGACTAGAATGTTTCTCATCCAATCTTTAAAAATCAAATAATTACTTTCTAATAATAATCATATCAATGTCGTTTTTGATCAACTACTAAGAATCGAAAAGAAAATGTAGACTAGTTCTGTCTAATGTCACGGAAAAACATCTCAAATTCATTTTATCATTTCACATTATCAACATTAAACAATTATTATTGCAGTGTGATAAGAGATTATCGTGATTTTACACAATATTAACAAAACTTTTCGAGTGAACATATTATCATATCCATAAGAAGTTGTCTCTATCGTGTGATCAAGTTAATTTAAATTTCACCTGTGCATTTGAAATCATCACGATGAGTATGACGTCATCTTCGTCGTCGTCTTCGTCGTCGTCGTCTGACGCCGTTTTTGAGGACGATCCGGTTGAACAGACAGAACATGTGCTGAAAACAACTGCCAACGTTATAAGGAAAAGTCTCAGTTTCGTGGCTTTCAGGTATGATATCAAGATTTACATTGTTGTAAGTTTAGAGCACTGAACCGTCATTCGGAAGACCGGGGTTCGATTCTTGCCATGGTTGACCATACTGATGGGGTTTTTTCGTGATTTCACTCTGTCGTTCAGGTTAATACTGGGATGGTTCCAAAACAACAGGCCACGACCGACTCCTTCGCACTATTCAATAACACCAGAAAAAATAACCTTTAATTTCATCATCTCACCATCTTATGTATCATTCACCGACGCCAATAGATCGTAGTCATCAGAAGAGTGCGTCGTTGAACCAATTTTTTTTTTTTTTTTAAATAACATCGAAACTTGATACAAAATCATTGTTCCCCAATTAAGGCTAAGGATGAAAGGTAGGATCGTTTGGACGGGGCACTACAAGGGCGATCTTATCACCCCATTTTGATTATTCAAAACTAATGTTCTTCAACACCAGGACTGCGCTGTCTGTGACCATAATTTTTAAACCCAATAGGAATAAATAAATTATAAGTTGAAGCTATAATAATTATAGGCCTATTGTGTTTAACGACGCACTGATGATTAAAGGCTGTTGACCTCTGTGAATGATACATGAGATGATGATGATGAGGAAAATGAGTTGAGAATATGAGATGGTGTAAATTAAAAGGTTTTATTTTATGTGTTCTCATCCTGACTTGGTTTTTCGTGGTTTCCCGAGCAGTTCTCAAAGCAAATGCTTGGATGAAGAACTAATTGGCCACGACCTTTAATTAGTAGAGTGGTAGGCCCAATTAACCAAATTAGACCATTCGCTCATTTTTGTTCCCTTTTGTATAATGATAAACTTCACATATGTTGTTAATGAAAAGAAGTGTGCATTGCCCATGTAGACTTAGTTCAAAGTAGAAGATATCAACATTCGTGTATTTTGTTCAGTCTTGATACCAATGCTGGTAATGTCCAGATATATCACAGAAATGGTTTCTACTTATAATGTGTTCAGGACGTTTGGAAACTGAAAGACTTTTATCTACGGCGGGAAATTATGGTCACAGACAGAGCAGTTCTGGTGTTCTATTTATTTGATTGTAAATAAGTAAAATGGGGTGGTAAGATGGTCCTTGTATATCTTCCATCCATAGCCTTAATTGGGGAACAATGATTTTGATCAAGTTTTGATGATATAGAAAAAAAAAAATTCCAACGGCGATATTTGTTTTTGTTATGTTTGTAAACAACCGTTTTATTTCGTGAATGAATGAGTAAATAAATGTTGTTTTGTTTAGAAATCAGTTAACCACATTAAAAAAAAAAAAAACTCCCGAACTCGTCAAGAATTTTCAAATATTAAACACATTCGACAAATATTTTCACAACAAGTTCAAGAAAATACTCGACTGAAAAGTATGAATAACTTATATGATTCTATTTTCAATTTTATTTTAAAATTTGTATCTTGCTCATCCCGCGGGCTTATACTCAGTGTGATATTATTTGTCTATTCTTGAGAACATTTACTCAGTGTACGTTTGAAATGTATCAACCGTTAACAAATGGCTGAAAAATAAATAAATAAAATAAATATTTCGGTGGTGATATTAATTGATGAAAATAAAAAATATATATGACTGGATTTTGAAAATAAATGACAAAAATAGTGAATCCCTATAAGATGCACTGAGATAAAAACTACGTTATCAAATACACATTGTACTATGATTTAATATTCACGATCTGATCTATTTAGTAAAGATGATATATAGTTATTGGATGAGCGAGGCGAAGACTCAATTTTACCATACCCGAATTTTTTTTTTTTTTTTTGTTCGCGCTCTACAGGTTAGACGAAAATTCAAAATTAGTTGAAACTTGGCAAACACAAATATCCTTATCTAATTCGATACTGTATAGTTTTGAGGCGCGATCGGTTGAACCACTTCTGAGAAAACTCATTCCAAAGTTTTCAAAAATCTCATAAGAATAACCCAGAGAAAAAAAATTCAGGAAAAATATTTCATCCCAGAGAATTCAAATTCTTAGGAAATTTCAACCTGATAATAATACACATTATTTCAAACTTCCACTCAAATCGGATCAGCCGTTTTGATGTAAAAAAATATATAATGTAATTTTTATAAATCATTCAAAGCTATCAAGATACCTATTATTTCCAAGCTACAGGTGACACCACTTGATTGTAAACGATTAAAACAAAGCCTTCTTTATCATCATAGAAATTAATAATGAAAAATAAGATGGCAGTGACGTAATGGTTTGGATCTCAAGGTGTATATATATATATATAATTACCAATCCAAAGATAAGTTGATATGTTCCAGCTCATCCATCAACGCGGCAACACATAACGCGTTTTCCTAGTAATAATAATGATCTCTCTTTATTATTTCACATTGAGCAATTTGATAAAGTATTTGATCCATGAAATATATCGATCTATTGAATTTCTTAACTAAATACCGAATACATTATCAACTACCTTGACAGTTGACACTACACACGTTTTGACACTCTTTGACAGCTGTTGTCTACCCGCCATAGGATATCCTTTCAATGTCATAATGGAATATTTTTTCATCAGAATTAATTCTTGTCAATGCCGCTTAGCGCTGAAATCGTATAAAACGAACACACACACACACATAATGACAGTCTGGAGGGGAGCGCGGTGGAAAGAGGAGGGAGGGGGGGGGCGACGAAGCAACGGTTCATGCAAAGAGAATATTGAACCGAGAGGCAGAAATAAGCGATCAGCAGAAGGCAGTTACTGCTCGCAGGTTCAAGACTGCTTCCTAGAAACTCACGTGGCAATATTGACGTTTACATTTTTACAAGTGTTCGGAATAAGAAAATGAAAATAAGTTCAACTAATTGTGCGACAGTGCTATGAAATATACAAATAATCTATTGCACCGGCAGTATTCCATAGAAATAAATGAGGATAGGTGCTTGACTTCGTTTCTGTGATTATATATTATGAAACATTTCGTAATTACAAATGATTATATGTAAATCATATTAGTTTTTCAACATCTTCGTAATCGATTCTGTACACCATTATGATTCTGTATTTATACTTGTCTTCCTAAGGCACGTTTTATTTACGTCATTACGTAAGCGGAAACACCGTATACTTGTATATAGCAACTTGTAACGTCAGTGGAAAAAAACACACGACATTCAAATACAATTCTAAATTTAAAAAAAAAATCCCGTTGCTGTTTCAAATCTGTGACTTATTGATTCCATTCAAGTGAGATATAATATTGTGTCTTGATAGGGCCTAGCAGTGAATTGAAAACAATGCAGAATCGGTTTTGAATTTCTGCTTGCTACATTTCTCTATCGATTGATTGCGAATCTTTTACGGTGGCTCTTTCCGATATCCGTCGTGCCACATGTGACCCACTCGAACCTGTACCAGACGTCAGCGGTGTAATGCTGTGCTATGTTAACGGAGGTTACACGAAGACGAAAGATGACGATGATAATGAAACACGTCATCGGAAAAGGTAGGTCTCTACTCTCTAGATAGACTGGTGCAACACAAAATTATAGTTGATATTTATTTATTTATATTGGGTTTAACGACACGTTGTACTGATGAGTACGGTCTATTGGCGTCGGATTGATTTATATTGGGTTTAATGTCGCAATGTACTGATGATTACGATCTATTCGCGTCGGTGAATGGTATATGAGATGGTGGGATGATGTGATGAAAGGTTATTTTATTAGGTGTTTTGGATGGTGGGAAGGAGTCGGTCGTGGCTTGTTGTTAAAGAACCATCCCAGTATCAACCTGAACGACAGAGGGTGACCACGAGAAACCCTAGTCAGGATGGTTGACCATGGTGGGAATCGAACCCCGGTCTCCTGAATGACGGTTGAATGTTTTAACCACTCGGCGGGGTTACGAATGAGCAGGTGATTATGAAACTACGAAGTGATGATAAGTGAAAGGACGTTTACAACAACCCATGCTTCATGTGGGACTCGAACCCACGCCCTACGGTGACCAGTTTCTGAAGCGGTGCCTCAGCTGATCGAGCTACCGAAGGCGGCTTATAATTATGTTGTTACATTATGATATTGTTATTAGGCCTATCACAGCAGCTTCAAAATACTTCACTGCATTTTATACCTTTTTTTTTTGTTTCGTTTGTATGTACTATAATTCAGATTATTCATGTATATTTTTCTATACATTGTATAGATTATAGAACATACTATAATTATGTAAATTGACTTGCCATATATTTTTCATTTTTTAAAATGGAAAATCCTGTGGATTAATGAAGAAATCTGATATATAATCTAATCAAATAAATATCCTACTGAGACGATTGGTCGAGTGGCTAACACACTGAGCCGTCATTCGGAAGACCCGGGTTCGATTCCCACCATGGTCGACCATCCTGACAGGGGTTTTTCGTAGTTTCACTCTGTGGTTCAGGTCAATACTGGGATGGTTCTTTAACAACAAGCCACAACCGACTCCTTCCCACCATCTAAAACCATCTTATAAAATAACCTCTCATCCCATCATCTCGAATATCATTCATCGACACCAATAGATCGTAGTCAGCTGTATAGTGCCGTCAGTGCGTCGTTAAACTTCATAGGTGTCAGATGATTGTGCTTGAATCATTTTCAAGACGTCCAAAGCGAAAGTCCGAATCGTCAATGTTGAAAGATAGTGTAGTCGTTTGTACACCACTAAACCGTGAACTATGTGAGTTGCGCTTGCGCAGTGATACAGAGCTGTCAATATTGACTTGTCTTGTCTGTTCGTGACATAAAGGAAAATGAAAACGTTCCTGTAGGAATAATCCATGAATCCCACCGGATGGATAATGATGCTTAAAAGCAAAAGGCTTGAAGTCTATGGCAAACAGGAATATCATATCTCTCACAAAACCCACTTGTCTCCACTTTCGACGATGTTGTTTTACAGTGTGGTAACAACTCCTGAAATCTGGTGTACAATTTTCATGAAATCTTCAAGAAATCTCTTGAAATCTTCTTGAAATCCCTTGAAATCTTCTTGAATTACCTTGAAATCTCTTGAAATCCCTTACAATCTTCTCAAAACTCCTTGAAATCTTCTTGAAATTCCTTGAAATCTTCTTGAACTCCTTGAAATCTTCTTGAGATTCCTTGAAATTCCATGAAATCTTCCTGAAATTCCTTGAAATCTTTTCGAATTTCCTTGAAATCTTTTTGAGATTCCTTGAAATCCCTTGAAATCTTCTTGAATTACCTTGAAATCTCTTGAAATCCCTTTACAATCTTCTCAAAACTCCTTGAAATCTTCTTGAAATTCCTTGAAATCTTTTCGAATTTCCTTGAAATCTTTTTGAGATTCCTTGAAATCCCGTTTAATCTCTTGAAATCCCTTTAAATTCCTTTAAATCTTCCTAAAATCCCTTGAAATCTTCTTGAACTCCTTGAAATCTTCTTGAGATTCCTTGAAATTTCATGAAATCTTCCTGAAATTCCTTGAAATCTTTTTGAGATTCCTTGAAATCCCTTGAAATCTCTCTGAAATCACTTGAAATCTGTAATCAGTTGTACCTACACCAAATTTACTAGTTGTTTACCGCTCGATCAATACTGTCAATCAATTGATAAGTTCGAAATACATTTATAGCTAAGGCTATTAATTATTTAAACGAATTCTCATGAAGACCTTATGAATAATAGCTTTTCTCTGAGTTCGTTAATAATTGAAATCATACTACAGTGTTATATCATAGACAAGGTATTCTTTGGTCTATGATTTTACTTTCATTTACGAGTGTTTGTGGATCGACACACCCAACCGGTATTGCTAATTGATAAGAAGACGCTCGATCGGACACAGCATTGAGAATTAAGACATATTAGGACATATGCTCCTGTCACACTCCGTTAATAATCTCTTTCCATAAGGAAATATTAGCATCATATGGGTATTTTACTTACTTCCTAGTCTTCGTTTATAGCCTTAAGAGGCTACTTTACATCTCACAATCCATGAGTAAAACTTGCAGGGAACGAACAAAACAGGACAAAAAGCGTCAATACAGGTCTTTAGCTCCCAACACATGGTAGGTAGGACCTATCAGTCTAATTCTTTTTGCAATACAAACAACAGTGAGTATATCTGTGCCTCTACGTTTAGTAAAAATCATAATTCTATATCATATTACTCTGAAAAACTCGTAAAAACAATGAAAAACAGGTACCTAGAAACATGTTGATTTTTGACAATTATTTTGAAAGGGTTGAAAACATACCACGAACTAAAGCTCTTTGAGCGAGCACGTATTGAGTACCAGTGATCATCTAACCGAGAACTGTAAGTCAATACGATGATTGGTTTTCCGTTGCCAACTTGGGCCCCGAACGTCTGCAATCAAGCCGCTAGGCAAGATGTAAAGAGGCCTCTTAAAGCTGAATAGCGAATTCAGAAGACGGTGACCGAAACACAGAGGAGACGATGGAGATACGCTTCGTCTGAAGATGGAAGTGGAGATAGAGATGTGGAAATAGAATATATGGTACAGGGTGTAACTGTAGTATTATGTTCTGGATTTGGCAGGAGCCCACGAAGACCGGGCCTAGGGTGGCAAATTTGGAGGGGTTGATAAAGGAAATAATTAATAAAAAGTAAATACATTTTGTAAAATTATGTATTTTCATATAATATTTATCCACTTTTTGAGATATCAACTAATGCGTAGAGAGCATCAAAAACAATGTTCTGTATAGCTAAGTTTTCTTCTAGAGTACAATATAGTATTTATAAATTTTCCGTCTTGCCGTTTAACAAACTTCAATATTATTATTCAAACATATTCTTTAGTAACGATCAAAGTGTATAAAATGATCCTTCTCACTGACAGGTCATAGTAACAGCTCAACACAATGATCATAAATGTACTTCTGAATGAAAACCTAGAGCTCGTTACATTTCTGAGATGGTGTGCTATTCTGAATTAATTACAATACCTGAGGGAGGGGGGGGGGGGGGGGGGGATGGAAAGCGTAGAAAATTTCAATTTATAAATTTAAATCCTTTATTTGCCTATTTGATTTTTACATTCTATAAATAGTTCATAATAAAATATGAGGCACGTCAAAAATATAATAAAAACCAACATAATATGGACTAAAACTGAACTATATGTATACAATTCCTATATAAAAAAAAGAATATTCATTCACAACATACTCCACATTCATACATTCATTCCCCACATTCATTCATACATTTAATCGTATTATATTCTTCAGTCATTCATTATGCTCAATTCAGTTCAGTCAATTCGGCTCTAGGGGCGCCAAATATCCTGATACGGTCTTGACTGTAGAGATAGAGATGTGGAAATAGAATACAGGGTGTAACTGTGTATAGTATTAAGATCTGGATTTGTCAGGATTAAACTAGCGCACTGCACCCTTGCCAAACTGTCTACACACACTGCTGCGAGTTGAAGAATCGATAGCGAATATATTTTCTGGGATTTCCTAGACTGTTTGATGAAAAAAAAACTGATTTTATTTACATAAGCGTAACGAGTGTCTATGGCAACGAATCACGAATTTCGAGTGATCATTATTCAGGTGACCATGGTGACAGTCAGAATAAGACAATATGCAATTTTTAGTATCACCTAAACTGAGCATGCTGATTATACACATTGAAGACGCTGCGATTCCAATAGTTGATCTATATCTATAATTATTTAATTGATATTGGTAATGGGTGGATGAATAATATTGATAGCTGTAAAAGCAATATGACATTGTATTACCGTAATTTCGAATTTTGATTTTGAATGATCAAATTAGCGATCGGTTACTAAAACATATGAAAAAATTACTAAAATAACTTGAATATAGTCATTAGAATATCTGACCAACATTAAATATGTCTTCATAATATAGAATCCATGAATATAAACTATGTTTTTATTTTATCGTAATTTAATTAAAATCATGTTTTAGGGTCGTTTGAGTGAAATTGTAGTTTTTTGCGATAAACGTTGAACGATTTTGAGATATATAATTCTAGAACGCGGTTAAAACGTCGGCCTACACCTTTTTTAGTGCATTTAGAACGATATGCATGATACATATTTGAAGTGAAGATCTGTATTTTTCACAGACTCACAACTAAGAACGTGCACTTTATTCTAGCAGCATACATACATTTATTTCTAGCATTTCTTCAGCCTACCAGTGAAAATTATCTCATAGTTCAATAATTCCAATTATGATCAATCTGTAGAAAATATAAATATATTCGTATTCATTTACAAAATTTGAATTTTTCTATCTAGCTTCATTCAAAAGTAATCACACAAATGAAGTTCGACAAGTATGCACTATTAAGCACTGAATCACAGACGAAACTTGCATACTACTATCGACTATTGTCTATGTCTGAACTTGAAATATTATACAAGATTATTCAAAATATTCAATAATTACTCAATATGGAGTATGGAGGGTAGCGATAATGTGCAATGGGTAATATGAGAGTTGGAATATTATAGAGAGAGCAGATGTACTAAATATCTGAATATAGCCATTTTTTGTTGTTTATAACATAATAAAATAAAAATAAAAATAAAGAAAATTGTAATAGTAATGTAAAAACAGAAAGAACAAAATTGTAGGCCCTATACCCTGGAGTGGAAGAATCTTTTTCGTTGGCAAATATATAAACATTTAATTCAACCTGTTGAATTGAGACAAAGTACTATTTGAATTCATCAACATCTTACTGATTATTGATATTTTAGGTTGGTTGAGCCTGATTGGAGGAACAATCGCCGCCCTCGGTAGCTCGGTCAGCTGAGGCACCGCTTTAGAAACTGTAGTCACCTTTGGGCGTGGGTTCTAGTCCCGCATGAGGGATGAGTTTTTGCAGACGTCTTTTCATTTACCATCACATTCATAGTTTCATGATCACCTGCTCATTCGTACTCCCCTATAACCTAGCTGTTGGTGGGGTCGTTAAGCAAACACTAATTAACAGAAGTATAGATTGTTTACCAACATGATGTTAGTAAACACTGTCACTGTTAAGTCTGAACAGCTGACATATCTGCATTGTCAAGCATTTTTCAGGACGGGATTTCTGATTAGAAACACAACTGGGTACTTGAAATTATTCAGTTGGTAAATACACTAGGAAAACGCGGGATTCGCGTTGTGAGATGAGCTCAGAAGTATATACAATGAAAAATAATTTGTCAGCTCAGTCTACATCTACAGACATTGGATCACTTCAAACGTTTAAAAACCCTACCGGAATCAATTGTCACGACCTTCCTGTTCATTAATAACTGATTTCAATCGTTTTAATTCAATTGATGACACTTGTTGCTATAGATTTAATTGGCTTTATTTGAAGTGAAAGTACGTTTTGAATGCGTTTTCTTCGTCATTTCTCATCCAATTATTGCAAAAATCTCTGAAAATATGTATTCTTTATATTCAGTGAGAATTTGAGAGCTTTTGAAAAATTCTTGTTTCTCAAGTTTTTTTCACCTATTCTAATGAGGATTTTTCAAACTTTCCGATTTCTTACGGAAAAACCTTCGAACCGATTTCTCTGAATAACAATCCCAGCCTATTCTGGTATGACGAAAATATGTAGAAAAAGTTTCAAGTCGATTGGTATTTTATTTTATTTTGACCTGTATGCCGCGTACAAAATTAAAAAAAAAAAGAAAAAAACATGAAAACCAAGCCCATTTTTTTTCGGCATGTGAAATGGAATCTTCGCTACGCTCATCTAACTATATAGTCACCGTCTCCAATTATGCTCACAAGAAGTAATATATAGTCAGTAACTCGCGTGTATAGTCATTTTAAAAATAAAATACATGTATTTTTCTTTGTTTCAAGTTTTAACAAATTAACATTGCGTTTCTGTAGAGATCATGAAGCTATAAACTGCAACTTTAAATTGACAGAGAGCATGAACGATTTAGTGAAAGGTCATATTGGGTTTGGTCAAAAAGGGCAGGGCTGACGCCGCTGTTGCCAACTTATTGATTTTACTCCTACACTGAATCGGATCGCTCGAGAAATGCTTTCTGTTTGTTTTGTTTTTGTTTATTTTACTGTATTGTATACTTAGAACTTATCACATTGAAATATTTCTTGTTATTGATCAACATGTTCTGATCATAATATTATTTATCGATATATACATACATATATATATATATATATATATATATATATATATATATATATAGATAAATATAAATATATATATATATATATATATATATATATATATATATATATGAATATATATATATGAATATATATATATATATATATATATATATATATATATATATATATATTTATATATATATATATATATATATATATAAATATATATATATATATATATATATATATATATATATATATATATATATATATGAATATATATATATATAGGCCTATATATGAATATAAATATATGGGCCTATATATATATTTATATATATATATATATATATATATATATATATATATATATATATATATATATATATATATATATATATATATATATATATATATATATATATATGAATAAGTATATTGTTTGCAACGGTATAGTTACAGCCTTGAGTATATAAAGAGCTTTTTTTTACGCTTTCCGAGGTATAGCTGTGATCTAGGTGAAAGTTTATTATTATTACGTAAATGAAATAGACATTGGCCTATAATAAATCTAGAACGAATTTGTTAACATTCTTTTTCTATCTTTCACATTATGATTCAATGCGATCTTGTTTGAATCAATGAATCTTAGAACTATAGGCGACACACTGTATGACATCACCATGTAATTACAAATCAATACAAAGTATTATTGGTTTGCTGTTTTGAAAATACGGTCGTTACGATTTCAAACACGTATTATATATGTATAATACGTATAATATATAATATTTATAAATATAATATTTATATTGAAATTATTTGATTTTTTCATATTGGAGAAATTCATTTTTGTACATTAATTTTCAAATTTTAAATGCGAGGATTAAATTCAAAAATAGTCGGTGAAAATAGCAAATCTGGGTTTGCCCTGATATATATATATATATATATATATATATATATATATATATATATATATATATATATATTTTATATATATATATATATATATATATATATATATATATATATATATATATATATATATATATATATGAGATCTATTCACATATGCTTTCACAAAATTTGACTCTTCAGTATTTTGTAAAATTGTATTTTCATCTTTTGACGCATGCATTAATTTCTTGTCTTGCACATCTAAAATGTTTAATAATGTTCACACTTATTCAATTCAATTTTCTTTATTTTTCAAAATACATATACTCAGGAAGTGAAATAATATAGTATATAAGTACAAAAATGTGATATTCAATATTTTCTATGGCAGGACTGGGTCACTGCCCTATTGATCTTCCATATAACAGAAAAAATATATATATACAAGTAATAATAATAATATAGTGATAGATATTACTGTAATAAGTTTACTGTAATACTGTGATACTGTAATAACTGTAATAACTTCATAATAGTCTTAATGTTTATTGTTGTGTAGAAATCACTTGCGGAAAATTTTTCCGTCATGAGAATAGATTCCCATCATACAAGCACTTTCAATCGAAGGAGCAAATAATGTATTCAAATTATCACATTTCCCAATCTAATACATGGTTATAATACATTTATCCAGATGAGAAATTTGTAACGATATGTTTTCTCCTCAATTATCCAGACACTTTCACAGTTTTATATTCATCACCATCTTTCTCTCATCCAGTCACCCAGTAGAGTTGTATTCAACGAAAATAGTCTACAATACATGAACCATACATAAACATACATACATACCTACATATATACATGAATACATGAACCATGATGTAGTGATTATATTATTGATTCTATTAAAAAAAAAAAAAAAATATCATTATTGATGAGCGTAGCGAAGTCTCCATCCCACTCTTATAGGGCTTTGTCTGTGTTTTTTTTTTTTTTTTTTTTTTTTTGTAAGCACTCCACAGGTCGCAAGGGTTGACTGATCAACATAAAACTTTTTTTGTACACGCAAACTCATCCAACTTAGAACTGTATAGTTTTTGGGATGAATCGGTCGGACCGATTTTGAGAATCATCATCTCAAAGTTTCTAAAAACCTCATAAGATTTGGCTGGGCAGAAAATGTTGAAAAATAAAATCTCTCCAAATGGAATGAAATTCTCTCTAAATGTGTATACATGGATTTTACACATTATTACGATTTTGGAAGCAATTCTGATGAGTCGTTTTGAAGAAAAAAAAATAAAATGACTGATAATATTCATAAAATATATCATAAAAATTGTGACAGAATTGAGTTGTCGCAATTCACTGCTTTCTAGATTCAAGAGTTGACCAACAATGAAGTATTTTTTATATGCGTCAAGGTGTGTAGAACATCAGAGTCAATGAAGTGGCAAGAGTAGAACTTCTTTAACGACTTTAATAGCTTATTCAGATATCAAGGTGTGTAGAATACCAGAGTCGATAAAGTAGCAAGGGTAGAACTACTTTAAGGACTTTTATACCTTATTGCGATATCTCGCTCATCTTACAACGCATATTTCGCGTTTGACTAGTATTATTATATCACGATGTTATTGATTTCCGTTTTTGTTTTCAAAGTTTTCATTATCATCATTGCATTTCAGTCACCACCATTCCAAGATTTAATTAACTCATAATTATTTTATTTCTAGTCGGCAAATTATATTTATTTTGTTATTCTCTATAAAATATTTTATTGATAATATTTTTATATTTTAATTAATTGATTTTTATTCTGTGTGTTTTTGCAATCTCATAATGAAAGACAGAATATTGAATAAGGATATATATATATATATATATATATATATATATATATATATATATATATATATATATATATATACAACCTATTTTATCATATATTATGATAAAATAGGTTGGTGTCACTTGATCGTGCATGAACTATACATGTATATGTAGTGCTTATGAAACATATTATGTAACTTGACGTTAAAAAAATCGTGTTATTCTTATAATTATCTAAATTGACAATTATTGTACTTCCTCTCGACTCAATTGACGGGTCGACAATCCTGATCGTAGGTCGTCTAGTGCAACTAATTCACTCAATTTGTTCCATCAAGCATATTATCTCATATTGTCCAACGGATCTAATAGCATGAACACTAATTATTTAACGCACTGTAATAAAAGAACCTTCGAACGTAATTGAATGGCTGATATATCCAGTTGAATGGTTCCCCTATATATAGTATTTTAGTGTTTGTATTCACTTATCACTAGACAAACGCAGCTTGCATTGTAATATGGGTATAATCGAAAACTTTGAACACATTGACTCCAATAAAATGTATACCATTCGGTAAATATCGAATCTAGAAAGCAATTAATCTCATCAATGTTTCTGCTATTATTTCCATCTATTTGTTGAATAAAATACATTCATTGAATTATTTTCTTCAGAAAGGAGGACTCGAATTGCATAAAAATTGTGATCATGTAGGCCCAAATCGTCATTGTGTTCATATTCAGAGCAAATTCCAAATTTGTTTAGAGAGATTTTATTTTTGAAATTTTGCCTCACAACCGAATCTCATGAACTTTTTAGGAATTTTGAGATGATATTTCTCATAAATAATTCAATATATACATATTAATACAAGTGGTATACACTCTCAATGAATCAATATAATTATACTTTTTTTGAATAGATAGTTTATATATATATATATATATATATATATATATATATATATATATATATATATATATATATATATATATATATATATATATATATATATATATATATATATATATATATATATATATATATGCATACAATTACACAAATATATATGGAGATTTTTGCAACGGGTTATGGGTCAGGTTATTTTTGTAGCCATCACATTGAAGGAATGGATTTTCATTCAGTTTTCGCCGTCAGATTGTCGTCTTTTGCTCCGACCCGGTTCGGAGTCTCAAATCTCCATAGATATACGCCCGTTAGCGAGACGTTGTCGTAACAATGTTGCCCAAAGTGTTATGCGATTGTTGATTCACTCATTCATTCAAGAGTCTACTTCCGCTTGAAAATGACTCGCGGCGATGGCGAGGAATACATTTTGTCATACTTACAAATTGTATACATCGTTCAGTCTTCTTCTGTTACCCTCACGTTTGGCCGACATTCGGAAGTTGGTAGGTGGGTTACAGCAGCTGATGATGTCACGACATCGCAGTTCCGTTTCCGGGTTCTATTCCTAGACCGACGGCGATCACACGGCACGCACACTTACAGTGGCGTTTGATCGTCAATGTGATCTTATGCAATCGCTAATCGCTGTGTTATTGTTATCGGTGAGCCCACATGCGATATGGTCTCTATTTTCATCATCATTGATACAAGTGGTAAACACTCTTAATGAATCAATATAATTATATTTGTTTTGAATATATATATATATATATATATATATATATATATATATATATATATATATATATATATATATATA
This sequence comes from Brachyptera risi, assembly GCA_964007535.1. NCBI lineage: Eukaryota > Metazoa > Arthropoda > Insecta > Plecoptera > Taeniopterygidae > Brachyptera > Brachyptera risi. The sequence continues at coordinate 3,770,415 of OZ023330.1, read as the reverse complement.
TACAATATATATATATATATATATATATATATATATATATATATATATATATATATATATATTTGGGATGTTACAGTCATATCAGAAAAGATACTCGAACCCAGAAGCTTGGTGGTAGAGCACCTGCTCGGCAAGCAGAAGATGCATGGTTCGAGTCCCGGTCGAGGCGCATCTTTTTTGACATGACTACAACATCCAAAATATCTCGATATTAGATCGTATCCTAGAATTTCAATTATATATATATATATATATATATATATATATATATATATATATATATATATATATATATATATATATATATATATATATATATATATATATATATTGAAATATCAGATAATATTAGTGTTTTTCATATAATTTCGATATGATTTGGATATCATTCCATTGTCCGGATGTTGGCAGAGATTATCTAACCCTTTAAACCAAACGTTAATTGGGCCATCCAATAATGTGATCTTTATAAAATATAACATCTCTACAAAAAAAATCCTTATATCCGTTCCATTCCCAGGAGTAAATCCAAACTAGCCGACTTGGGCTTATATTGCATTATCACTGGTGCTTATCAAATAACATTGTCATGCTATCACGTTTGTAAACGAATTGTAAATTGGCACATTTTTTATGTTAACATTATCACATGGGTGGAACGCCTCTTTCAACTTTACATATCATAGATCTATCTATATGGTAGATGGCGGTAACTTCTCGAGCGTTAGTGGTGTTAGATAGGAGGGACGGTCGTTCGGAACCTTCCTTTGTAGATACAAGTATCTTAGTTTCGTAACACTTTCAGCTGCTTGACCTGAAATCACTCCGAACCGGTATATATCTATCTGCCTTTGGCTGATTCTTGGAAGTATATCTTTCTCACTTCTCGATAGACTTGAGATATTATATTGAATGATTCATATTGTGAGATACGACGAGTGTCACAATTTGTGTGTACAGCTACGCAAATGCGATACATGACATTATGAAGTTTGAAAGTGGTTTGACATTCGAATAATTTTTTTTGAATTTTCTTTGTAGTAAATTTGCTGTCAAAATGGGGTCGCATGTGTACTGCAGTGGTGTATGTTTTATTGTTTAAACTGAGGGATTAACAACTCGTGAAATACAGTGTACACTTTTCATGAAATCTTTCTGAAATCCCTTGAAATCTTCTTGAAATCACTTGAAATCTCCTTGAAATCCCGTGAAATCTAAATGAAATCCCTTGAAATTTTCCTCAAATCCCTTGGAATCTTCCTGAAATCCCTTAGAATCTTCTTGAAATCCCTTAGAATCTTTTTGATATCCCTTGAAATTATCTTGAAATCCTTTGAAATCTTTTCAAAATTCCTCGAAATCTTCTTGAAATCCCTTGTAATCTTCTTGAAATTCCGTAAATCTCCCTGAAATCCCTTGAAATCTTCCCGAAATCCCTTGAAATCCTCTTGAAATCCCTTGAAATCTTAAATCGGATGTACACCAAATTTACTAGTTGCTTACCCTTCGATGTGTCCGTACCACCTTAGTGTCTCCCATTCCATCCTGTAACTCAATCCATCCACTTGCAATTCCCTCAGTATTTTTGTACTCCTTACTTTCTCTATTTTCCTCACGAGCTAACACACTCCTTGAGAAATGTATTTCTGCATCTTGCAGTTGTTGTTGAGTCAGTCCTTTATTTATTCTCCACAGTTTGTATATCCTAAATACATGTGGTGAAGTTCGTATGTCTAAAACTATATTGATTCATGGAAATTTCAACGGTAAAACATCAAGTAAATAAAATGGAATACGTGAGATGCGATGATGTATAAAACTAAATATAATTCGAAATAAAATTGATGTAAATTATGAGTTTAAATGAACATCATGTCTTCTAACTTCTTTCTCAGTGATTTTACTGAGTTGGGAAGTATTTGCAGCTCTTTTCTCTCATTTCATTCACTCATTCTCCTGTTGAGGAACGAGAACTTTCCAACTTTTTATAGAGCTTCCTTCAGCAATACTCCATCTCGTTCTATCTTCCCTCTGAATGAAAAATTGTTAAATGAATAAGTATTGAAACAATAATCAGAATTGAGTATTTGATTTACATTTGCATGTAGCAATGTTACAGCAATTTGAAAAATGAATTTTATCATTGATTCTTCATCTCGGTCGCAATGATTGATAAGGTTAATCAGTCTGATATATATATATATATATATATATATATATATATATATATATATATATATATATATATATATATATATATATATATATATATATATATATTAGATATCATCGAAACTTGATACAAAATCCTTGTTTCCCAATTAAGGCTTTGGATGAAAGATAGGATCGTTTGGACGGGGCACCACAAGGGCGATCTTACCCCCTCATTTAATATTTTGATATATCATTATTTTTACCATTGTCTGCAATAAAAATGTGAATATCAAAAATTACCATGAGTTTTGATTTAAGAGATTTCTGCAGCGATCTAGCAACGTCGCACCAATAATATATCTATAATATATAAAACGATAATATATAAAACAATACTATATAATAATATAATTATATCGGGCAACCAACTCTATCAGCCAATATAAGAATAGAATCTTTTCTTTGCCAGACTGTATGTATATACTTCCCTGTACATCTGTCCACGCTAACAATAACCGCCAACAGTTGACCTAATTCTGTTTCGGCAACCTCGTCATCTTCTCAACTATTCATCCATTTAAAAATGAGAAAATCTACTTCTGACAAACGACTAGATTTTGAGTCAACTTATTATGATAGATATAAGTTTATTGAAAACACTGCCGCCAAAACAGTTGCCACACGGACACAGTATAACAAAATTTATGAAAACAATGCACCATTTTTTAAAAAATAAGAGAATTAAATGTAAAAAAAATATAATAAGAGACATTATTTTAAAAAACTTATTCGTGATGAAAAAAAAATTGAGTATCAAAAGGTATATAGAAAAATGTTCATGAGACAAATATAATGGAATGGAAATAAGGGTGAGTTGGTGTATACAAAAGAACAAGGGCGAATATAAATCAACACTAAAGTAAGAATGGCAAATTAAATGAGATGTTGGCCGCATAAATGATTTCTTAAAATGGGAATTGATCCTCTTAAAGCCAATAAACTCATATGCTCTATTACAACTTTTCCAATTGAAAATTCTTTGCAGAAGTTGACAAAAAAAACTGATTAAAATAAAATTCACAATATTTTGACCTCTTCTCCCCTTTACTATCAAATAACAAGAAATGCTCGTTCGTTGCAGGTATTCCACAAAAAAATGACTGTAAAGTTTTGAAACTCATCAAAGTTATTGTTCACACTATCGGGCATGTCATAAGATCATTTCAATTCTCATAAGTCTTGCCATTCTATTGATATTTGATACAGATTAATTTAGAATCCCATGAAATTTTCTAAAACTTTCTCGCAACTGAAACTTGAATAATATTGGTTTACAACTATCTGATGCCATACTCGTCAGTTTTAACATCAACTTTGACAAGTTTCAAGTGCTTGCAATCATTGCTGTGTAGTTCCTGTAATAAACGAGCGTTGACATTTATTTTGCCACCACAAGAAAAAAAAAACGGGTCAAAATTTTAATACGCGAGAAACACAGATAATTATATAATAGCTTCAAGATAATATAAGTTATAACTATTTAAGTCACGTCGCATAACTGTCAAAGAGTCGACAGCTGAAAACACACCTTCTTTTGCTGTCGACTCTTGACAGTTATGCGACGTAATTTAAATAGTCATAACTTATATCATCTTGATGCTATCATAATTATCTGTGTTTCTCGCGTATCAGAACTTTGATATCTCATACCGTTCAAAAGTTATCAAAAAACTGATATTTCGCTAAATCGAATACCATTGACTCTTAATATGCACTTTAATAATGTCCCTCGATCGACCGCATTCGTACAATTTTGTTTATTGAAGCAATAATATAGTAACTCTGAAAAGGAAGGCGGGAACATCCATATGTCCATATGTTGAATAATATAGTATCTCAATCATTCTGATATATGATGATATGATTCAAAGTGTATATATATATATATATATATATATATATATATATATATATATATATATATATATATATATATATATATACTGCCTCATCACGCCACACCAATTGGGTACTTCTGTATACATATTGTATGTTGAGCGAAGAAGACCTTGGGTGTTTCACACGCGAAGGTGGGATACGAACTCCGGTCCCTGACATTCGAGTTATATACCTAGTACCGTAAGGATGTCCTGGTGTCGTAGTCGAGTGTTAGCGAGTGTGGATGATGTGTGATTGTAGATTAGAGAGTGGGCGGTGTGTGCGGGTATGATGTTGACTAGGACGGCGTTGAGAAGGACTACGACGAAAATCAAGTCAATTAAATTATTTCACATTATTAATTATAGTTTATCGTCACCTCGAAGGTAGGATGAGCCATTATTATATGATTGTTGCGATGGTGATTTTGTTATTTTCACTTTTTGATATATAATTGAAAATTGAAATAAAATCAATTGAAATGAAAATATAGTTTATAATTTTTGTATGAAATATAATAATGGTATCTTGACCAGTCAGAATGATTTTGAATAATAATAATAATATTTGAGCGTATTTATATGATGATCTTGAGAAAACGTTTATGATAATGATGATTTTTTTGGGGGGTATTTTAACCAGTATTTATTTTTAATAATATATTTTTCATAATAAAATAGGACTCACGCAGGAATACGAGACTTAATTGCGATTCTTAACATATATAATCAATAACAAAATTAAATTAAATTAAAATGTTCCGGGTAACAACTGTTAATGTTGAGGGATGATAGGTTCGAGGGCTTAACAAATCCTGAAATCTGGTGTACACTCGTCATGAAATCATCCTGAAATCCCGTGAAATCTTCTGTGTGATTTCACTTGAATATTCAGAAATCATTTATATTATCAGCCATCTTCAAATGTTTCACATATATTCTATCTATTTTCCCAATTATTCACTTTCTATTGTTATCAATCATGTCAATTGTAATTCATTCAAGTATTCATTTGTTCATGTCATAATTTTGCATGTACTTCATATTGATTATTATCATGTATGTAGTTTTTGATGTCCGGAAACAACAATGGGTTTATATATCCCAGAATACCAGCGTGTTCCTATTCAAAAAGTTGAAGTACAAATTATATATTGAACATTATTTGAATCACTTCCGCTTTGTGTTTTGTGTATTCCACATGGCCTATCATCTGTATAGACTGAATTATTTAATTTCCATATACCGCGGTTTACTTTAATATGGGAATTGGTTTCAAAATATTTAATTCTACATCCATATTGCTATGTCACATTGTAACTTTTAACGTAGCATGTTAATTTGGGTGAACAAAGCAAATTGACCATTGTAGATGGGCGTGACTTATACGAGGCAGGGGAAATTTTAGATACCTTGATTGGTTATATCCCTATTTCCCCTGCTTCACTGTCCACTTGATTGGTTTTTATATTTTGTGACGTCACGAGGGCCTACGATCTACAATGGTCAATTGAGACTCAATTTTTTTCTTTTCAATAACATCGAAACTTGATACAAAATCATTGTTCCCCAATTTTTCTCTAATTTTTTTTTCGCGCTTCATTGGTCAGACAGAATTTTTTTTTATGAATCTTGGCGCACATATGCTTCATTATCTACTTCGATAATGTACAGTTTTGAGGCGCAATCGGTTGAACCACTTTGGAGAGAAATTAAATCGAAGTTTTGAAAACTAAATAAGAATAACCCGGAGGGTAAAATATGGGAAGAATATTCAAGCCACCCGCGGTAGCTCGGTCAGCTGAGGCACCGCTTCAAAAATTAAAGTCACCGTTGGCCGTGGGTTCGAGTCCCGCATAAGGCATGGGTTAATGTGAACTTCCTCTCACTTATCATCACTTCATAGTTTATTAATCATCTGCTAATTCGCACCCCCGTATAATCCTGATGTCGGTGTGGTCGTTAAGCAAACAATAATCAATCAATCAACATTCACTCCAAATGAAATTAAAATTTCTACGGAATTTGAGCACATGAATGATACAGATTATTCCATAGTTTTGAATGCGTCGGTGAGCCACGTGGAAGAGAATGATCAACATGCATTTTTTACATCAATTAAGAGCTCTTTTAAAAAAGCTATTAAAAGATTATCAACAAATGAACCGATTTTTTTCTAAAGTGATTGAAATCATGTAAAAATGCATACAGGTAAAGAGTGATTTTATAGATTCAAAATCTCTGTGTACACCTTCATCATTTTTTCAAGTACATTTCACATGAAGTCTCGCTCATCCTACAACGTATATGCTGCGTTTTCCCACCGTATAAGAATTAAATTTATCTATACTGATTCGAATATTGTAGCTTGCTACATGGACATACTGTCAATATGTCATCTACAATAATATAAATAAATTCGTAAATAAGAAAATATATTACACTTATCTGATTCAAATCAGATACACATATAAGACAAATACAGCTGTATCTTTATTTCCACACGCTTCGTAACACCATTCCGATCACAAGTTATCTTTGGTATATGAGCCACGAGGCTTTTCAATTAAAGTCACACCATGTGACCATGTGAAACCTTGTGAACATGTTAAAAAAATAATATTACAAATATTATGTTATGTATTTATAAGAACTCTATGACAACCCATTGTTGGCATAAGATGTCCCCCAAATTGTTTTCTCCAATCACAGCCTTATACAATAGCTATACGCCTAATCCAAGGAATACACTATCAGATGGTTTGCCTCCAATTTCACTATCTGTAAGGTCATTTCAAATTGTATCCTGACAAACATGCTCTAACCGGAGAGTTGTGTTTGTGGCGAATTGAGCCCTAATTAGCGAATTAGCTTGTAATCACCCTTGGTTGAGTATGCCATTTTTGTACATCAACTAATTGATATTTCATCATAATTGGGTATACAATCTCCTCATGATGATTAAATTGGAAAGAGAAACTTTCATATTAGTTTATTAATAAATGAATTGCGTATTAATTTGCAAATGTAGTAGCTACCTCGCTAAATGAAGAGCTACCATCATTTTTATCATTGCTATCAAATTGACTTGAGTTATTGATTTTTCAATGTAATAAGCTATATATTCATATATATACATATATATATATATATATATATATATATATATATATATATATATATATATATATATATATTTATATATATATCAATAAATATATATAATTATATATATATATATATATATATATATATATATATATATATAAATATATATATATATATATATATATATATATATATATAATTATATACATATATATATATATATATATATATATATATATATATATATATAATTATATATATATATATATATAAATATATATAATTAATTATATATATATATATATATATATATATAATTAATTATATATATATATAAATATATATATATATATATTTATATATATATATATATATATATATATATATATATATATATATATATATATATATATATATATTTATATATATATGATCCATATGTTAACAGCAATGTTATGTAAAAATAGCGTACATGCACTTTTTAATAAAATCGTGATATGTTTTACTACATCCAGATTATATGACTATATTCATGCGAGAATTCATAGAGTTTGTAACAGAGTTTCACATAAAATTACCATGGCATAGTCATGACAAGCGTCAAAACAAACTTCACATTCAAACATAATTATGTTAAGTTGAAGCAATATAACGTATGCTGCATTATACTTCGTAATATGAAATACATTTATTCACATTTCTTGAAGTAAGCTAGTCATATAATACGATTTTTTAAAATTGGTCACTTATTATTTGATTTTTGAGGGACTGATACTCCTTAAAAATGAGTCACCCCTGATAATTAGCCGTGCCCAGGCATTAATACATCCTAAGACTCGCATTGCCATTGGGTTTTCGTAAACAGTTTGAAAAGAAACCAGTTTAGACTTTTTTTTTTTAATCATCGAAACTTGATACAAAATCGTTGTTTCCCAATTGAGGCTATATGGATGAAAAGTAGGATCGTTTGGTCGGGGCACTACGAGGACGATCTTACCACCCCATTTTGATTAGATAAAAGTAAAATTCATTTGATAAAAGATTATACTTTTTATGACTTCATTATATTATGTACTAGAGAACTATATTTGATAGTTTTCAGTTTTCAACTCTTCATTGTTTGTGAATCATAACAAACTTGTATAATTATACTTTTGTAACGTGGATTTTGAATGACAAATAAACAAATGGAATATATCGTGAGCTTTCTGCAAAAACTCATCAACTCCTTTTTTCACTTTTTGAGATAGCAGAACCAATAATTTGTTTTCTCCCAATTCTATCGAGAAAAAAAGAGTTGGTGAGTTTTTGCAGAGAGCCTACGATGTGGTTTTTCTGCAAATCACTAGTTGAGATAACCAATAATTTGTTTTTTCTCAATTCTATTGAGAGAAAAGGAGTTGGTGAGTTTTTGCAGAATGCCCACGATATATCTATGACTATCAATAACGTAACGGGATAAGCAACACGGCATAAGTCCTATCCTTTTAACATTGGACCGTTTTCACCATGATGTAATCAGCGCGCTTTCGTGTACATTTGTGAGATTCGCAATTTCACATCAAATTGTACGTATTAGGCTCGTATTTCAATATATAGTGCATAGTTGTACAATTGCATTGATTTTAATCATTCTCGTAGATGATGAGTAATTATCCAGTTATCAAATGGTAAATATAGCAGTAGGGCTCTTGACTAGGGGACTAAATGCTTTTACAGACTATTTTAAATTTAGATTGGCTAATTCAAATGAAATTTATCCCAATATTGTTTAATGCAGTTGGAAAGAGCTGGATTCACAGATTGCATTACATCTATTACTTGTATAGATCAACATACAACAATACCAGCAAATCATCATAACATTTGTGAGGCGGCATCCCTTTGATGTACGCATGGTGTGAAAGGAAACCGCCATGTTGCTTATCCCGTTACGTTATTGATAGTCATAGGATATATGTATATGCCGTAAATTACTATTTTCACGTAGGTATCTATTCACGCTCTTCTATCCACGCGTGGATGTTGATTTTTCACGTGAGTTATGACACGGCTTGTTGGATATGCGAATAGGTAGACGTGAATGTTTGTGACGTAATTCCGTATCCACCACAGCCTTCTACACTGAATATGTCTACATTGCGTGTAACTTGTTGATCAATGTGTAGATCTGTATTTACACAATTATCATAAATGCCTCGTTTACTTTACAACACAAATACAACGTTCATATTTAATTATTTTTTACTTCTTTCGATGCTGCTTAACGACCCCACCAACAGCCAAATAGGTTATACGGGGGTACGAATGAGCTGGTGATAAGGAAACGATGAAGTGATGATAGGTGAAAAGATACGTTTGGAATATATATATATATATATATATATATATATATATATATATATATATATATATATATATGCCTTCAACGGGACTCAAACCAATGTCCGATTGGACTTCACTTCTTAACGCAGTGCGGTAGTTGACTGAGCCACGGGGGCGGCCATACGGCATTTTCTCAATTTAAATTATCACTATATTTCTTTCTTGAATATTTCAAGAAAGAATTCTTCCCTTGCTGATCGAACTACGCTACAATTATACATCGTTTTCCTCTCATGTTGAACAAGAAACAAAAGCAGCGTCGATAAAGCAGTCTACCTATACCTAACCTGTAGTAGTAGCCATAACGTGTAGTAGCCATACTATTTTATCGACTCTGTCACAAGTAATACAACTGTGAAGGGTGCGAAGTGGATGTCCCCCGCGTCCTACCAGAAGTGGTTACCTAATACACTGCCCGTTGGATGCCCTAGATTCTTTATCCGGATGCGGCGCGCGCAACGATCGTTCTGCGGAACGCAAATGAGAATTTATTGTGTTTAGACCGCCCTGTATTATTATAGATGGAAGCTAAACATGCCGTTTTGCAGATATAAACGAAACAGAAAAAAATGAACATTTATTTAATGAAAATGTTTCTTTTTTTAATTTGAATTTTGTATACGTATAAAAATCAAAAGAACTTTCAATCCAACTAGCAATTTTAAATATAATATAATTGTCAGTTTTTAGTGAATTTCAGTTGAATATCTTATCAATGGAGTATTTAACTATATTAATTATTACTTTGAGAGAACAATAACTGTTTTTCTTACTTATATGTCCGATAATCATGTAAATATATACATCTATATAGGCCTACTATCTGGCTGGCACTTGCCAAGTATTCAAACTCATTATGTAGGGGTAAATATATATATAATTATCTACAAAGCCAAGCGACGAAGCGAACGGATAGCCGACTCCATTTCAGTTCCTTGTCAACAGCTATGGACGTTGAGTCGCATTCAACCAAATAAATAAATAGAGTAATTCTCAGTTAAATTATCGAGTGTTTGAAAGGTTTTAATTAGAATGTTTGAGTGGATAGGATTGAATGTGTGATGAATAATAAATAATTAATAATGCGACATACAAAAAGTGACACTACTCATCGTAAGAACCGATCAAAGAACATAATACTTCAAAGAAGGTATAGAAAATGTTGTTTTAATTATAGAGAAAAACGCCAATTGACCATTGCAGATGGGCGTGACTTATATAAAGCATGAGAAATTTTAGATACGTTGATTGGTTATTTCCCTATTTCTCCTGCTTCACTGTCCACTTGATTGGTTTTTATATTTTGTGACATCACTGGGGCGGACGATCTATATCGGTCAATTGTTTGACTGATCCATCAATTCAGGAATGATTTTTCAATATTTTATATTTTTTATCTTCTTTTTCTGAATAAGTAATAAATTAAAATACCTAATATTCCAGACTAGGCCCATAGCCCAATATTACCATACTTTTTTATATCAAACACTATTATATTGTCTTTTTCCTCTCTTTGTTAATCTGCTATTTTCATTTTTATATATATTATTCTGTGTCTAATGGGCAACCTTTTGTGAAGGCAGAGTCTTTATTTTTCACTAATAAAGAATTTATATTTATACATCTGTTGCTGATGAACATCATAAGTCTATACCACGAGCGTGCTATATGTGTTATATATATATTATAGATATAGATATTATAGATTTAATATATTATTTAGTTAATAAACTCAATGCGTTGCAGGTTTGGACAATCATCAAGGTTTAATGAGATGAAGATGCTCTCCAACTTGGAGAATAATTATTCAAACATTATTTTAAACTATCAAAGTTATTTTCCATTCATGATCACTATGCTATATCTTCAATGTGTGTTCGAGTAAAGAGTTGTATATATAGAGTGGTACGGCGAAATGAGATTATAGCAAAAAAAAGGTATGGAGATTTTTAGACCAGGAAAACGCGGGATGCGCGTTGTGAGATGAGCTTAGAAGTATGGGAATCTAGAATGAGAAATATTCTGTCGGCTCAATTCACATGTACGGACCTTGGATTACTTCAAACGTTCAAAAACCTTACCTGCAACTTGTTGATATTTATAGTGCTGCAACCTGTCGCATATATACTTTGCAAAACCAATTGATCCAAATATTCAATAAAATGTACACTTTTATTGCGTTTTCTTTGATATTTCACATCCGATTATTGCAAAAATCTTTTAAAAGGTGTATAATAATTTTTTTCATATTTGGTGGAAATTTGAGAGCTTTTTAAAAATTTTTGTTTTCCAAGTATTTTACCTCCGGGTTATTCTTATGGGGATTTTTCAAACTTCACGATTTTTTTCCGGAAAAACCTTCCGACCGATTTTCTTGAATAACAATCCCAGCTTATTCTGGTATGACAGAAATTTGTGGAAAAAGTTTCAAGTCCATTGGTATTTTTTCCTGACCTGTATGCCGCGCACAAAATTACAAAAAAAAAACACATAAAAACCAAGACCATTTTTTCCGGTATGTCAAATGGAATCTTCGCTACGCTCATCTATTTATTGAATAGTTTTGGTTAATTTTCGTTAACTTCGTCATGAACTCTGTTTTCTCTCCGTTTCATGTATATATTGTATTCTCATTTTTTTTAAGTTCATCATTTTTAGATTTTACAAATATTCATGAAAAATCTTTGACGTGCTGATTTATGCATGGAAAATCAGTTTCGTAAAGTTCATTGTAGGCTTACTGTATATACTAGGCAAACGCGAAATATGCGTTGTTAGATGAGCGAGATATCTGAATAAGGTATAATAACAGTCCTACATGTGCTACTTTATCTTCTCTGGTATTTTACACACCTTGACGAATATAAAGAATTCTTGGGCAAATATCGAATCTAGGAAGCAGTGAATCTTGGCTCAAATCCATATATTTGATGTGTAAAAACAGTTATTTGAATTTTTTTCTTCGAAACGGCTGGTTTGAATTGCTTACAAAATGGTGGTTATGTGTATCATTCATGTTTGGACACTCAGAGAAAATTTTATTTTTTTCGGAGACGTTTCATTTTTTCAAATTTTCTCACCCAGCCTAATCTTATGGGTTTTTTTTTTAACTTTGACATGATATTTCTCAAAATCTAATAGACTGATTCATTCCAAAAACTATACAGTTCTAATTTGTAAAAGTTGACCCGTACAAAAAAAGTTTCATGATGATCAGTCAAACCCTGCGACCTGTGCAGTGCCCACAAAAAAAAAAAAAAGCCCTATAAGAGTGGGATGGAGACTTCATCTAATAATGTGTTCAATTATTCATTTGGATCATTCTAAATTTCACAACCTTGGCACTTTATTCATTTTTCAATTTATTATTCTTCAAGGGAATTTGAGTTGTTATTATTCACTCGATATGAAATAAAAAAATCACGAGTCACATAAATATAACACAACAAATCAGTCATAACAAATTATCAAAAGACTTCACAAAGCTAAAGGAAATAGAGTCGAACAATTATAAGATAATATTTATCTAGTGAGCTAATTACAAATTGAAGTGGTATATAATAGGATAGTATAGTTGTGGCCGGTATATTGGTAGTTGTCTGACGTAGTAGTAGTGGAAAAACGAACCAATGAAAATACAGTGGTCAAATGTTGATGAAGATTAATTAATGATTCAATTTGATTAAATTATCAATAAAATTATCAAAAAGACAAGCTCTTCAACTTATCATGGTGTATAGTGTTGAATTAAATCGTCCAATAATTATATCCAAATTATTTTCCGGCAATATTTGTATGAATCAAATGAAAACAAAAACCGCATGAAGAAGTAATCATAAAAGAAAAGAGTACAATATTTCAAAGTGATTTCATTCAATCACTCCATTCCAGATGAAATGCAACTGTTGATATTATTCACTTGAAACTGACAAAATATTTTATTTCAGTTGAAAAAATAATTAGTTTGGTTGCTATTTATTTTTACGGATGGTTCTGAGCTTGTTCTGTGGTGAGGCTTAGTAAAAAAAAATTCGATTCACATGCAAATTACTGATCACTAAAATGAAACTTTGTATTGAAATCTCTATAGGCCTATATCTCACAAATTGGTCAGATGTAAAATTTACACAAACTTGTACCAACAAATTGATTGAATCTTCCACTAGGCCGACTCAAAAATATGTTTTAATTAACCTTTGTTATTTCGGGTTACTTCGATCAAGTGCTCCAAAACCATCCATGGATATATGGTCCAAAACCATATATTTCATTTGTTAATGAAATTTAAACAAATTCATTATATAGAATTTACACACATTTGTAGCAACAAATTGATTAAATCTTCCACTAGGCCGACTCAAAAATATGTTTAAATTAACCTTTGTAATTTCGGGTATTTACTCGGTATAGGGCTCATTCGATCAAGTGCCCCAAAACCATCAAATTACATTTCAACAAATTAATTGAATCTTTAATGAGGTTCACCCAAAAATATATTTGAATTAACCTTTGTTAGCTATATTTACTCGACAGCTAATATAGTATGTGTTATTATTATACAAACTACAGGATGGAAAGTTATTAAACACTGCAGCCAGATGCTGAACCTGCTGAAAATAGTTGTGGATACAATTCAAGTGCTTGATGTGGTTTAATTACATAAACAGTAGGTTCTAGAGTATAATAAACGACGCAAATAATCGTGTATAAATGTTTACGTCTACTCAGCACTTAATATTGTTCAAACAATGAGGTTCAATTCCGTTGTTCATATGTTAATATAGTAAATTCACTAGTTGGCCTATAGTTGGTATATTTCTTATTCACATTTTGTTGTATTATTATTATTTTTGGATGAGCGAAGCGAAGACACAATTTCACCATACCCGAAAAAAAGTGCTTTTTTTCTTTTTTTTTCGCACTCCACAGTTCAAATGGAAATTCAAAATTTGTTTAAACTTGGCACACAAATGTGTCCTTATCTAATTCTGTATAGTTTTGAGGCGAAATCGGTTGAACCACTTCAGAGAAAACTCATTTCAAAGTTTTCAAAAATCCCGTAAGAATAACCAGAAGGAAAAAATTCGTGAAAAATATTTCATCACAGAGAATTCAATTTCTCAGGGGATTTTAATATAGTGATGATACACATTATTCCGAACTTTTATTCAAATCGGATCAGCCGTTTTGATGTAAAAAAAAAATTATGTAATTTTTTGGAATCACTCAAAGCTATTAAGATACCAATTAAATTTAAGCAACAGGTGTCACCTCTTGAATGTGAACGATTCAAACAAAGTCTAATTTAGTTTCATATAAATCAATCAGGAAATAGGCAATGCAGTGACTTAATTGTTCGGATCACAAGGTGTATATATATATATATATATATATATATATATATATATATATATATATATATATATATATATATATATATATATATATATATATCGTTCCAGCTCAGCTATCAACGCGGAAACACATAACGCGTTTGCCCAGTATCAACTCATTGTATAATTATTCATATTGAAATGTTCTTGTTGTCATATTCTCATTTTTTCCAAGGTATTCTGCTAATTTTCTTCTGGTGTTATCTTAAAACCTGTATGAATATATGGAATATATGGATCGAATTGATTCGATCGAATACATTGTTATTCAATATTTGTGAAAATGAATATAATTTTTTCATGTGCGAATAAAAAAATGAATTTATTAAATAGCTTGGGAGCCAGTTTTTTTTATACATGAACAATAAGAGGATTATTGTGACGTCATACAGATAAGAACAAAATCACAAAATACAAAATGATCAACAGGTGATACATAGTATATTGAAAAACATTGATAATATAATTAAACTTTCCTACTGAATTATTGTCATCTATCTCTGGACCCTTACCTAATAAATTCGGTGCTAGTGCTAGCTAGCTCCAAGAGGCTAGGACTTTGATTGGTCAATGTTCACTAGACTATAGGAGATCTACTTGCCATGGCAACTGTCTGGTCTCTGTGTATTTCCATTGTTGTTAGCACAAAATCCTAGCCCTGCTTATGAGGTGGGCTTCGAAATGTGATGAACTTATTCAGTCCAAGAGACCGTGGATTTGTTTTTCCAATATTTTGTCATTGTTGGTAGCTTTTTTAGTGAACATTAACCAATCAAAGTCCTAGCCTCTTGGAGCTAGCTAGCTCTAGCACAAAATTTCGAGTGGTTTATTAGGTAAGGGTCCTGCATTCTAATCAATTCAGTACTCTCAATTTTCAAAACATCCCACACAATTGACCACTAGTGATAGGCGTGGCTGATCGCCAAAGCCACCTGGATCTATACTTCATGTGGGAATTCAGAGAAACTCTGATAGGTCAATGTCAAATTTCCCACATAACAAAGCCCATTTGATTGGATGTTCTGTTTTGTGACTTTTGTGGGCGGGTCAATCACTAGTCGTCAATTAGTTTGGCGCTCAGATTCCTGATGTCACTAGGAATTATGTGGTACACATGAGGAGAACCTATTTAGTGTGTGAAGACAGATAGCTGAATATAGCCTCATTTATATTGCAGTTTTTATTTTATTTCTTACGTTAAAAGTAGTGTATATTTTCATTCTTTGGCTTGTACTTTTTTATGTTTGAATATTCTTTTATTCATTTTTTTTTTCACATTTCTACATCATCGTATGCAGTGATAGGTAGGAGACGGTCGTTCTCGTAGCCCAATATTAGGGAGACATCCCAGTTAAAAATTATTCAACTCTAAATAAAGAATAGTAAAACTCGATGGATGTCACTCCTTCCATTATTCCTTTGGAAATAATTTTCTGAATTCATGAGAACTAGTATGCTATTGACGGAGGGGAGGGGGGGGGGGGAAGGGGGCTCGAGTACTCTCCATTTTTCCTCGAAAATTTAATGAAAACGACAATTTATCTGTGTGTGGGGGGGGGGGGGGGGGTTAGTCTTCTTTTTGAAAGATATTTTGTACAAATCTGGAAATAAATGTACACTAGTTGATCTACAAAACGTTGAAGATCACAAATATCCAATTCACAAAAAGAATTAAACTTCATTCGTCACGTAAAACTGAAAGATCCATCAGTTAAAATGACTTAAAATACAGTTTGAATATTACAGTTGAAATAATGCATTCATTCATACATTAATATCGTATTATTGTATGTCCAGATCCTCGGGTAACAACAGTGCTAAATCGGCGCCAACGACGCCGCACGGTGATTGGTCGAGCTCTGGCAGTGTGGGGAACCCCCCGTCGTCCGTCAGCTCAACATCGACGCCTCCCAAGAGCCCCAGCAACTCGGCGAGTAGCAAGCATGACAAACCAAACCGGTGAGTCAAAATCTTCACAACAGGTCGTTACGTTACGAAACACTTTCAATAACTGTCCTAATCCTCTTTCGTATATAATACACATATGTATGTACATATGTATATGTATGTTACAATGGTCCCATTTTGCTAATTGCCCTTTCGTGAAACAGTTGGCGGTTCTGAAAAGAACCTTGTCTCTCGACGTTAATATATAAATATATATATATATATATATATATATATATATATATATATATATATATATATATATTTATATATATATATATATTTATATATATATATATATATTTATATATATATATATATATATATATATATATATATATATATATATATATATATATATATATATATATATATATATATATATGAAACACAATTTTGGTTATCGAACAGTTCAAATATAGCTCCAGACGCATTCTGTTTCATTCTGTCGATCAGTAAAACCCTGTGACCTCTGCAGTGGGTACAAACAAACAAACAAACAAACAAACAAACCAAAAAAACACGGAGACAATTACCTCAATGAGACTGGGATTAATAATAATAATAATAATAATAATAATAATAATAATATGTTTATTGGACAGATTGATCATACATAATGATATTGTCAATGTCAATTAGATAATGATAATATTATAAAAAAAAATTATGGGGTGATTGAGGTTTGAAAATTGAAAGGAAACAATTGAACAAAATTGAATTGGGACAATCGATTTTGACACAGTCAACGGAATCCAAGACCACACCTCATTACATACGTTTTTAGGAGAATGGTGAGGAGAAAATACAAATACCCAGCATATAGTTTTATTTAGGATAATCGACAATGAAAATAATGCTGACCGGATGAAATATCATGAATATAATGAATTGAAAATTTTTCAATATTTGCATTCACTGCATGAAAATGAAATATAATGAAAGACTCTAGTTCATATTCAGTACGGATAACTGTTCTTCAATATTGACTATATCAATAATCAATTAATACGATACCTGATTAGTTATGATCATTCATTGTTTTTTTCAATTTTTTCATTCATTAATGTCTTTACGCTATCACCCATTCAATAATGACAACCCTGCTCGAAACCAATATTCATTCATCCATTCAGACGTACACTTTTAATTACAAACAAATTTAATACATAATGGAATTCACACTCAAAGGTGAGGAAATGGCACATCTCACGTATACTTTCACGGACGTGACATTTGTCGTACGTGCAATTCATAAACTTCTGAATTCTTCACAAATATTGACATATTTATTGTTCGTTGACGCGGATGTTATGATGATCACAAAAATAGGCTCTATTGTCATAACAAAACTGCTCAGTTAGTATATTTGCATAGTTAGTATATTTTTTTCAACCTTTTGTTTTTCCAATGAAAAAAAAAAAATTCGGTGTGAGATGAAAGGATATTTATATATATATGCATATATATATATATATATATATATATATATATATATATATATATATATATATATATATATATATATATATATATATATATATATATATATATATATATATATATATATACATACATATATGAACCTGTTTCTTCCGTGGTTTGTAGACATACGAGCATAGTAAAAGCACAAGTGTGATTGTTATTAGTCAGGCCAGGTCATGTCTAGGTCATGTTGGGTCATCTACCACACGTACAATATGCAGCTTATGAAAATAACAAATGAAATAGCTTGTTATGACGACTTGGCAATAAATGGGAGAACAAAGTCGTTGCGGTCGAATGAGGGGAATATATTATTATTCCTACAGACCTAGCTAGAGAAGAGAGTGTGTATACATAATGTGCATTATATATATATATATATATATATATATATATATATATATATATATATATATATATATATATATTCATATATATATATATATATATATATATATATATATATATATATATATAAATATATATATATTTATATATATATATATATATTTATATATATATATATATATATATATATATATATATATATATTCATATATATATATATATATATATATATATATATCCATATATATATATATATATATATATATATATATATATATATATATATATTTATTCATATATATATAATTTGGGGAAAATGTGTGTGCCATTATGAAAATCATTCGAACATCGCGACCTATATTGATATATTTTTCAAAGTGTCATTTCTTGGCTCGAAAGTGCATGGGCACTAAGTGGATGGGAACAAACATGGTTTCATAGTTCTAGGTTCGTTCCAAGATAGATTAAACAAGTTCATGATAGGTTCTCCAGTTGTTAGGTTGAATCAGGTTGATCAGGGTACGCACAACAACAACAACAACAACAACAACAAACACAACTAAACATTATGGACATAACCATCGACAACTTCCGACTATGTGTGATATAGGTCTACAGTCCGATAAAATACAAAGTGGCGCATTTTTTTCTGCTTGTAAAAACAACGAACCATACTAAAACACATTCGAGAAATGTCTAAGTCACCTACATAAATGAAACTACTTTATATCATTCTACTGTTTGATATTTTTTCTATAAATAATGTACAAAATACTGTTCAATATTGAATTTGATGGATTTGTGTCTGTTCTTTCAACTAGTTTTAAAATCACGTATCACTTTCGAATACATAATTTCAATTAATTTAAAATGCTCTAGTTGGTTTTAATTGGTCCCAATCATTTAGATATGTTATATGATAATTTCCAAGTAATTTCTTGTAGCATATTCTTTCATACGAATAATTAATACATTTTGCCGATGTAATTCGCGTAATTTGAAAAATGAATTTTCGATAGTACTCTCTTGAGAATTTCTACTTGTCGCTCTTAAGACGTGAATGAGCCGGGCCGTATTAAGATATGTATCTGCACCTAGGCCCGATTCCCCCCCCTCCCCCTCCCCCTCCTGTTCACCACCCAAGCAAACTATCTCAGAAATATAACGACTACTAGTTTTCATTCAGAAGCACATGTATAATCATTGTGTTGGGCTGTTACTATGACCTGTCAATGAGAAGGATCATTTCATGACTTTGATCGTTACTGAAGAATATGTTGAAATGATAATATTGAAATTTGTCAAACGGCAAGACGAAAATATTACAAAGTTTATATTGTACACCAGAAGAAAACTGTAGCAATACAGAACATTGTTTTCAATTAGCTCTTTATCATCAGAATAGGTATCTCAAAACGTGAATATAGATTCGATATTATGTGAACATTTACGATTTTTAAAAATAAATTCACCCATTTCAGCCCTTATTGGCTCTGGTACCCCTTCAACAATCTGCCGCTCCTTGAGAATTTGCCGCCCTGGTCGTGAGAAATGTAAAATGTGTTTTGTAATTTGTTGTTGTTGTTGTTTTTTTTTTTTGTTTTTTTTGTTATGTGTTTTGTTTTGTAATGTACACCAGGATTTTAGCTATAGGGTGTTCGCACGTATAACAAACGACAAACTATCGTTACCATAGCAACACAGCGAACTGGTGGACTACCAAACATTCTGAATGGTCAATTCCAGCTGGTGGACATTGTTGTTTCTCTCTTTCAACAATGAGTGACATCATTTGAGTTATCCATCGTAGATAGATAGATCTCATCTTGGTGTATTACACTCAGCTTGAGTACAGTATATGATTTCTTGTTTCGTAAATGTGTGTAGATTCTATTTTAGATTCAATTCAATACTTTATTTGCCAATTTGATTCTCACATTGTATAAATAGGTTATGATAATATATAGGGCACGTCAAAAATATAGTGAAAATTAACATAATATAGACTAATACTGAGCTATATGTATAATAGATACATATAAAAAAAGAACATTCATACACAACATACTGCACATTAATACATTCATTCCCCACATTCATTCATACATTCAATCTTATTTTATTATTCAGTCATTCCTTATACATTCTTCTTGAATGTGCAGTATGTTGTGTATGAATGTTTTTATTTTCATATGTATCTATTATACATATAGTTCAGTAATAGTTTATAGTATGTTAATTTTAGGTTGGTACTGGTTTATTGCACTATTTGGACCTATGAATTGCACAAATATAGGTTAATATATGGATTTGAAATACAAAAAATAACTAATACAAACAAAAAAATTCCATTCACCTCGAATCTGATGATTGGATGATTGAAAGACAGCGAGCAAGAAGGGCACGAATGAGAGGAAAAACATCTCAATCCTATCACAATGGAATAATACTAAATTCGAAACATCACCATTTATTTTCTATTTTGTTTCTGACAAAATCGTCACATCGTCTGTTGATTTTGTGGATTGTTGATTTTTAGATGAGCGTAGCGAAGATTCCATTTCACATACCGAAAAAAAATTGGCTTCGTTTTTTTTTTTTTGTAATTTTGTACGCGGCATACAGGTCAGGAAAAAATACCTATCGATTTGAAACTTCTTCTACATAATTTTGTCATACCAGAATAGGTTGGAATTGTTTTTCAAAGAATCGGTCAGAAAGTTTTTCCCGAAAAAATCGTAGAGTTTGAAAAATCCCCATAAGAATAACCCGGAGGAAAAATACTTGAAAAACAAGAATTCTTCAAAAGCTCTCAAATTTTCACCGAATATGCAAAATACCATTATACACCTTTTCGCAGAGATGTTTGCAACAATCGGATGATAAATATCAAAGAAAAGGCATCAAAGGTGTATATTTTATTGAATATTTGGATCAATTGGTTTTGCAAAGTGTATATGCGACAGTTTGCAGCAATATAAATACCAACAAGTTGCAGGTGAGGTTTTTGAACGTTTGAAGTAATCCAAGGTCCGTAAATGTGGATTGAGCTGACCGAATATTTTCCATTCTAGATTTCCATACTTCTAAGCTCATCTCACAACGCGCATCCCGCGTTTTCCCAGTTATTAGAAAATATTATTAATGTATCAATATTATATTATATTCATGATATTATTATTTTTTTCTTTTTCTATTAGATTTAAATAATATATACATACAAGATTAATCAATACGCTCTTCCACAAAACCAAAAGAGCTTATCTGTGGGATGAGAAATGAAATTAATAGAAATATATGTATACAAGAATCTATTATTTACTCATTGTTTAATAATTATTCAAATTACGTGGGATTAAAATACACGTGCACTGTATACGTCTGTATTCATCTACATTGTTTTTTTACACTATATAGGATTGTTTATGTTTTTGTTTTCTTATTTATCAAGTCATCTCTATTTAATTTACTGTATGAAGCGTTGATGACGCGATTGTGGGTCACCAGTGATTTAATTTTGTCTTGATAATTATAAGAATACATCGCGTTAAGCCTATCTACATGAATTCAAGCTCATTCCATAAGGTCATATTCTTTCATATGTTGAGCAATCTTTAAATCGTCAAGTCACCTTTCCATTTATGTGTTTACCCTATTTCTCATATAAAATACTAATGTACAGTATATATATATATATATATATATATATATATATATATATATATATATATATATATATACATGCATATATATATATATATATATATATATATATACATGCATATATATATATATATATATATATATATATATATATATATATATATACGAGTACATGACTTTCTGTTGAAACGTACAGCACGTGATGTTGATGGGATGGATGTTATTGCCACTGAAAAATACCATCACCTCGAGGAAACGAATCCCAAACCTTTTGCTTGATACACAACTGAGCTTCCCATCTGAGCTAACGAGGAGGGTATCTTTCATTGATAATAATTTCTAGTGTATCAATCAATATATATATATATATATATATATATATATATATATATATATATATATATATATATATATATATATGTATATGTGTTTATATATATATATATATATATATATATATATATATATATATATATATATATATATATAAATATATATATATATATATATATATGTATATGTGTTTATATATATATATATATATATATATATATATATATATATATATATATATATATATATATATATATATATATATATATAAATATATATATATTGATGTACATTCTGTGGAGACACCCAATCAGCACGCGTAACACTTAGAAACGGTTAATATGTAAATGACTATCTTTCAACTAGATTTTTTTGGTTGAATTTGTTTTCATTCAGATTATGCCATTGACCTTGAATCATAAGTATTCGTATAAGTAATGAATTATGTATTACCCATAACTACTTTACATGTACTCATTTCATGATGATCCATATAATTGATCTTCCACCACACTACATAGATGTCGTTCTTCAAGGTACCTTAGTCCTTGAGGACATTCACAACACTGAAATTAGATTTCAAGGAATAATGACAATATTTATTACCCCAATTTCGGATAGAACTATTTTTTTTTTTTAACAACATCGAAACTTTATACAAAATCATTGTTCCCCAATTGAGGTTGTGGATGAAAAGGAGAATCGTTTGGACGGGGCACCACAAGGGCGATCTTACCACCTCATTTTAATTATTCGAAACAAATTAGCTTCAAAACCAGAACTGCACCGTCTGTGACCATAATTTAAGTATTATCTTTTCGGCATAAGAAATTATGATTTTTTCTTGTCAATTTTTTTTTTCACTTTTTGTGGTAGGCTTCACCGATTCGGTACATGAACAGAATCGAGTAATGTCTACGTCACGACTCAGAAAAAAAAACGAGTTCTGTAGGACAAAATCAAATCTGAAATTAAAATGACAATAATTGTCATTTTAATTTCAGATTTTATTTATTATAACAACTAAAAACAAACTAACAATTATTGTTAGTTTATTTTTTTTTAATTGGGTTTCAACGACGCACTATACTGATGGCTGCGATATATTGGCGTCGGTGGATGATGAATGAGATGGTGGGATAATGAGATGAAAGGTTATTTTATTAGGTGTTTTGGATGGTGGGAAGGAGTCGGTCATGACCTGTTGTTAAGAAACCATCCCAGTATTGATCTGAACGTCAGAGGGTAATCACAAAAAAACCTTGTGAGGGTGGTCGACCATGGTGGGAATCGAACCCCGCGGTCTCCCGAATGACGGTGCAGTGTGTTACCACTCGGCCATGCGTCTCGATTAACCCCAATTTTGGATAGAACCAAGTATTATCGTCTCAGCATCAGAAACAATGATTTTTTCATTTTTTTTTTTTTTTTTTTTTATCGAGGAACGAAAATCTCGAATGCCGCACAAAAAGTTTGTGAAAATCTTCATTTGGAATTTTTTTTTTCGATTTCGTCAAATGTGAAATCGATAGTTGCAGACCTGAGCATGTGCCGCAACGATGAAGTGATGTTTTTTGATCATGGGAGAGCAATATCTAAAATCTCATTGCACCAAATGTTGATCGGCTTACTGGAACTCGTATTAGAGGGATGCGAGATCGAATCTCGAAAATATGAAATCGGACAAAAATGGTGCGGTCGCGCGGACTTGGCCGGTAACGAAAATCTCGATTGCTGCAAAAAAGTTTGTAAAAATCTTGATTTGAAAAAAAAAATCTTGATTTCTCAAAAGTGAAATCATAGTTTCAGACGAAGGCATTTAGCACAACGTTGAAGTGATATTTTTCGATCATGGGACATCAATATCTAAAATATTTTTGATTCACATCTATGCCAAGTCATCTGAAACCAGAGTTATCGGCGCGAGTTCGAACCTCGAAAAATGTTGAAATCGGACAAAAATGGTGCGGTCGCGCGGACTTGGCCGGCGCGAGTGGCGACTCGGCCGGTAACAAAAATCTCGATTGGCGCAAAAAAGTTTGTAAAAATCTTGATTTGGAAAAAAAAAAATTCTCGATTTCTCAAAAGTGAAATCGATTGTTTCTGACGAAGGCATG
The DNA here is from genome assembly GCA_964007535.1 of Brachyptera risi. Classification (NCBI taxonomy): domain Eukaryota; kingdom Metazoa; phylum Arthropoda; class Insecta; order Plecoptera; family Taeniopterygidae; genus Brachyptera; species Brachyptera risi. The sequence continues at coordinate 3,745,545 of OZ023330.1, read as the reverse complement.
TAGAAAAACGTTGAAGTGATGTTTTTAGATCATGGGAGATTAATATCTAGAATCTCATTGCACCAAATGTTGATCGGCTTACTGGAACTTGAATTAGAGGGATGCGAGATCGAATCTCGAAAAATGTAAAAATCGGACAAAAATAGCCCGGTCGCAGGGACTTGCCGCACGCGAGTGGCTACTCGGCCGGTAGCTAAAATCTCGATTGTCGCGAAAAAGTTTGTAAAAATCTTTATTTGAAAAAAAAAATCTTGATTTCTCAAAAGTGAAATTGATAGTTTCAGACGAAGGCATATAGCACAACGGGTAAGTGATATTTTTCGATCATGGGACATCAATATCTAAAATATTTTTGATGCACATCTTTGCCAAGTCATCTGAAACCGAGATATCGGCGCGAGTTCGAACCTCGAAAAATGTTGAAATCGGACAAAAATGGTGCGGTCGCGCGGACTTGGCCGGCGCGAGTGGCGACTCAGCCGTTAACGAAAATCACGATTGCCGCAAAAAAGTTTGTAAAAATCTTGATTTGGAAAACTTTTTTTTTTTTATTTCGTCAAAAGTAAAATCGATAGTTGCAGACCTGAGCATGTGCCACAACGTTGAAATGATGTTTTTCGATTATGGGAGTTCAATATCTAAAATCAACTTGGGCAAAATAATGATCGATCTGCTGGAACTCGTATTAGAGGGATGCGAGATCGAATCTCGAAAAATGTAAAAATCGGACAAAAATAGCCCGGTCGCATGGACTTGCCGGACGCGAGTGGCTACTCGGCCGGTAGCTAAAATCTCGATTGCCGCAAAAAAGTTTGTAAAAATCTTGATTTGAAAAAAAAAAATTCTTGATTTCTCAAAAGTGAAATCGATAGTATCAGACGAAGGCATGTAGCACAACGTTGAAGTGATATTTTTCGATCATGAGACATCAATATCTAAAATATTTTTGATGCACATCTATGCCAAGTCATCTGAAACCAGAGATATCGGCGCGAGTTCGAACCTCGAAAAATGTTGGAATCGGACAAAAATAGTGTGGTCGCGCGGACTTGGCTGGCGTGAGTGGCGAGGCGGCCGGGAACGAAAATCTTGATTGTCGCAAAAAAGGTTGTAAAAATCTCGATTTTGATTTTTTTTTTTCGATTTCGTCAAATGTGAAATCGATAGTTGCAGACCGGGCCATGTGCCACAACGATGAAGTGATGTTTTTCAATCATGGGAGAGCAATATCTAAAATCTCATCGAACCAAAGTCGATCGGTCCACTGGAACTCGTATTAGAGGGATGCGAGATCGAATCTCGAAAATCTGAAATCGGACAAAAATAGTCCGGTCGCGCGGACTTGGCCCGCGCGAGTGGTGACTCGGCCGGTAACGAAAATCTCGATTGCCGCAAAAAAAGTTTGTAGAAATCTCGATTTGGAAAAAAAGTAGCACTGCATTTCTGGCTTGACGGGTGATGATTGGTGGTCGGCCGGGAGAATTTTCGACGACCGGACTTTTTCGATTCTAATTTTTTTTTTCGATTTCGTCAAAAGTAAAATCGATAGTTGCAGACCTGAGCATGTGCCACAACGTTGAAGTGATGTTTTTAGAGTATGGAAGAGCAATATCTAAAATCTTATTTGATCAAATATTGATCAGTTTACTGGAACTCGAATTAGAGGATGCGAGATCGAATCTCGAACAATGTTGAAATCGAACAAAAATAGTGCGGTCGCAGGGACTTGGCGCGCGTGAGTAGCGACTCGGCCGGTAACAAAAATCTCGAATACCGCAAAAAAAGTTTGTAAAAATCTCGATTTTGAAAAAAAAGTAGCATTGCGTTTCTGGCTTGCCGCGTGATGGGTGGTGGTCGGCGTGGAGAATTTTCGACGACCGGACTTTTTCGATTCTAGTATCCTAGATATCAACTGATTCAATACATGAACAGAATCGAGTATATCTACGTCACGACTCGGAAAAAAGGCCGAGTCCTGGAAGACAGAAAAAAATCTGAAATCAAAATTACAATTATTAGTTTTCCTCGATATTGTTGAAAAAAATATTATACATATTGACACATAATATATTTTTATATTTTCTGTATTCCATATTTAATTTTTTATATTCTCTGTATTTCATATTATATTCCGTATTGTATTTGATTTGACGCATTCTGTAGCACATTTGTACATTTTTTTTTCACTTGTACAACACTATGCTCAACTGAATGAAGATTATTATTATTATTATCACTATAACTAGTCAAACGCGAAATATGCGTTGTAAGATGAGCGAGATATCTCAATAAGGTATAAAAGTCCTTAAAGTAGTTCTACCCTTGCTACTTCATTGACTCTGGTATTCTACACACCTTGATATCTGAATAAGCTATTAAAGTCGTTAAAGTAGTTCTACTCTTGCCACTTCATTGACTCTGGTGTTCTACACACCTTGACGCATATAAAAAATACTTCATTGTTGGTCAACTCTTGAATCTAGAAAGCAGTGAATCTTGACAACTTAATTCTGTCACAATTTGTATGATGTATTTGAAGAATATTATCAGTCATTTTATTTTTTTTCTTCAAAACGACTGATCAGAATTGCTTAAAAAATCGTAATAATGTGTAAAATCCATGTATACACATTTAGAGAAAATTTCATCCCATTTGGAGAGATTTTATTTTTCAACATTTTCCGCCCAGCCAAATCTTATGGGGTTTTAGAAACTTTGAGATGATGATTCTCGAAATCGGTCCGACCGATTCATCCCAAAAACTATACAGTTCTAAGTTGGATGAGTTTGCGTGTACAAAAAAAGTTTCATGTTGATCAGTCAACCCTTGCGACCTGTGGAGTGCTTACAAAAAAAAAAAAAAAAAAAAAAAAAAAAAAAAAAAAAAAACACACAGACAAAGCCCTATAAGAGTGGGATGGAGACTTCGCTACGCTCATCAATTATTATTATTATTATTCATTTAATATCGTCATAAATAATTAAAATCTAGTTTCACAGTTTTGAGGTCCTTTAAAATACCTCTAACCATACCATATATCAACTTAGAAAACGCGCTCGTCACTTGTCACAGGGAGTTGTCAGCGCAAGAGTCAAACTATACATAGATCCAGATCGGGACTGACGCCAAGTTATCATCACATAATCGTATTTAGGGCTTGAACCTTCTTTTGCGAAGATATTTGCCGTGAAACACCGCCACACTGTCAGTAGAGAGAGTGAGCAAGCTTGTTTATATAGTGTGCCGTATAAGTAAGTGAGAGAGTAAGTATTTATTGTCTTTAAAATCAATTTGATGTGCACCATTCTTTCATTTTATTTTATTCTATTTTTTTCACAATTCGATTACCACCATTCTTATATTTAATTAACTCATATTCTGTTCCTCGTCCTATTATATTTATTTTGCTGAACTCTGTAAAATGTTATTATTGTTTATTTTATTATATTTTGAAAAATTAATTTTTATTTTGTTTGTTTTTGCAATCTTATAATGTGAGACAGAGTCTTGAATGAAGATATGCATATAAATATATATATATATAATTGAACATAAAAATATATGAACAACCTTTGAAAATTCAGTATGAAATACAAACATTGTATAATACTGTAGCAATTACATTGAATTTGCCACATAAAATAAGATTACAAATGATAACGTAGATGCAATACTAAAAATTACGTGAATAATAACTAAAAACAAGTATAAAATGTAAGTCATTCAATCATTGCATCATAAAATACAATAATGTAATTCAAATTCTTGAATACTATAAAATATATTTTGAGTTGGAATCTGTCGAAGTTTATTTTTAAAATGTAACAAATTCAATATATTAACATCATCAGGTAAGCCGTTATAAAGTCGCTGTCCGACATATTGAGCTAGGTCCTGGCATTGTGTGGACGTGT